>CM076577.1:123820552-124265692 GCA_034641835.2 Pinus albicaulis | reverse complement strand
AGAGACAATCTTTGTCATAATGTGACCACGATTATTGATCATGGCTGACCATAATTGATTGTAATGTCGAGACAATATTTGTCACCATTCGACGTTGGACCATTGCTGATCATGGTTTATTTTCATATAGAGACAATCTTTACCACAATTCCACATTGGACCATGGTTGACCATGGTTTACCATGATTGATTTTCATATTGAAAAAAAGGTTGACCACGATTTATTTTCGTATTGAGACAACAATGCAACGTTGGACAATGGTTGATCATGGTTGATTTTCATATTGAGACAATATTTGTCACAATGTGATGTTGGACCAAGGGATTGATAAACCAAAGGGATATCAACACTTTGATTGATACACCCAAGGGATTGATAGTATAAATCCAAGGGATTAATTTTAAAATCCAAAGGTATTATAAACCTACAGAAATAATATTAAACCCAATGGATTAATGTTATAAACCCAAGGTATATAAATCCTAAGATAAATATTATAAAACTAAGGGAATAATAAACCGAAGGGATTAATATTAAAAACCCAAGGGACTATAAACCCAAGGGAATAATATTAAATCCAAGGGATAAATATTATAAACCCAAAGTATATAAACCCTAAGATAAATATTATAAACCCTTAAAAAAACATGGTTGATCATGGATGATTTTCATATTGACACAATATTTGTCACAATGTGACATTGTACTATGGTTGACATGCCTGATTTTCATATTGAGATAACCTTTGGCACAATGCGATGTTGGACAATGGTTGGCCATGGTTTACCATGGTAGATTTTCATATTGAGACAATATTTGTCACAATGCAAAGTTGAACATGATTGATGATGCTTGACCATGATTGATTGTATTGTCAAGACAATCTTTGTCACAATCCAACTTTGTACCATGGTTCATCATGGTTAATTTTCATATTGAGATAATCTTTGTCACAATGCGACATTGGACCATGGTTTACCATGCTTGACCATGATTGATTTTCATATCGAGAAAACTCTATTATAAACCCAAGATATATAAACCCTAAGATAAATATTATAAACCTTAAAATAAACATGGTTTACCATGGTTGACCACAAATGTTTTTCATATTAACACAATCTTTCTCACAATTGGACATTGGACTATGGTTGACCATGGTTGATTTTCATATTGAGACAACCTTTAGCACAATGCAACCTTGGAAAATGGTTGGTCATGGTTGATTTTCATATTGAGACAATCTTTATCACAATGCGACATTGGACCATGATTGACCATGGTTGCCACAATGTGACGTTGGACCAAGAGGCATCTTTGTCACAGTGTGACGATGGTTATTGACCATGGTTCACCATGATTAATTGTAATGTCGAGACAATATTTGTCACAATTATTAAAACTAATTAATTATTATTAATAATAATTCATTATTATTAATAATAAATAAATAAATAATACTAATTATTATTTAATTAAAAATTAATTATTATTATTAATTATTGTTATTATTAATAATTTTTATCTATTTATAATATTTATAATAATAATAATAATTTCTTATTTATTAATAATATATATATATAATAATGCAATGTTGGTGACCATGAGTGGACCATGACTGATTTTCATATTGAGACAACCTTTGACACAATTCTACATTGGACAATGGTTAGCCATGGCTGACCATGCTTGATTTTCATATTGATACAATCTTTGTCACAATGCGATGTTGGACGATGGATGACCATGGATTTCTCAATGCAAGGTTGGACCAAGATACCATTTTTGTCACAATGTGACCATAAACCCTATAATAAACATGGTTGACCATGGTTGTCACAATGTGACATTGGCCACAATGTTTTCATGGTTGTCACAATGTGACGTTGGACAAAATGTTTTTTATTAACATGATTTTTGAGTAGGTGAATGTGAATGTCAACATGATGTAAAGGTGGTGTGTATAGGATGGTGAGCCATCCTTTTACTTATTATTTATTAAAAAAATTTAACTCACAAATAATTTTATTGTATTTAGTTATTATTTTATCAATGATATTATTGATAATATTAATTTTAATATTAATTTGAATTTTATTATGGTTATTATTAATGATGATATTTACTAATATCATTATTTTTATATTAAAGTTATAATAATAATTATTAATGTTATCTAATATTTATTATTAATATTAATAATATTCAACGTTGTTATAATAATAATAATAATAATAATATAAACATTAAAAATATTGTAAAACTTCTTTTAATACAAAGATTAAAATAAATTACCATATTTATTAAAACAAAAAACCTAATATTATTAATGCAAAGCTAATTCCTACATCTAAATCATATATTTTCTGAATATATTTCTTTTATTCACAACCTCAAACTCTTCCACCATTCCAAAGGCTGCCACTATTCCACTTGAGATACATATATATGTGTTGAATTTAAACTTATTAATATAAAAACAAAGATAAAAAACCCTCAAATTATGAAGTGCCATTAAAATTATGAATTTAATAATATAAATGAAATTTTAAATTTAATAATATAGATGAAATAGTAAAGAAGGAAAGCAACAACGCATTGATGTGCGGTGTGGGAATTCAACTGTTAATTATAAAATCATAAACAAATGAAGCTACCATTGAGGAATATGGCTCTGATTTTATGTGGTTGTGAGTGAACCAACATCGAGTTAGGGTTTGGTTAACGATGCATTTGCAGGGAACTTCAGCATAGACCGAATGACGTTCCCACTGATACGTTAGACTTTAGCATATTCCCTTCATCATCATATTGAACCCCCATTCTCGGAACCTCCTCCATTTGTCTCGATCCTGATATCTCCCAACCATTATGGAGGAAGACCCTGTCGATTATTCCTCTGACTACCTTGACTCCGGGTCTATATGGGTTATGGATACACATCAGCCTAATATTCCTTTCTCACCATATGACAACACACCACTTGACCTACAGGTAACCACATTACTTGTCGATATGGAGGTTAATGATGCTAATCTCGCATGCTTAGGGTTTTATCAGAATTCCCTTGATCACATATCTGATGGTGACCAATTTTCAGTCGAATTTTCAGTACAACCATCATTCACTATATCCTCTCCCTCTGAGATTCAAATTTGGGCCCTGGAACGAACCCTTACGACAGTCTCATGCATTGATTCAGCATTATCGGAACCAGATCACATAATTTCTAGTGCCAGCGATGCCATACCCTCAAACTTTGGGGTTTCACTTCCGCTAGATCTAGAAATACATATCCCCAACCCTCGGCATGCCTTCAGTTGTTTCGATGGTGTCCATATAATTGCCAGGAAGACACAAAGAAATCAGACTCGGAGGATGCCCCTCCCAATGAATCTGTAAGAATACCGGAATTTGCGCCCAAAACATTGGGGAAAAAATCTAAGTGCACCAAAGTCAAAGAGAGGGAAAGGAAGCTGGTTTTCGGGGAAGGCATGTCTGTGGGTCAAGTTGCTAACACAACAAATTCTATCCTGGTTGGAGGGTCAAGGGCAAAACGTACTCATCCTCGCATTTGAAGAAATGGGATCTGGATATTTGGGGTAATTCATTGGAACATATTCCTTATGTGATCATTATGTCTCAGGGTTGATTTGCCCTTATATTTCAACACCCAGACCAAGAAAATTGGGCACTGTCAAAATTATGGCATATTGAGTTAGCGTTGGTTAACCTGAAGAGATGGTCTCTGCTATTTAACCCTGAAAAGGAAAATTTAGGAGCGAGGCCTATCTGGGTGAGACTACCTAGATTACCCCTTCATTACTCGTCTAAAGATGTCCTCCACACCATTGGGTATGATTTAGGCACATATCTAGATCATGATCGATCCTATTTGGAGTTTGGAAATATGGCCATTGCCTGGATACTTGTACACCTGGATACCAGGGATGAACTGGTCAAAAGCATGGATCTACAATACCAGGACCATTCAAAGCTACAAATCCTGGATTATGAAGGTGTCCCCTTCCAGTGCAGATGGTGTCATCAGATAGGGAACCTGTACAAGGAATGTCTGATGTTGGGCGATGAGAACAGGGATATGACAACCACAATGACATACAAAGGTTGTAGAACTCCAAAATCGGCTCCACATATTAGCTCTCAAATGCAACATAGCAAGGACGACGACCACCATCCGAAAACTCGATCACCTAAAAAAAGGGTCTCCAGATCAGACACCTCCGGAGCTGATCCACTTATGGGTACATATCCCTCCTCCCCTATGTTATATTCATCACACAGTTCTATTCCATCTTTTACATCTGCATCTATTTCATCCATGGGCTTACCTATTTCATCCTTTAATATTCCATCCATCGCTTGCTCCATTGCTCCTGCCCCGCCTGACATCCCTATCCCTATAATTACCACACACCCTGAATCTCACTTATCATTAACATATGACACCACATCTGACTCCACCTCTCATCGATACAACTTGCAACCTAGGGACACTTCCAATAAAACCACTGCCTCTGCTTTTGGCATAGCTGAAGCATCCCCCCCCCCCCTAAGGCCTCGCATTCCACTAGAGGTAGACACTCATACATATCCAAAGCTATTATACAATCCAGACATAAAGTTTCATCTAGAAAGTAGACACCTATTGATAGGGTTCTTAGAGCAAGAGAAAACCCTAGCTCTATTTCCTCATGAAATGCCTAACATTCAACTGTAGGGGCTTGGACAGCCCAGACAAAAACATTTCCCTTCAAATACTGGTGCAATCCGATATGCTAGATGCAATATTTCTTCAAGAAACCATGGGAGATGGAATACATATTTGTAAATTCCTCCAAACACTCCTCGCTAGATGGACATTCCATAGCTTGGATGCGAGAGGTAGGTGTGGTGGATGTGTGGCTAGTTTTAACAACAAAACTATGCATATTAACAATATTTGGGGCAGACAAGGGGTATTAGCCTTAGAAGTATATTCGGTAGAACTCAAAATGAATCTGATCCTAATCAATATATAAGGCCCATGCCACAATAGAGAATTTTTCTGGGAATTGCTATTAAGATCTTCTCCCATAGCATCTAATAATATCATATTGGGAGGCGACCTCAATTTCTCCCTTGGACATGTAGAATCATGGGGGAATCATGGCCAGATAGACCCTCTCACAGATGTTCTTGAACATATCTTGGATCAACATAACTATCTGAACATCGACATGGCCATAATCTAGCCCACCTGGAGGAACCAACACAGTGGGATGCCATGCTAGCCAGAAGACTCGATTGATTCCTCATCAAGGCCCCCTGGTGGACAAATTTAATGGGATTAGATAATGGGTTGGATATGGGGGTATATCAGATCACTCCCCCATATTTCTGGAGATCATTGGCCCAACCCCCAAACCAAAGGTTCCTTTCAAATTTAACTCATCCTGGCTAAAAGAAGAAGAATTCCACCAGCTGGTTAAAGAAACTTGGACAAGTTGTAGCCATGCCATGAATAGGGAACCTATAGAAGTGTTTGTTGATAGTATATCAAAGCTTAAGAAAAGAATTATTACATGGATCAAGGAGAAAAGAAAGAAGGATGAGACTTTGCTCAGGAAACTTGAATCGGAAATTGCAGTCATGATGGACTCCAATAACACAAGATTTCTTTCTATTGAGAACAACCTCACCCTGACCCAAATGGAATATGTAAAGATTAAAATAATTAAACAGAAGGAAGAGGAATGGAGACTCAGGAGTAGAGATATTTGGATACAAACTGGGGACAAAAACACGATTTTCTTCCAACAGTGTGCCAAAGGGAAAAAAATTATCAACACTATCTCATCACTTAAGGATAGTTCGGGCAGAGAGGCCACTTCTTTTCACCAGATTGCAGATATGGGGGTTTGACATTTCAGTCACCTCTTCATAGGTCCTCGAGATGCCACCATCAATCACATTCTCAACATGGCCATATAATTCCAGGATTTTTTGATGAGGAGGACATTGATAGCTTAAAAAAACTTGTCACATTGGGGGAAATTGAAGCGGTTCTAGAATGGTTTCAGAAATATAAAAGACCTGGCCCAAATGGTTGGCCCACTGAATTTTATCTCACCTTTTTTGAATTAATTGGACATGATATTCTCAGAGTGGTGGAGGACTGCAGAACAAATGGTCACATGTATGGACCCATTAACTCCAAATTCATTGCTCTTATTCCTAAAACCGATAATCCCATACTTTTGATGAATTCAGACCTTTATCCCTTATCAGATTTGGATCAGGACCTAAGTGATAGCTCAAATTTCAAAGTGTTCAAAAGTGTGTTAAACCTGAGTGACCGGATAGATCTCTTCTTCTTGATTCTAGCGCCGTGAATGGTTCGAAAAACCGACACCGTATGAAGAAATTATCGCAATTTGAAAAGTCCAGTAAACTGCAAATTTTGACATATGACTAGGGTTGACTAGACAAAGGTATAGTCAACAAAAAGGAATATTCCTCAAGATATTCCCCTAGAATATTCCTTTCCTCAGAGCCAGTCAGTGGATGATAAGTAGCACCATTCTATTCGTTGATGGGTTGTACGTTTTTTCTCGAGGACCAATCATAGGGTGACACGTGGCCAACCTTGAGGACGCCATGTGTCCCTAAAGTGATGTGTTAAAATTTTTGGTAGAGGTCCGCAGGGCTCGACCCCATGACCTCTGGCATATCACGCACCCACCACACAGCATAAGCTATGAGTAATTCTTAACTGTTATGGTATACGAGTTCTACTTAAATTTTAATGTGTCGGCATTTGAGGGTTGGGGACCGTCGGCGGTCCCAACCCACCAACGGTCCCATACACTAGCCACATAAAAACTTGCAATGTTAACTTTAACTGTAACATCTGACGGTTAAACATCCTCCATCAGTTCAACCTTATCACATGGCTATTCCAGTTAACAATCTCGTGCAATCCTCAACTGTAGTCTCAACCGGAGTTCCGCCAAACGGTTTTTGAAGTCCGCAGTTTGGGGTTGGCATGTGGCCACCCCAACCATTAATATAAATTTCACAGTTAAATATGGTGGTAGTTTTGGAGTGTGCCCAAATTTAGGGCGCAGTTTCTAGTTTGACTCCAGTTAAGTGGAGTCCTCCACAATTAGTGGAGCTTTTCTAGGTGTTATTGGGGAAATGAGTTGGAGACTCAATTTTCGACCATTCTGAGTGAAAAGAGAGTCATTATTAGCTAATTGGAGCATTTTGGAGCCATTTTTGAGGGTTTCAAAGCCATCAAAGAACTTTTAAGCATGATTTTTCTTCAGAGAAGTTCCAAGGGCCACCAGGGCCACCAGGAGCCAGCAACAGAATGAGGCTAGCCAAGGCAACTAGAGGCCATTCTCAGGAAACCAATAATCATTTTTGGATTTTTCATACATTCTGAAGCCATTGGTGAGGTTTTCAGAGCCAATAGAGGACTTCTGAGCATGATTTTTCTTCATAGAGTTTCCAAGGGCCACCAGGGGCCACCAGGAGAATGAGGCATAGACAGGGCAACCAGAGACCATTCTCAACAAACCATTAGTCTATTATGACTATCTTGAACCTTTTGAATCCAATGGAATGATTTGAAAAATAATTTGGAGACTTTTGAAGGCTGAGATTCTTCATATAAGTTCCAAGGGCCACCAAGAGAATGAGGCCTAACCATGGCAGCCAGAGGCCTTTCTCAGCAAATGAATAGTCTATTCTGACTATATTAAACCTTATGAATCCAATGGAAGGATTTTTAGAAGCATTTGGAGACTTCTTAAGGCCGAGAAGCTACAGAGAAATTTTTAGTCAGCCGAGAGCCACGGGGTGCCACCAAGTGTTGGAGGCGTAACCATAGTAGCCAGAGGCCAATTTCAGCAGGTGAATAGTATATTCTGACTATTTTGGACATTATGAATCCATTAGTGGTATTTTCATAGCCATTTGGATACTTCTAGAGCCGAAGAAGCCACAAGGAAGTTTCGGGGTCACCAGGGCCACCAGGGGTTGGAGGCCTAAATTGGGGATCCATAGCTCATTTTGAGAAAATGAACAACCTATTTTGGATTTCTGATATGCTGGAGACAGTAGAAAATTTTTTAGGGATAGAAAAGGACTTCTAAGGGAGTTAGTGCCACAGAGAATCTCAGGGAAGCTTAAGGGCACTGACAAAAGAGGTCAATTCCAAGGGAGCCTAGGTCCATTTCTAAAGAGTCAACATTCATTCCAGGGGTATGATGGTATTCTAAACCCATTGGTATAGTTCAAAAAACCATTGGAGTTAAGTAGAAACTTGTAAAATAAATTTTCCATCATAATCCCAAAGAGCCAAGTCAATTGAAAAAGGCTCAAGGAGACGTAACCCAAGACAAACGGGTGAAATCCTTTATCAAATTTGTTGTTATGTGTGGATGATTAATTTTCTGTAACTTATGCTTGTTGTACATGATTTTTATCAACAAAAGAAATTTTTTAATTCCTCACACATCAACCCTTCAAATAGTTAAAACACATACACCTGAATCAAGAATTCAATTCTGCACAGTCAAGTATAAGCTAGATCTTAATTTGTTTTAATTGAGTGGGAGGTGCTTGCATAGCATAAAAAGTCAGCCACCCATTTTAGATCAATCCCTTTGTAATTTTATATACAATGTTATCTCCAAGATCATTGAAAATCGAATTAAACCTATTCTATCTCGCCATATATCCAAAGAACCATTTTCATTTCTTTCTCATAGATAGATCCATGAGGCCTTAAGTACTGCTCAGGAAGGACTTCACTCCATTAAACTCAAGCATCTGCAAAGCATCATTCTCAAGATTGATCTATCAAAGGCCTTTAACCGAACATGTTGGACATATCTCAGACTCATTCTCACTGAGATTGTCTTACCCCATTCATTCATCAATTGGATCATGTGTTGTGTCACATTGGTCTCATATAGTATTCTCATTAATGGTGCGGCCTTGAATTTCTTTCATGCTGACAGAGATCTGAGACAAGGTTGCCCATTATCTCCCCTTCTTTTCATGCTCATCATGGAGAGACTGAGTAGACTTATTGAAAATGCGCTAAGAGTTGGAGATATATCTGGGGTAAGAATCTCTGATGCCACTGTCATATCTCACCTGTTATTCATAGATGATGTCTTAATTTTCTTGGATGGTTCTAATAAAGATACAATAAGTTTTTTGCATATATTAACAACTTTTTGTAAAGGCACTGGGATGGTTCCAAATATGGAAAAATCAACTATCATGACTATGAACTTCCCGTGACATGAACATAGAATCACACAACAACATTTATTATACAGATAGATAGATGTGGAGGATGGTATAAAGTATATGGGGTTTCAACTAAAACCCAACAATTACCATATTGCGGATTGGGGATGGATCATAGCAAAACTAGAAGCCAGGATTACCATTTGGCAACAAAAATGGCTCTTTAGGGCTGACAGATTGGTATTAATCAAATAAGTGTTGGAAGAGACTCCCATTTTCTAGATGTCTCTTGCTTGGATACCAAAAGGTATCACTAATCGAATACAACAAATCTATTGCCAGTTTCTGTGGAGGGGAAGCTAAGAATGGAGAACATTTGCATGGGTAAAATGGGAGTGTATTACATAGCCCAGGAAATGGGGAGCCTGTGGGATGAAGGACATCGACAGCTTTTCAAAAGCACTCGCAGCCAAATTAGGATGGAAACTCCTCATATCTACAGGTCTCTGGCATGAAGTTGTATACCACAAATACATTTACCCTCTCACATATTTGGGATGGTTGCACAGAAATATCAAAATTGGGCCGAACATATCCAATATTTGGGGAGGTGTTATACACTCCATTAATATCATTAAATGAGGCTTGGCATGGTGCATTAGATCAGGTGAAAAAGTGCGTATTGGATATGATGCATGGTCAGGATGTGGCAATGGCCATATTTTATCTCAAGAGATGAGACACCATCTTGACACCTTGGGCATTAAGTATCTGTCACAAATTTCTGATGAAGTCAACTCATCACTCTTAAGAAAAGCTTGGAAGTTTGCTACTAGATTAGGGATTTCTCGACAATACCATATTGAATGGACCACATACACTAACGCCCTAGCTGAAAAACACGTCAAGATCACTGACCGAGAGGATGAATTGATCTGGGCCATTTCAAAACATGAGCATTACACACCCAAGGAAGACTATCTTTACATTGGTGCAGAACAAGAACCAGTTAATAAAGAATGGTGGTGGAAACCACTGTGGAAGCTCAAAGCTCCACCAAAAGGAAAATTGTTTCTGTGGTGCCTATTAAATAACAAAGTCCCCACATATGATATCCTTATGAAACACACATTGCAGGGTCCATCCAGATGTTGCCTTTGCAAAAACATGTCTGAATCAGTCTCTCATATTTTCATAACTTGTACCATCACTTAGCATGTATGGAAGCAACTCTACCATATGCTTAACATCACACACAGGTGGCATGGCGAGACATTTAGTGTTACCTGGCAATAATGGTGGCAGTTAGCAGAAAAGAATAAACATAAAAATATCTCGGTGATCATCTGTTCGGGCATATGGATCACTCAAAACAAAAAAATATTTCAATACTCAATCACTAATTGGAAACTCTCCCATGCACAAATATAGGGGATATACAGTTTGATTTTGGATGAGGAACCTTCCACCCAAGTGAGACACATCATACCTGATAACATTGATAAAACATACCCATGGGCTTACTTTGACAGATCTGCACAAGAATATGGATATGGAGGTGGGGAAATCTTGTATATCTCAGATTCACCCTATTACAAACTCAAGATGGGTTTGGATAGGGGAACCAATGATTATGCTAAACTAAACTGTCTCCGTTTTCTGATGATCTTTGCGCATGAGAAGAATTGTAGATGTCTTCAGATTTTTGGAGACTCTAAGTTTGTTATAAACTGGTTCAATTCTATTTCACAATTCCACGTGCACACGCTAAGAGGAATTCTTGAGGAGACTCTTGCACTCAAACAACATTTTGACTATGTTTCTTGCACACACATTTACAGGGAAAGGAACCAAATTTCCGACATATTTTCCATAGAAGTTGTGATCCTACAATTTGGGTAGTGGATGATTTAGATTCAGCAGGATAATGAATTCCATCAATACTATCATAAGCCATTCATAGAGGAGCGAGAGAACACAACATGATCCAAATTTCAGCTATATACTTTGTTTTTTATTTTTTGATATAGACCGAGTAATTAAGATAGACACTACATCATTATCTGAACATGTATATTCTTAGACATATATTGATTATACTAAAAAGTTGATATGTACCAACTAGTTTTCCAGCAATGGCTATATGTGGCAGATACAACATGTAATTTTCACTATTTATTAATGAAAATTACGATTTTTCCCTGGGAAAAAAAATCATAAACAAATTCCCAATATACAACTTACAAAACCTTAAATTATTTACAGTGGAAACATTGAATTACAATTACAAAACAATCAAATTCATAATTTACATATGAAATAATAATCAATATCTATGTCCTAGTAAATTGTACGACACTCACTACTCTCAACCCAATAATTGTATAAAGCCCTGATAAATTTTTAGTTTAACAATATTTAATAAATTGAATTCCAACGAAATTCTAAAAAAATAATGCTCTCAATAAGGCATATCCATCCAATTCAACATAGAAAATATTATGTATATAAAAACTTTCGGTGATAATCACATATGAACATATTTTATCGACGCGGTTCGAACCAGCGAGTATGATTATTCACTATTTCAAATAATTTTTATTTTGTTTTTGCTGAACCATAATCAATACGACGTACCAACCAAATTCAACATAGAAAATACACAACAAATGGGGAGATTTTGGGGCCGACCAAAAGGTTTCCAGGGGATTCGGGTACTGCAAAAGAGAAAAATATATTTAAAACTAGAGGTGCAATTAAAAAAGTGTGCTAAAATGGTAGTGGTCCAAACGATTTATTTTATTTTGTATTTCTCCGACCTTTGGGGAATAATTTACGGCACACCACCCAATTTCAATACATAAACCATTAATTTCTAGACCACGTGAAACGGTTTGTCTTTCTTTCTTGTTTTTATTTGTTTGGGCGCGTCGGGCGTGCTGGACTCCCCGTTCCACACGTACGCTGCAACAACCAAAAGATATGAGAAACCACATTAATGAAAGAAAAAACCGAAAAAGGAGCCTCTACCGCGGATGAATCAGAGAAGAAAAAGGAGCCTCTAGGTTAATTTAAAAAGGAAAAAGCTAGACATCCAAGGTTACTAAGCCAAAGTTTTAAAAGTTGGCGACCCTATTTTTATCTCTCACATGGACAAGCTTTTTAATTTAGTAGTTAATAAGGGTTCTTTAAACTTTGGGTCAAACTCTTATTGTACCTATTTTAAGAAGTAGGGATAAAAGTAACCTTTTTAGTTATAGGATAATGATGATTAGTCCAAATAACTAAAGATGAAGTTAATTTTGTAGGTTATTATTTATTTGTGGATCATATTGTTATGTTTAGGATCATTTTGGAGGAGTATTACAATAATAAAATTAATCTCGTTTGTTGTTTCATTGATTTAAAAAAATATTTTGACACTATATAAAGGGTCAATTTTTGGAATAGGCTAGAAGAGTTAAACGGTCATTTCAAGTTGAGAGCTACTATATTATGGCTTTTTCAGAGTATTATTTCCAAATTTAGGAACACCAAGGGATGGTTGGAAGAAATTCATTGTAATATAGGAGTCAAGCAAGGTTGCACCTTATTCCCTACCCTCTTCAGTGTATACATTGAAAAGTTAGAATATTGGTTGGAAAATGATATTTGTAGTAGTTCAGTGCTCGATGGGACATTCATCATCTTTCTTCTTTATGCTCTTGATATTGTTCTTATAGAACAAAATCCCTATTACCTCAATAAACATCTAAGAATCTGCAAGGACTTATGCTCTAGTATGGTTATGACTATGAGCACTAAAAAGACAAAGATTGTGCTTTTCAAATCCAAAAATATCACTTATGACACTTTCATATATGACTACAATAACATGGAGGAAGTTCCTTCATACAAATATCTTCGAATTCATATTCATCGCAAGCTCAAGTGTTGAGAAAAATGATAAATGGTGAGTAGAAAGCTTATGATGGACTTGAAAACAAATGTCAATTAGGAGACCATTAACTATGGAATAAAAAATAAAACTCTCTAGAGAATCTTTGAAAAAGATAGAGAAATTCCAAGAGAACTTTATAACTTATAATCTCAAACTTAAAGGCGATACACCTTATCCTATCCTCCTCATAAATTGAAATCCACCCCCCCTCACCTCCCCTCCCCCCCACCTATTGGATGCACAACCATGATTAGGTACTTAAGGTACAAGAACACGATAAACAACATGAATAGTAAGACGCTACCCAAAATTGCTTCAAACTCTTGCCAAAACCACCAACAACTAAAGCGAGGTGGCATCAAGATGTCAAGTCTTTCTAAATCGTTGGGGAAGATAGAAAGATGTCAGTTTATACAATATCGATAATATTAAAAATATCATTACTTCTAAATTTAAAGAGAATCTATGGTGCAATAAACAACGAGAAGCTAATTTAAGGAACCTAAAACACTGTAAGGAAGTGGTCAACCCTAAACTAGAAGATCAAAAATATCTCTTGGTTTTGACTAGTGCAAAGAAGAAAATCAACATTACTAAAATTGAAACCAACTCCCATGAGCTATATAGTAAAACCAGGTGTTGGACAATCCCCAAAACATCATGGGATGTGAGAATATGTTACCTTGTGATACTAAGAGGGATAAAGATGAAAAACACTTTCTCTTAAAATGCCCTACATAGATTCAAATTAAATCACATTTTTCAAATATTTGTCACAATACCAACCTTCCTAACCTCCCAAATTAACAAAAATATGATAATTTTAGAAAACTTTTCTTGATACTTACTAAGTATAGAACTAAGATTTTAAAGTAATCTATCTAATCTATTCAATTTCTTAAGGTGTAATAACGAATTCATATATATAGAGTTTTATTTAAAATGGATACTAAAATATTTCATCTAAAATATATATTGAAATATTTTATTTGTAATTAAATATTTTTTAAATATCATATCTCAATTTTAAAATAAACATTAACTTTTTCTTATATATTTATAAAATAAAATAAAAAATATTTATTATTAAAATAATTTTTTAATTCTCATTATCCTAAGGTTAGCCAAACCAATAATTCATAAGTGACCTTGCATAAATATTTTAATTAATAAATGAAGTTATTCTGAAGTTCTGAGTAATTCCTGGGTCACACCAATATTGTTGATGCATAACCAACACACTATCCACTTTTAGGATCAACCAAAGATTAATAAGTGACCTTGATTAGATATTTTAATAATTAAAAAAGTTATTTTGAAGTTGTTTCTAATTCCACATCTTAGTAATTCCTTGGTCACACTAATAATGTTGATGCATAACCAATACACTATCCACTTTTAAGATCAACCAAAGATTCATGAGTGATCTTGATTAGATATTTTAATAATTAAAAAAGCTATTTTGAAGTTGTTCCTAATTCCACATCGAAATATATGTGGTGAACATTTTAAAACTCTTTCATGTTTTTAATATATATATATATATATAATAGGATGTTAGTCCAGTAGCGATGGCGAGCGCAGGTCTGGTGTTAATCAACATGTTTGGGAAGCCAGAGTTTATGGGTTTTTCTGGAAGGTAATCTACTGACACCATTATTGGAGGAACGATGTTCAAAGAATTTTATGGAGTTTCGATTTCCAAATTCAGGTTCTCTGAGAACTCGGAAAATGTAGACTACCAGAATTTTCCAAAGAATACTGGGTGGTGTATATTATCGAACGATTTAAAAAAACCTTGTGAAAGCATGAAAGTTAGATGTTGCAAAAGGTGGTGGCAGATAGGGCAATGTATGACTACTTGTTGTGCCAGTTAGAAGGAGAGCTGGTTTTCGAAGGGGGCGCTGCATGTTTTTCTGAACTGGAGTCTTCGGCCTTTCCGGTGACTGGAACGGGAGGAATCCGGTAGTCGAGATTTTTTCAAATTATCCGAGTGTCCTTTCCATCGGTTGTTTTGACGGCGAAGCTGGGAGGGTACTTTGAAGTGGTCGGTTAGAGGGCTTTGATTATGATAGTCTTTATGGGAGTCGTTGCTATCGCATAAATGAATTCCAGTACTCGTGATCTGGTGGAGTACGTCGATGGAGTGTTTTAGAGGCGTCTTTCGATTGTCTTTTTAAGGTTATCCTGTTCGGGTGTGAGGTGGAGGTACGCCTTTCCTGTCGGCGGGACGACTTTTGGTTAGCTGTCGTTCTCTCGAGTGTTTTCTTGGCGTGTGTGGATCTTACAGTCCACTATCTCGGAAGCGGGTAACTTCATGGCGAGCCTTATTTCAGCTGCCATAGGCCCATTAATGCGGCCAAGCAGCTGATGCCCACCGCACGATGATCTACACCTTTAATCCGACGGCGGGCATCAGCTGCCTGGCCGCATTAATGGGCCTATGGCAGCTGAAATAAGGCTCGCCTAATTTCACCACCTTCTTCTCTAGTCTAAATCGCCATGATCTAGACGGTTTTGGGTATGTTTGGGACTGAACCTGACGGCGAAAGTTTTTAATGTATCTTGCAGTAGGTGAGTGGATTATTCCTCAAGTCACTTGGGCTGGGTGAAGTGGAGTATTGGTGGTCATCTGGAGGGATCGCTGGCAGTCTCGCTCAGGTCTGATTGCATTCCAGTTTTTTCAGCGTGGAAAGGGGGACTGGATGGCTGACTTAGATAAGATGATTGAAGAAGGAGACGCGGATTTCCTGGACCCACGTTTATTGCATGAGCTACAGGTGGCGAAGGAGGTGGTATCATGCCATAATCGTGATAAACAAAACCATCGAAAAGTTTCACAGGGTTTCCAATCTGATGGCTTACTGTCGGTTTCTGTTTCTGGGGAGGGCAATAAGGTAGCGCTGGAAACTCCTCTGGATAATCCTACCAGTAAGGAGAATCGCCAACAAAAATCCATTCGTGCCTCTGATGATTGTAGACCCCTGAGTTTTGGCTCAGACATCTTGTGGGATAGAGTGATAAACCTTTCGACCTACGCAGTTGTTGGCCGCTGGAAATTTGAACCACAGGGGTCTATGAACATGCCGGATTGGTTGCTGAGTAAATGGGAGGACTTGTTGGGATATCAGCCAGAGATTAGCAGACTGGATGTTGGTTGGTTTTTCTTCCATATGCATAAAGAAGACGACGTCCAGGTGTTACTGAGTTGGACGTGGGTGTTGGGCCGATGCTTCCTCGCACTGCATAGATGGGACGCAAACTTTCATCTGACCAACAACGCACCGGTGAATTGCTTGGTCTGGGCCAAACTCCCACGCCTCCAGCTTCAATATTGGCATTTTAAGGTTTTGAAGGCTATTAGGGACGCAGTGGGAGTTTGCCGATTTGCTGATCCAAAATGCCACGCCGCATTTAATAAGCGGGTGGCCTGGGTCCTCATTGAGTTATCTTTCGTCGGAGGTTTGCCAGCGACCATTGATTTATCCTGGGAGGGATCAGTCTACTGACAAACTATCGATTTTTGGAAGGTCCCGTTTCGGTGCCACCTTTGTCACGAAACAGGACACCTTATGAGGAACTGTCATCGGTGGAAGGAGGACTTCAAGTCAATCCGGGAGCAACAGAGGCGACGGGTGAGAAAGGAAGAGGATCAGGGGTCCTTTGCTCACCATATGCTTTTCGCGGGCCCTCCTCTCGGGCGGAGAAGCCGGTGGTCGAATTAAAGAAGGGAGATCGCTCGAATCATCCGGGTAAGGCCTCAATATCTGATATTCCTCTCCCTCACTCTGTCAAATTGAATGATCAATCAGCGCTTTCATCCTTTTCGAATTGGGGGGTAACAAATCATCAGGGGGTTATGTTAGACGAGGTGGCTTCGGGTGTGTCCACCACCCCCTCTGAATCGAAGTCTGGGTTGCCATGTGTTGTTGGGACTCTTTCGGTTAAAGAACCTGGTCTAGTGTCTCAATATGTCTCTGTCTTTAACCCTACACTAGCCGATGTCACCACTCATTCAGAAAATGTCGCGGATTTTGGTCGTCGGCCTCTCATCATTCCCTGTGTGGAATCTCTGTATGGGTCTAGGTCACACCAGTCTCAATCGGGTTGGCGAGAAGAGACCAAGGGTCTGATTAATGAGTTGGGTTTGTCTATCCTGGTGTCTCCTACGATTGGGACTGTGGATTTTTCTTCACCAAGAAATTCCATAGGTAGCGAAATCGAATTTTCGCTCACCAACTCGGATGCAGGAGTTGTTCAGCTAAAGACTGTTTCCAGTATTTCTTCTCCTCCCATAATGCTGAGCCCATCTGCTCGTTCGAATGTTACAATTCGACGGGGGAAAGGGAGGCCGAAGCATAAACCAAAAATTCTATCAATCTCGGGTTTAAATGAGAATCTTGATGAAGGAATTTTCAAGGATGTGCCAGTTGTTTCGACCATTGATCGGGTCCTTAGAGCTTTGGCCCCTGAGTCAGAGTCTCCATTATGAAGCTAATCTCTTTAAATTTGAGGGGGATGGGGGGTCATGAGAACATTTTGTCTTTGAAACATTTTATTTTTACTGTGAAGCTTGCCATTTTTTTTATTCAAGAGACAATGACTGGGTCTGATCGATCTATGGCTATCTTTCACTCTATGTTTCCAAACTGGAACATGGTAGCGACTGATGCTCTAGGTAAAATGGGTGGTTGTGCGGCAGTGTGGGATCCAAGGAAGGTTAATGTAATTCCTTTTGGTTTTTTCGGAGGTATGCTGCTTTCAAGTTTTTGTAGGGGTTACAGCATGTGCATCCATTTCATAAACATATATGCTCCTTATGTCGAAAAAATCTCGTTCTGGAGGAAACTGAATGACTGTGGATTTTTAGCTTTGTCAAATCTGATAATGGCGAGGGACTTTAATTGTGTTTTTCATGAGTTTGAAATATGGGGTGGTACTAGCCGGGTTGATTCTTCAGCGACAACCATTCGTGGTCTCATTAAGGATGCAGATTTATTCGACATGCCGCTGGAGGTGAATGGTCCAACGTGGATAAATGGAAGACATGGTTCGGATTTCATCAGAAAGAGAATTGATAGGTTCATGATCAGCATAGGCCTCAGAGGTTTTATGAGGAGTATTAGGGCTTCTATCGAAGATGTATTACTCTCAGATCATAGACCTATAACTTTGGAGTGGGAATTTGAGGAACAGCCCACGGGCTATCCTTTCAAATTTAATAAGAGATGGCTAGCCAATGCATCTTTCAATTCGATGATAAAGGAATGCCTAGAAAAACACAAGAGGATTGTGGGCTCCTCATCAATGGCCTACTTCTCTACTCTTTTGAGGAATATGAAGGTCATTGTCCGTAGTTGGATAAGGGACAAACTATCGAAGGAAAAGGAACGTCTCAGAGTAATATCTGTAGAAAGAGCAAGGATCCTAAAGGAAATGGCGGAAGGTAGACAAAACAATGAATATTGGGTGAAGCTAAAGACTTTAGAAGCAGAACTAAGAATTTTTCTGCTAAATGAAGAAGCTTATTGGAGATTAAAGAGCAGGGAAACATGGTTGAGAGAAGGTTACCAAAATACAAAAAATTTCCATAAGCAAGCTTCAAAAAGAAGGAAAAAGAATGCTATTTGGGAGGTAGAGTTTGAGGTAAGGTCTTTGGTTACTACAGGGGAGATAAAAGGAGCAGTTGTTCAATACTTTGGGTCTCTATATAAAAAACAGGATGTCCCTTTCTCTGTTGAGCATCTAAAATTGATTCGGGATTTCCCGGTAATGTTCAAGACAGAGGATAATCAGGCCCTAATGAAATAGGTTTCTCCCGAAGAAGTTAAAAAAACTTTAAAATCTATGGCGGCAGATAAAAGTCCGGGGCCGGATGGCTGGACCCTAGATTTTTTCCACATTTATGTGATGAATTCATAGAGTTTCTGGCGGATTTGGTGGAGGAAGCTAGAGTAAATGGAAGGATAATTGGGGCGATCAAATCTACTTTCCTGGTATTAATCCCCAAAAAGAAAGCTTCTCCTTCCTTCGATGATTATAGGCCCATTTCTTTATGTAACACAGTTTACAAAATCATCTCCAAGATCCTTGCTGATAGATTGAAAGAAATTTTATCTGAATACATATCCCCTGAGCAATATGGATTCCTGAAAAACAGGAATATCCATGATGCAGTCGCAGTAGCGCAAGAGACTCTTCATTCGATAAAATCAAAGAAGATAGTTGTGGTGGTCATTAAGATTGATTTAAAAAAAGCATACGACCATGTGGACTGGGTGTTCCTGTGCCTAATTCTGTTCAAGATTGGACTGACTAAGGAGGCGGTGGCTTGGATAATGGGGTGTATCAGTAATACTTTGATGGTTGTGATTATCAATGGCTTGGCATCAAAGTTTTTCAATCCAGGTAGGGGTCTGAGACAGGGGTGTGCCCTGTCACCTCTGTTATTTATCTTAGTTATGGATGCTTTAAGTCTGAAAATTAAGAGGGCTGTGGAGGAAGGAGCTTTTAGGGGTATAGCAATCAGCAACCAGCTGAAGACTTCTTACAGCTTTTTCGTAGACGATATCCTCATCTTCGGAATGCTGATCAAAGAAAGCTGGAAGGTAATGTTTGATGCAATTAAAATTTTCAGTGAGGCCACTGGAATGAGAACCAGTGCTGAGAAATCTAGCATTTTTTATGCAGCGGGCGAGGAGGAGATGTATCTAGACTTAAAAGCTTTGTTCAATTTCAAATTGTTTCCATTGAGTAATGGCATGAAATATCTAGGTTTTAGAATGAAGGCGGGGAGTTATTCAACAAATGATTGGCTTTGGTTGATTAATAAATATAGTAAGAAGATTAAATTTTGGTCAACCAAATGGTTATCCAAAGGTGGAAGGTTGATTCTGATCAAAGCTGTTCTACAACAAATAACAGTATACTGGGGCCATCTATTTGTTTTTCCCAACAAAATTCTGAAGGAAATCAGAAAAATCATGGCCAACTTTCTTTGGAGTGGAGGAAGAGTTAAAAATCCTATACACCTGGCCAAGTGGGACAGCTTGACGACACCGAAAGAAAGTGGGGTTTGGGGTATTCTAGATTTGGAGATTTTCGATGAAGCCCTCATCATCAAGACAATATGGAGGTGCCTCAATGGCAAAGGGAAATGGCAAGATATTATAAAGGAAAAATATCTGAAAGGAACTTCGGTGGAATATTTGGCATTCTCAGGTTGGAAGGAGGGCAGTAGCAAATCTCAAATCTGGAAAGATTTTGGAAAACTGTGGCCTAAAATAACGGAACATTTGAAATGGGTATTTGGGAATGGGGCAAAAATCCTTATTGGGAGGAGGATGATGATGGGATTTGAGGCTCACAACACAACTATGGGGATTTTATTCAATGTTTAAATTGGAGGGGATTTTTTTTCATTCAGCAGGCCATCAAGGAATGGTCTGGGGAGATTCCAATTTGGATTAATTTCACGGAATTGAGACTGGACAGTAGATGGGAAGACTCATGGATTACTCATATTAACAGTTTCAAGTCCATTGGACTATGCAGGTTAGGTGTTGGTGACCAGTTACTATGGGAAGGAATAAACACAAAGGAAAGGTTGATAGCTCGAGATATTTACTCTGTGTTGATAAAAAAGAAAACTAATCAGATCTCGGGTTGTTGGTTCTTCAGGTTTTGGAAATCTGGGGCACAAATCAAAATGATTCTTTTCCTTTGGACAGTGTGGAAAGATAAAAACTTAACATGGAAAAACCTGCAAAGAAGGGGTTGGAATGGACCAAGGATATGCTGTTTATGTGGATTAGCAAAAGAATATAATGAGCATTTATTTTACCAGTGTCCATTTGCTTTAGAGACGATGGAAGACATTGGGCAAAAACTACATATTAATATTCCAGTCCATATTTCGACGGAGGGTTGCTTGCGGTGGTGGCTTAACAGAAGAGCTGTTGTTAGAATCATTCCGATTCTGTTCCACTAGCATCTATGGTGCACTCGCAACAGGAAGCTTTTTTACATTACCACTGTACTCCCTAGCATTACAGCTTTTCGGATCTTTAGCTCATGGGAAAACATTAAGACTGTCAAAAAACCACCTGTTGATCTATCAAAAGATTTTTTCCTCATGAATTTCAGTTTCCGCTTGGATATTTCGATGGGGCATCTCAGTAGTTTGTTTGTGGTTCCAAGGCAACTCTGTTTCTATCTCTGGAATGTCACTATAATTTTTTTTGGAACGAGGGTACTAGCACGAACATGAGGGTAGAAATGGTAGCCCTCTGGGGGCTGCTATGGTGCGCCAGCCATCAAGATATAGAAAAAATTTGGATCTTTGGGGACTCGAAAGTATTGATAGACCATATGAATGAAAAAGCATGAATCAACACAGCACTGCTTGGCCAATGGATGGAGAGAATCAACTGTCTGAAGAATCAATTCATATTGGTCACTTTTCACCATGTGTATAGAGAGATGAATGTTGTTGTTGACCACCTGTCGAAGAAAGGACTGGAGTGCAGATCAGGTGTGATGCAATATCAACTTTTCAGAGCAGATGGAAGTGGCGCAACTGGTAGTGTTAACCTTCCATGAGAGGGTTTTCGTTATCTTTTTTTGTTTTTGAGGGATGTTTTACTTTTGTTTAAAAAAACAGATCAAAAGAGCCATGTTTTGGCACATGTTTATATTCTATTATGTAGTTGAATATGCTAAAGACACAGATTTTATGGAGACTGTTGTTTTAAACAGCAGAGTATGTTTTCTTTTTTTTGGAACTAGTATGAACAAGTTCTAGTGAAAAAATAGAATTAAATTGATACAGAAAAATAATTGTTATGAATAGAAAACCTGGTTTTTTCTGATAATAGTTTTTTGCAAGTTGTCCTGGTACACAATATACACCAGAGTATTTTTCACGTTAAAAAAATATATAGAGAAAGTATGTTTAATTTTTATATTTGTTATCCATTAAGTAAAAAATCTCAAAAAGCATCAAATTAAAATTTATTATTCCGTTAATTTGGTATTTAAAATTCTATATAATTGATGCATGATTTTTATTTTTATTTAAAAAAAATTAAATTAAATTAAATTTAAATTTAAAATGATTAATAATAAATACTTTAAAGTTTTTGTTATTTTATATATCAAGTTAACATGTATTTTATTTTTCTAGTTTTTAATGTCAATAAAATGTGTCATGATATTAAAGATATAAAATTAATTTTTTTTTCCAGCAAAGTTTAAAGTGTTTTTGAATTTAGACATATAATAAGTTAAAGTTTTCATTAAAATAAAATGTAATTGAATTTTTAGTGATTAAATAAATAAATAATTAAGTAAAATTGATAAGAATTTGGTTTCATAGTGAACATAACTTGAATGAGAGTAGAAAAAAAATTATATATGAAATTTTTATCAAACTCTGTCATTAGAAAAATAATTTTTTTGGCTACAATATAAACTAACTTCAAAGTTTATTAATTAAATTAAATATATTAAATTTGCTTATTGTGTCGAGAGGTGCATTCTACAGTCCGGTATGACCTCGATGTGTAAGTATGTTGAAAGCCAAAAGAAAAAAAAAAAATCTAAGTAGTCTTGGCTTAAACAATAACTTACATAAACATATAAATGCACAATTAAAAATTCATTAAAAATATGAAGAGGTTTACTAACACTCAAAAAGAGATATGGTAAATAAATAAAAATATAAATAAACCATAGCTATGGTAAATAAATAAAACTTCTTTTTATATTACTCGGGAGGTATGGTAAATAAATAAAAATATAAATAAACTAGAGGCATGGTAAATAAATAAAACTGTTTTTTTATTTACTCAATAAACCACTTTATATTTACAAAAACTCAAAAAGAGGTTTTATTTAGGTGAAGTTTATGGGAAAAATTATTATTAATACCATGGGCCAAATACCATGTGACAAATTATTAATAATACCATGGGACAAATACCATGGGCCAAATAACATATTTATAAAAGAGGTATGGTAAATAAATAAATATAAAAAAGTATAAATAGGTAAGGTAAATAGTTAAAATATGTCAAAGACGAAATCAACATCTAATTATATATGAAGTATATGGGCCAAATACCATGGACCAAATTATTATTAATACCATGCCAAAAAAAAATACTATTAACCCTAACATTAATATTAAAATATTAATATTATTAAATTTAATAAATTTAGATTAATACAATATTAAATTTGTTATATTATAATATATATTAATATATCATGATATATGATAGAGGTGGAGAAATAGGGGGACTGACAAGGGAGAGATGGAGATAAATTGAAGGAGAGGGGAGAAGAGAAATGAAGAGAGATAGAGGGAGAAGAGGGAGAGAGTTAGAGAAGGGTAAGAGAGGGAGATGGAGGTGGGAGAGAGATAAGGAGAGGGATGGAGAAGGAGAGAGGATTGGAGTATTGGAGAGAGAGAGAGATAGAGAGAGAAGGGGGAAGGGAGAGGGAAGTAAGAAAGAAAGGTAGAGAGAGGAATGATGAGAGGAGGAGAGAGAGGAAGGATGAGAGAAGGAGGAGAGAAGGGGGGATAGAGATATGGAGTTGGAGGCGGAGAGAGGAAAGGAAGAAGAAATACATAGAGAGGGAGTGACAAGGGAGTGATGGAGAGAGAGTGTGTATGCTTAAGGGTGAGATAAATATACATAGAAGGAGTGATGGAGACATGGGGGGAGAGAAGGAGAAAGGGAGGGATACAGTAACATAGTTGGATAGTGAGATAGAGTGATGGGGGAAGAGAGAGGATTAGAGGGAAGAGAGAGAGAGAGAGAGAGAAAGAGAGAAAGCTGGGGGGAAATAGAAGGAGGCGAGAGAGAAAGGGAGAGAGAGGATGATTGTAATGGGGGAAGAGAGAGGATTGTAGGAGAGAGAGAGAGAGAGAGAGAGAGAGAGAGAAAGGAAAAGAGAGGGTACTTGAAAGAGAGGAGGAGAGAAGTAGGGAAATAAATATGGATTTGGAGGGGGAGAGAGGGAGGGATAGAGAGATGGAGCTGGATGGCGAGAGAGGGAGGGAAAAAGAAATACATAGAGAGTGAGTAGTTGAGAGAGAGGGGGAGTGACAAGGGAGAGATGGAGAGGGAGTGTGTATGTTTGAGGGTGAGATAAAGAGGCAAATAAGGAGATATGGAGAGAAGGAGAGAGAGGGGCATATGGTAACAAAGTTGGAAGGTGAAGATAGAGAGAGAGAGAGAAGGGGGGAGAGAAAGGAAGAGAGAGAGTGAAGAGAGGTAGGGAAAGAGAGATGGAGATGAAGATGGAGAGAGGGGGGGGTAAGAATAAAGACAGAGAGAGAGGGAGAAAGGGTAGAAGGAGGGAAGGGAGATAGAAGCGAGGGAGAGGGAGGGAAGGGGAAAAGAAAGAGATATAGAGAGAGAGAGAGAGAGGGAGAGAGAGAGAAGGAGGAGGAGGGAGTGATATATAGATAGATTGGAGAAAGATATTTTATGTTTTGGGGTTGATATAGAGAGATAGAGGGAGATAGAGATATATATGTAAGGTGAAGAGAAAAAGAGATAGATGGAGAGGAGGAGGGAGGGATAAAAAAATTGATAGATATGGAGTGAGAGAGAGTGTGTGTTTGGTGGGGTGAGATAAAGAGACAAATAAGGAGAGATGGAGGGATATATAGATATAGATGGGGGGAGAGAGGGAAGAAGATTTCTTGTAGTAGATGCATTGATTTCAGTGCAAACGCACGAAATACGAAATGCATTGATTTCTAATCCTATTTGATTGCTTTCACTAAATGCATTGCTACGAAATGCATTGATTTCTAATCCTATTTGATTGCTTTCACTAAATGCATTGCTAATCCTATTTGATTGCTTTCACTAAATGCATTGATTTGAGTGTATATGGTGATTTCTAATCTTATTTGATTGCTTGCACTAGATGCATCAATTTCTTCTTCTTTTTTTGTAAGTTTGGTAGTACCTTTCAATTTTTCACTCTTTTTTTTTTTAACTCCATTTTCATAATCCCCGATCGGGGAAGGGAATTGAACCTGTGATGAGTGCTACAACAGCCCGCCTCATCACCGTTTAACCAAGACCCCATAGACACTAGATGCATCAATTTCAATGTAGATGTTGATTTCTAATTATATTTGATTGCTTGCACTAAATGCATTGATTTAAATGTAGATTATTTATAATCGTATTTTATTGCTTGCACTAAATGCATTTATTTTAGTGTAGATGGTGATTTCTAATCCTATTTGATTGCTTGCACTAGATGCATTGATTTCAGTGTAGATGTTGGTTTTTAATCCTATTTTCCTACTTGCACTAGATGCATTTATTTAAGTGTAGATGTTGATTTCTAATCATATTTGATTACTTGCATTAAATGCATTGATTTTAGTGTAGATGTTGTTTTCTATTATTATTTGATTTCTTGCATTAGATGCATTGATTTCAGTGTGTATGTTGATTTTTTATTTGATGTAATTGGATGTATGATGGTACATTAATTTTAAAGTCATTGGAATAATAGTGTGCATGATTTCAGTGTAACCACAAAAATTTATTGACAATGTACATTGATTTTTGTGTTATAGTAATTAAACCTATTAATATTGGAGAGCAAGAGAGACAAGGTATGATGTTTACTATAACAACTCAAGCTAAATATTTAAATGGTTTACGATTCCAACTGTCCTTTTCAAATAATCAATATGAAAAGATGACAAAACTAACAAAGGTGAAAATAAGAATAGTAGAAGAAAATAGTTTGAAATCGATCACAATGAAGACTATTTGTAATTGACTACATAATTATTATTCACAGTTTCTATCATTCAATATTATTACATTGTCACTTTGCATTCAAAATTTTTATTTCATCATTAAATTTATTTTACATTATTTATCATCTCAACAAACTCAGGTAACTAAGCAAATTTAAAATTAAAATGACTCAATAATTAGTAGACATATTTAACATATTTAAAATGGTTATATTAATATTAGATGTATTTACATATTATTGATAAAATTAAGCATGTGTTCCTCATATTATCGATAGATTTTTCTTGGTTGCACATGATTGAAGCCAGCCTAGATCCATCTTAACTCCGGATCTATCAAGCACCGAGAGGGACCAATCTCTCGAGGTGCAAAACTTTCCTCAAGTTTTGCACTCAAAAAAGAGGTTTGCACCTCGAGAGATTTGATCCCTCTCGGCCCTTGATAAATCCGGAGTTAAAATGGATCTATACTGGTAATTAAAAATGAATTAATATTCCCTGCTCCTACTTTATAGTGTAAGAGATTACACTAGTGAGAAAGGAAGAGGTGAATAGGACATATGTCTACCTAAACTCTCCTTATGGTGCAGTAGAATAACATAGGTTGAGTTAGGATATTATAATTGAGATAAACTGTTCCTGGCTTATAACGATAAGTTAAAAAGAGAACTATATTATTGAAGATAATCAAGTGCATTAACATATTAAATTGGGATATTTCAAAGTTACTACTAATAGTTGGTTTGCTCAAAGGTAGAAATTAAGGTCCATATTTTCCTTATTATTTTGAAATTTGAAGTTATTAATACATCTCCTTCTCTTGCAGGATATATCCTTGGCTGTGGCTATGGGTTCTGCCACACAGATTGCCATATTTGTGGTAAAGTAAAATCTGCATATAGAGGAATTGATTGATCTTGGTAGTAATAATATTTTTATTTCTCGCAAGCACTGAACATATTTTGAATATCAATCACTTGTATTTGCAGATCCCATTTATGATTTCTCTAGCCTGGATTATGGGAAAACCCTTGGACTTGGATTTTCATATTCTAGAGACCTTGATATGGACCTTGAAATACAAAGAATCCTTCCCTCTATGAAGAAGAGGATTCCTAATTACACTCGGATGAAAACGATGCCCATTTTCCAGAACTCCAAGTCCCTGTCCCCTTATCAGTTTCTAGAACTGTAAGACACACATTTGCAAAATATCAGTGAACAAATTCAAATATGACGAAATGAGAATTCTATTTTATATGAAGAATTAAGTAGTGAGATTCGAAGTGTTAGGGGCATATTTTGATTGGTAGAACTTGCCTGTCTAGCAGGCATGTGAATTGTTTCTGTCACAACTCTTTCATCCAGGATTGGATGACGATGTCCTGCACACAATGCATTAAATAAATAGTATTAGAAATGAAGAAACCCATATTGGAGTGCATTTGATTAAAATATTGATAATACCTCAAACCAAATTCCTACCCTTTGTGAGAGGTGTTTGCAACAGAAAGAAGCACGAAGCAATGACAAAGTAACACAGAAGCAGCACTAAACCCTTCATGTAGTTTGAAGTTCCATCCTGAACAAAAATTCATTACATGATATAAATAAACGCAGAGTGGACATGTATTTAAATACTATAACCAAAAAAAAACATACACCTACCTTAACCTTTGGGTTCTTCACAAATCAGGGGGTTATGATGAATCTAACGAGTCTAGATTTGTATATTATCACCTACGACAAATGATGAATGAAAGAATTTTCTGGACATAATATGCGTTGCAATAGGGGCTGCGAGACCAAACCTGTAAGATATATGCTGTTATTAGTACAGTGGCAAATAGAGTAACAGTCTCCAGAATATGAAAATCCAAGTCCAAGGGTTTTCCCATAATCCAGGCTAGAGCAATCATAAAGGGGATCTGCAAATACAAGTGAGTGATATTCATAATCTGTTCAATGCTTGTGAGAAATAAAAATCTTAATACTAACAAGATCAATTCCTCTATATGCAGATTTTACCACAAACATGGCAATCTGTGTGGCAGAACCCATAGCCACAGCCAAGGATATATCCTGAAACAGAAGGAGATGTATTAAAAACTTCAAATTTCAAAATAATAAGGAAAATATGGAAAAAACATGATGTTGTTGTCATGTGACAAATAAGGAAGCAGCACAAGGTTTGAATAATTTACTTAGGTTGTTAGGTTACTTGTTTAATATTAAATACACCGCTAACTAAATTTAGAGACTTTGTTGTAAGTTTTAATTTCCTTATTAGGGAAAAATATTTTAATCTACAACTTTGCTACTCACAAGTTTGTTTTTGAGAGCGAATGTTACGGCGCTAGCGTGCTCGGCTGCATTGCCTACGATCGGTAACAGTATTATACTGATAAAGTTCACAGATATTTCCCATGATTCTGCCACGTTCTGATCCAACAATCAATCTTAATGAACAAGTATAAGAATATAAAATTAGTTTAACCTTTGAAAGGAATTAATATTCACCTCAATGGTCTCGACAATATACTGAGAAAGCAGGGAGATAACAACAGTCAGAGTGCAGAGCCAGACAATAGAACTTATGTATCCTATGGATGGTTCTTCCTCATCTTCTTCTCCTTTTGTTTCCTGCAACACAAGTATAATATTTATGTTTTTATGTACTGTCAAACAATCAAGAACCAGGACTTGTACAATAGTGACAATTTATTAATTATTTTGTACCTGTCCTTCTTCAAATAGTTGCCTGTGTGTCCTTAATTGGAAGAACAAATATGCAGCATAAGCTATCAGCATGATGATGCTGCTGACTCTAGACAGTTGTAATGTTGATACAGTTGCTTCACTATATGCCATAGATTGTTGAAGAGCCAAGGGTAGCATGACACACAGTGAAGCCATCATAAGAAGACTGGAGTTGATTCCAGAAACAACCTACATCATATAGCAATATAACACCCATGGTTAGCCCCTCCATGAATAAATATCTAGAGCAGTTTGGAGCTGTTTTGATGGCCTAATATATTAAAGAAAACTAAAAAAATATCACTTGCCTTGTCAAAGCGTTGTTCTTTTTTCATGTTGGCTATTCCTCCACAAAACAGAGATGTGCCAAGCACCAGAAGTAGATTGGAAAGAACAGACCCCAACAGAGAATACTTGACCACATTGGTCTTGCCATGGTAAAGTGCAAACACTGCAATCAGCATCTCTGTTGCATTTCCACAAGTGGCATTGAGCAGCCCGCCAACTATAGGAGAATTACCAATAGATTTGCATCAGTTACTTCAAAATGTCAAACAAATAATCCACAAATATGAGTACATATATAGATAAACATCCCACCTGTTGGTCCAGTGTAGAATGAAATTTGTCTGCAACAATTTACAACAAAACATCAGACTGTAGAACCAGCAAACATATTATTTTATGAAGTCACTGCACTGCAGTGACCAGTCCAAGTGTATAAACAATTACAGTACAAGGTATAGATTACACGTAACATATACCATGCAAATTTTCACTTACTCGGTGACAAAGCCTATACGTTCAGCAAGAGGTGCTAGACCAATCAAACTTATGATGAACACCCAAACCTGCAAACAAAAGACACTGCACTTGTTGAGATCTAGAAATAGTTTAATAATCTGTGATATATATATAGAGAGAGAGATAGACATCCTACTCACATTTCCTAGTTGAAGTCTGTCTGCTGCAATAGCCAAAGGCACTAGAGGAAACAAGAAGCTTAATTTGGTTCCCAGAATGACTTCATAGAGATTACATAAGAGCAATCTCAGCCACTTGTATTTAACTATCAAGCAGAGTTGCTTCTCGCTTGCTCGTCTCAGAGAAGAAGAGGAACGATTGTGGGCCGATTCTATGTCTTTTTGCTCATGGATCTCCTTGCCAGCGGCTTTTGAATCAATTGAGGGAATTCCAACAGCTTGGGGAGACATTATGGTGAGACTAAAACTTGGACTGAATCAATTCTAGAATGAACAATAAAGTTGTTCTACATGAAATCAGAATAATAAACTATTTCTAGATCGTATCACTTGATAGTAAGGCCAGGCATTAAATTGTAGAGCTGAGCTCAAGAAACGAACATATAATAAAAAACCTCTCTTCTCGTATATTATATTGTTGCAGTACCCAGAGAAAGTATTGAGTGAATCCGAATGAGAATATCCATATTTATAGGCAATCTTGAATATAATATGGGGTGGAAATTGTTTCTTGATCGGTACGGAATCTTTATTTTTCAAAATCATCGTGGGACCCAAGGATCATATTTGTGGAGAGAAATCGATAACTTAGATCGCAGCACACCTGCTAAGCCAAAGATTTGTGCTGACAGCGTGGATGGTCCTATTTATACATCCGTACAAATCAGCGTGGGTAGAACGTGAAAAGAGATAACCAAAGTTTGTATTTTTTGGACATTAGTAAAAAGTCGCAATTTCATTTATTTTTTAATTTTTTTTTAAAAGAAACCTGTTTTCAATCTAAGATTTATAATTGGGGATGAATCATCGGCGTTACTTAATCAGGCCCCTTTTTTTTCCACTCTCGTATATATCAACTAGGACAATAACACGATTTTCAATGATATTTTATGGTTTGAACTTTAATTTTGAATGTAAAAACAGATGTAGGTTTTTGAAAATATTCAATCCTTTAAATGGAGCAAATTCAATAACTTGAATGGTATTTTCGGCTTTTTTTTTAAACTAAATTTTTGAGCAACTTCAACAATTTAAATTGTAATTTTCTTTTGTTATTAAATTTTAAATAAATAAAAAGTTATAATTTAGAAATTTTTATTGGTCTTTCTTATCAAGGTTTTTAAGATTTGTGTATATCAAAAGTTTTAATTTTCAAAAACCTTCAAGGGAGATCAAACTATCATTGCATTCTAGTTCAAGGGATTCATGGTCTCAATTTAAGGGATTCATGGTCCGTGTTCCAGATTCTTCAACTTGCTACCAAATATTTGGGAAGCTTTTCTCTTGGAAGTTACTACTCATTAGGGTTTGCTGCTCAAATCTGGTTAACTTCGCGACCTCAAGATTTATTTAGAGCTCCAAGTGAGTATCCCCTGGTGTTTCAAGGTAAGTAGTTGGATGATACTACTCCTCTAGTTTACAACATTGGTTAAGGTGTCATTTCTTTTATGGTTCTTCGTTTACGAGGGGGGATTGGAGGTAAGCCTTCCTCCACTCAGACTCTTTCTTATAAAGATGTCGTCCATGCTTGCCATGCCCCCCAAGGAAGATCAGGGTCATACAACTCTAAGGTCATTTTTGGTGAACAAATCCGAGGAAGTTCCCTCCGTAGAAATCTCTCACTCAGATCTGGAGGATCTTCACCCAGCATATTCAAAGGTAGCCCTAATCTATGGTTTTAATGGGTTTTGGCCCTGCACAATTGATCTACCAATTGATCCATTCCTTATGGACTAAGAATTGCAAGGTCTTTTTATGCTCAATAGGTTTCTTCATTGTGTTATTTGAGGAATCTGAAGATTATCATAAAGTTTTATCTAAAGGTTCTTGGTTTTGGGGCAATGCTAGATTGGTTTCAAAACTCTGGTTCCCAAATTTTGACCCTTCCACAACTATCATTACCAAGATGCCAATATGAGTCAAGGTTCCTAATCTGTCAACACACCTGTGGCAATATACAATCTTTCAGGGCATTAGAGACTCTCTAAGTCGTTATCTTACTACTAATGTCTCTCATCGATATCTTGGTGTATACACCTATGGCAAAATTTGTGTTGAAATAGATCTCAGTAAAGGGTTTCCCAACCAAATCAATTTAAAAATCAATGATTTTCATTAGACTCGGACTCTCGTCTATGAGATTATTGTTTTTTATTGTTGCTTCTGTCATTAAATGTGCCACCTCTGGTGTTTAATTCTCAACAAAAGTAGAACATCTGCAAATCCTAATCTAAAATTTGGAAGCCTTGTAACCCTCCTCCCATCGAGGGAAAGGTATTTATGTCAAAGAAGGATGATAAAGAAGTTGGTGATGAAATTCATCCTAGGGACAGGGTCTAAGACTCAAGGCCTCAAACAACTCCTGCAATTCTTGGTGTGGACCATGCTCCTTCGACAAACACAAAGATATTGAATGCTTCTCTAGGTATATTGAAACAAGCTTATGAGTCGACTTCTTCGGACTCTAACAAAGAATCTCTTTCAGCATATAATGATATTTGTAGATCACTTTGATCAAACCACCTTTGGAAGGTTGGGTCAAGGTTTCAAAAAAAATGAAAAGGAAAGAAGGTAATTTGGGTGATTCTCCTCTTTAGTTGTGTCTCTTGTCCCTTTATGTTTACTTTGCTTTACTTTTCTATTCTCTGTACCATTCATTTTTTCTTTGATAACACTAGTATAAGGTAAACTATTCTCGAAAATAAGTCATAATGGAAAATGATGTAATTTTTTTAATTATAATTTGAATAATATCTGATTAATTAAAATTCATTATTATAAATTTTTATAATTAATCAACATATTATTTATTTAAAAATGTTAAATGAAAATAAAAAGATAAAGATCACAAGACCAAAAATTGGTCTATTGCATTACAGGCTTAAAGCCATTATATTAAAGTTCAACTTGTGGCTTGTGGGAAATGAACTTGGGTGAGAGGGTTCCAATCATTCCTCCCCACCACCCTAAATAAACACATTTGACCCATTAGAAATTTGAGAGGAAATACTTAACAATGCACCCATTCATCATAAATCCAAAAAACTTGTAAAATATTAAAATTACATATTAATTAAAAATTTCAATAAGAAAATTGTAAATATATAAGATTATGATATTATATATTTAAGTAAAAAAAAATTATTTTAAATTCTTATTTAAAATTAATTAAATTTCTTTTTTTTTAAATTGAAATTGAAATTGAAATTTTCTATTTTAAAGAATGAATTTTTTTATTATACATATTTATTTAGCCGGAAATCTTTGGGACACCTGGCTTGTGGAAAGTTTGCCGAAACTATACCAAAAAAAAAAAAAACACTCCAAAATCTATAATAAAATACAGTCTTAAGAAAATAACAATCAAAATTTTGAGGTGAAATTTTGATTGTGTTATTTAAAGTGATTTTTTTAGTATTCTAAGGCACTTCTATTGTACAGGAATTACCCATTAAGCATGTGATTTCAATAAATTCCTGTCAACATGTGATTTCAATAAATTCCTATCAAATTTTAAAACATTAAACAAAAAAAATTCCAAAAATTCTCATTAAAAACAACTCGATTCTAAATATTATTAACCTTTTACTATCTTTATAAAAAAACCAACTCGATTCTAAATATTATTACCGTTTTACTATCTTTATAAAAAAAACAAACCCCGTCAATGTCAACATCCCATGGAGCTGTACGGAATTGCATTCAGATATACGGACGGTAAAAAGACACAAAGTACATACGTCATTACAAATTCAATAATATCGGGACCGAGAAGCTTCCTCTCACCTTCGTCTTTCGTTTCAACTTTCGTTCCGGTTGCTCCTTTTCTCTGTGCTTGACTTGATGCTGTCAACTCCTGTCGCTCGTTCTGTCATTTTTCCAGTTTCCAAACAAACTGTCACATTCATTCCCCTTCGGCTCCACCATAAAGAACAAGTATCACAGCAGCACGAAGTTTCGACGCAGCTTCTCCTCGCCCTTATGGACACTCTAGTGAGGATTATTAGTCCACGTCTGTTAGCGCCTCGTTCGGTGGGTGATAATGACACAGAGGAATGCGTGTATTATTGTTCAATTATGATAACGATAAAGGGGATGTTAACCCGACCTCTTTCCCAATATCTGTTTGTAAGCGATTCCCTTGTAAGTGATTTCGGGTAGGTAATTTAAAGCAGATAGTTCGAGTGGTGGATACTGCGGAGGGTTTTTTTTTTCTTTTTGGTTGGGACGATTCAGGTTTAATCTTTAAGAGGGTTTAGGATGGAGCTATGAGATACCTTGAGGTAGTTGTCCAATATGTCATTTCACCCACATAGACCATATTAAATGGTTTAGTGGATCAAAGCCCACTCTCATGTCTTCTTTTTATAATTGGAGTGGTTTCAATTTTCAACATTTATTTCCTTATTAGGGATCTATAGGAAATTGTCCCAAGAGTTTCATAAATTTCTATGGTAAGGAGGGAAATCAAATGGTTTTATCAATCCTTTCATTGTTTCAATTTTCAGCTCCTATCGCCCCATTGGGTATCCACAGGCAATTGTCCCAAGAGATTTGTAAATTTTTGTGACAAGGGGGCAAATAGAATACCAAAAAATTCTATCTAGTTTAAATAGTTCTCTGTCAACAAATTAAGGATCTTCAATTTGGAAACTCATGTCATCAACTACCTCTCTAATAAAAGAGCACCTAAGATGGATTCCCCTAAAATGGCACGTTGATCAATACATGGAGTAGTGGGATCTTGTGCCACCCTCTATTGGTTCGAAATCAAGAACTTTGGCTTCTTCGAGATTGGTTATCTGCTCAAGCCAAGTAGTCCAACATATATCTCTCATTGTACTAATGATGGTAGATGGTTAGGTTGGGATCCACAGATAGTACCGCTACCATTGAATTATGTTGTTCAATTGCTAGAAAATTGTCTCACTACCTGTGCTCTCTTGGACATAAGGAAGAGGAAGATGGTAGGGGATGGAAATCATTCGTATATACAATCAAACAAGGTTATTTCCAATTGTTTTTTCGTTAAGGAATTCCCCCAAAATCTCATATATGGGAAAATGTATGGCTTTCTAACAATCCTCCCAGATTAAATATATTCTATTGGTCTTTAATCCACCAAAAAATACTAACTACTATGAATTTGAAAAATCAGGGCATAAGTGATCCATCTAGATGTCATCTATGTTCTTCTTAATAAGAGTCTATTCCTCATTTATTTCCAGAATGCCTTTTCATTCACTTGGTTTGGAAATTTGTTCTGCATACTTTGGAGGTAAGATTAATCTAACCCCCTTCTATTAATGAGGCTTTTAATTTAGTAGAACTGCAGATATGACAGGATCCTTCAAGAGTCCACCTCTTAGATAATCACCTTGCTACGAGAGCCCAAATCATAAGTAGGAGGATGGACAAGTTTCAATTGGTGCAGAGGAGTGCAGAGGTGGCAACGCAATGGCTAGTGAGCACCAGAGACTGAGCAGCGCAGAGCAAGGATGTTAGAAGTGCAGGAAGTCACAATGCATAGTCACCAGTAGCGCAGAGGCTTCAGAGGGACAACGCATAGACTAGCAGCAGTCAAATCTTCAACACGATATGTATCTTACTGAACACTTAGTTCAGTTTTGGATGTTTTTTTGTTGCAGTAAGCATCAAATTTGCAGTGCAGTAGCAGGTGGTGGGCAGAAACAACGCAACGTTGGTGGGCAGCTATGTCAGACATCAACAATGCAGAGGGAGATGTTGCAGAATGAGAGCAATACTTTAGCTGGATGTGTTGTTAGAGCATATTCCTCGCTAAGAGGGATCATTGATTTGTGGTAGCATTTGATACGATCTAAGTCTCAAAATTTAAAGGGAGTCTTACACACATGTATTCGAGATAACCCAAAAACCGTTTTTGGAAATTCCACTTAGAGTGTGTTTTATTAAAATAATCAATTATTTTAAAGGTACCCTAAGTCTAAACTTAGGAAAATAAAATAATTAAAGGGTATTAATAAAACATAGTGTGAATCTTCTAGAGAAAACAAAGATCAAGTCAAAATTTTATCTTAGCCGTTGATTAACGATTTAATCTTGGCCATTGAAGTCTCAACGAGAATATTATAAGAAGGACTTGATGGATCATTTGGAAGACACAATGAGAGGATCAAGAGATTGAAATTATGAAGTGAGCACTGCTCAGAGAGAAAATCGATCAAGTGATTATTTGCAGAGAGGGGTAGAGATAATTTCCAGTTGGAGGTTTTCCTGAGCCGGGGAATACACTACAAAGAAGACAAAGATTAGTACGCAGAGGGGCACCATAGCAGCTACGCAGAGTCTTTGCAGAGCCAACAGGGACAATGCAGTAGCCTTGAGGAAGTCATTGATTCAGCTAAGGATCAGTAAGATCCAGTGCCACAGAGCCGAGGTGTGAGATCAGGAGAGGCCAGAGGGTCAGATCTAGCCAGCAGAAGAGCCAACTAGCAACACTAATGCAGTCCCCGCGCAAAGTGACATGAAGACTATGCAACGACTGTGCAAATATTGTGCAGAGGTAGTGGAGGGCTTGTCACTTCGGGGTTTGGCCAGTTTTGGCTTCCAGTGTCAGTGTGTGAGGTAATCTCACTAGCTCTTTATCAGTCAGATTCTCTATGAGGATAGCCAACAAGGAATCCCAAATTGTATTCAGAAAATTACTGCATAATAAACAAACCCACAATTGTTATAGTGGTTTTCTTGCATTGGATTTTTGCGGGGGCATTGGTCCAAAAATAATGGTGTCACATGTGTCTATGATTTATTATTTCTCAGATTTTATTTCCGCACATTTATTTTTCCACAGTGAATTTGTGAAGGCTGTAGTGTATGAGTTTTTGATGTTTATAGTAGAACACCATAAACAATTTGTTGAAAGGAATTAACAAATAGGATATTTGTCATCAATTGTTGTAGTAGGATTCTAGATTTAGGAATTTTCACACTCCTTCCTAGGAGGGTGTTACCCACTTAATCACAAACACTTATTTTTCCTAAGAGTCTAGTCTCTAATCTAAGTCTAAATCTAATCAATTCCATAACATAAAGTATGACTTTACAACCGGTAAGATCATTCAAGGAACACATTCATAATTTCAATCAAGTGACTCTTAAATCATAAATGGTAACAACGGAAATAAAAACACTATACCTGTAGGTCCTTCTCTTCATTGAAACCTAGCCACTGGTCCAAACCAGTAATCCTCTAGCAAGTAAGAAACCAGGGGGGAAATTGCACCCAAGGGTCTATTTTCCACCCAACCAAATGCAATCACCTGAATCAAGTGTTTCCCCTCGAGTATGGATAAAGCTCAATGAGGTGAGGGATAGGTAAAGATGGAGCATATGGCCAATGGTTCACTCAAATCATAGAATCATCCAATGGTCATGAATCCAATCGATAAACCATGGTGTGGTGGAGAGGCTCCTAGTCTTACAACACCCCCAACCCCTCGGAGTTATGGTGTGCAAGGGACTTAATACCACCTTAGGCCCTTGATGAATAGCCCCAGATAGGCTATTATCATACTCGACAATGACTCCCCTCTGCAAGGATATTACTACCCACCCTAAGATGTTGATGAATACCCCAGGCTAGTATCATACTCGACAATGGCATCCCAAGGACCCAAAAATAAAAATGGCTAGGAATAATGAGAATTCGTACCCCTGGATAGGCAAGTACACTCCGATCACCCTTAATCCACACAAACTAGGTCAGAGAAGCTATTATTCTGCTCTCCCCAAAATAAGAATCCTGAAAACCAGTCACTTAGCTCAAGGTCCCCTTTTCTAGAATCCTTTCACTAGGAAGGAACCTTCATCACCAGACTCACCAAAGAAGGTCAACATAAGCCTTTCATTCACCAAGAGACTCTCAACAAGGAGCCCTTACCCCTTATACAATCACCAAAAGCCTTCAACCTTTACCCTTTATCCTTAGCTACTAGTGGTTCTGGATCAATAATAGGTTCAACAACCCTTGATACATATAAAGAAGGAACACTTGCTTATGCACACTACTTTTCATAAGATTGACTGGGTTTTTTGGGGTAGGAACTAGTCCTCAATATCGATCCCTGCTTGGAGTTGGATTAGATTCTTAGTCAACTGCCTCTGCGATTTGTGCTATTGACTTTGGAACCAGACCATCTCCATTTGAAAGCAGACAAAGGGAAGCTGGGGGTTATGGTTCTCAAATGGGAGCGTGCAATATTTCTTCGTGGTCAATCAGATCTATAACTGAATCTACTCTATTTTCATTTTCATTTGTTGCTCAAACTACATATTTTGATCTTTATCATTTTGAGAGATTGACCCACTTTTCTTGGTCATGTATAAACTCTTTGCAAGAGTCCTAAATAGTTCATGATCTGGTGTCTAAATATTGGATCGGTAAAGTTGACTTGAGGGATGGTGGAGTTAAGGAGGGGTTGCTAATGATCTATGGTTATTTCCCTTCAAATTCTCAAATGATCAAGCTCTTGGCTAGGGGTAGGTTCAAGGTGCTATGATAATATCTTGTTTGTTGGATATAATGATACTTTTAAACGTTACAAGATCTATATCCCAACATGGTGGAACTCTATGCTTCGCTTAGATGTGAGTTTAATGGGATTGTGTGGTCCTTTAGATCATATGTATCTTGTAAAGAGATGGTTGTTCCAAAATCTAATTCAAAGGTTACAAATGAACAAAAATCTCGTAACATCCAAGGCTAGTAAAAATCTGTAGAGAAGAAAGGAAACAAATAATTCCCCCATGGCCCCCTATCCCAAAATGCAGGCAATAGGAACTGGGCAGGGTTGAGAAAAATCACAAACGGTGTACCCATATGCAATCATTATTTCAAGGATATACTAATAATAGATACAAGTCACACAAAACAGATTCATTATCAAGAAGCATACCAACAACTTAATGTTCATATTCCAAGGCTATTCTTAGTTTATATTTCCCTCCATATGTTTGAAAATATTTATGGTTCAAATATCTTTATTTCTGGCACAATTCATAGGTTGGGAGTGGAAATGGGCACAAGGTTACAGTAAAATTCTATAGAAAAATAACCTTATCACAGGCGGAAGATAACATTATGAAAATAATTTGGATTTGGCATAAGAAGTGAATCTAAGACATAGTTTGAACTTAAGTGTAGAGGATTATGCTATCTGGGACAAATATATAGAAAATATCATGTCTAGCCCCGTTTTATTAAAAGATGAAGATGAAATTAGGGTTTTGTCTCTAAATCCCCATTGTAGATTACACATTAAATAAAAGCTATAATGCCTTGGCTGCTCAAGGAGACTTGGATCCTCAAAAAGTGGCGGTGTTCCAAGGTATGAAGATTCGAATGTCTCCAAAATCCCATTTTTTCATGTGGTTACTCCTAAATAATGAGGTACTAGCATCAAACATCATGGAAAATATAAATACTCATGGTCTTCGGTACTGTAGTCTTTGCAAAGAAAATGGTGAATCTAACTTTCATATCATCATGTCATTTCCTTTCTCTCAACATGTGTGTAAAAAGATGGACAAAATAATAGGATTGAGATCTATTTGGTTAGGAGATTCAATTGAAGAAGGCCTCAAAAAATGGTACAAGAATGAAAATACAAAGGGTTTCTGAGTTTTTCCTTTTAATTGTGCCATGGTCCATTTGGTTAGAAAGAAATGCTTTGATTTTAGAAGATAGGGTAATCCCCATTATATGCTCATTTACACAAGCATGGACTTTCAATTTTTCATAATATTTTTCGCTTTCAGGAGCAGATTTATCCATGGATATGTTTATGGTTTCAAGCATGTCAATCTTTGAATTTGAATTAAACGATCATGTTTGCATTCAACACTCGAGTTAAATTTGAGTCAAATGATATTAACACTCTGTTAATTATTTGTAGCACCAAATGAAGCAATAAAACGAGAAAATATTAAAACAGAAACCCCACACTAAAATAGCTTTGCAAGCTTATAGCACAAAACCTATATGAGAAACCCTGGAAAAAACAAACAGGTGAGCTCAAGCAAGGATGAAGCCAGATACTTCAATAATCTCATATGAGTATTTTCAGTTTAGTAATAGATGATTTGAAACAATGTATTTAATAGAAAAAAGAACAAATAGAACAACTTTTCACCCATCATCTATACCATTATAGTGAAAAATATCAAAGAAATAAATGAAAGAAAGCTCCATTCCTTTATGAGTTATTGGTGGACTCTACGTCTGCAGAGATGAATGAACATCATATGGGAGTGTTAAAGAACGATAACGATGGGATGTGATCCATAAATGGAATTTGAGGACTGAAATCATTGAATGTGTTGCAACATCAAGCAGTAGCATCCAAGCTGACCGATGCCATTGACATCCAAATATGCCTCTAGGTACTCCATATTTCCAAATGAAAAAACAATTAAGGTGGAAAAAATTGTGGTACCAAAATTTTTCCAAAGACTTTGATTTGGTTTAAATTAGAGAATTTACCATGACATTGTGGTTTCCCTCATCCTCTAACTTCAAATGAAAGGCTTAACTTATATACCCTATTATTCGAACTCTGTTTCATAATCAGCTCAAGTTACCATTGATGCTCCACCAGTATAGGTATCAACGCTTTTTACACTTTTGACCATCCATTACTAGATTTTCCCTACTTGATGGGCAGAAAATACAAGCAAGAGGCCAAGGTAATGGAAACAAAGGTTTCATCACTATATGAACCAACCGCGTTCCACCTAGCGTCCTTTCTGGATCGATAGTTTTCCAGAGACCGCACCATAACATTGTGGTGCCAAAATTTTGTCCAAAGAATTTGATTTGGTTTAAATGGAGATAATTAACAATACTATGATTTGGTTTAAATGTAGAGAATTTACTGTAACATTGGAAGTATGTAATTAGTGATCCTATAAAATGAAATTTATGTTTGGTGAGAGAAAAATTGGAGTTAATTATTTTCTAATATTTTTTCCCTTCTCATCTATATTACCACATTAATAATTTATAGTCAAAATTTTGCTTGGTTGATTTGAGAATCATAGGTTGTGTAATCTTTATAATTATATTACTACATTAATAATTTATAGTTAAAATGTTTCTTGGTTGATTTGAGCATCATGGGTTGTGTAATATTTATAATTAAAGATTGAGGATTCTACATGTGTTTATTAGTGTTTCCCCTTCATTACGTGGATTTCTATTGGATGTTGACATTGTTGTATTTGTCCATCAGTATTCCTAGACGATGTGTAGAAGTGTGAGGTTGTTGTTAAAGTTGAGTGTTCACAAGAATGTTATATGCATGCACAATTGACAAATGATTTGAATTTAATTCCATGTCAATGTTATCAAAAGATATAACATTAAACAACTCCCTAATTGTAATCATCCACTGATCCAATAAAGAAGCGTTTAAGAAAGTATAACCTTTAAGAAAGTCCATAACAACCTTTGAATCCCCTATCACTTTTATGTTTTGATTGAAGAAGTGAAACAATACAATGACTAACATAAATGACTAATTTATATTATAGTAGTACTTGCTAGGTAGTCATATTTTTGTTCATAGACTAAATTAGTCACGCATGTTAGTCATTTTTAGTTGTATTACTTATTAGCTAGTCGTGTATTTTAACCTGCGACGAAATTAGTCATTTATGTTAGTCGTTTTTATTTGGGTCAATTGAGATTGCACAATTTTGGCAGTATTTCACTTGGAAAAGCTATGGTGACTAAATTTGTTAGTCACCTAGTCACTAATTTCATCATTTTCTACTAGTGAATCATCAATTATATTATTGATCACTAGATGTGGTTCAAGTCCAAGTTCCACTCTTTGACCTCTCACTAGTTCATCCATTAGTTTGAACTATTTAAACTTATTTTAACTCACATAGACTGAGTTAATTGATTACAACTAAAAATAAGCTCAACCAGGGCTCCTATTTTGTAGGAGACACTCTACATGACTCAAGTTAGAAACTTAACTCGAATTAACTTAACCAAATAAGTCATACTTACTTAGTTAACTTCTACAAGTTGTCTTGTGATGTGGAATTACAATTTTATTCTAATTTAATTCAAGGGAAAATTAAATTAGAATCTTTTCTTGTTTCCATTTTCAATAGTAGATTGGTCTCATACATATTGTTGCAACACAATCCATGGAATTCATGGATTTCATTTAATTTGAACCTTAGAGAACCTTTTTTTTGAAATATGGAGGTGAAAGCTCACTTTCCTTTTTAGACCATGTGATAGTGGTGAATATGATGATTATGAATCAAAAGACTAGGTTGCTACATGAAATAGAATATTACTTGCAAATTAATTACATGTAATTTTTTAAATAACCTAGATAGAGGAGGTCCAACTATCAATTTATTATATTATCATTGTACATTTGATCTTGTACAACCAAGTATGTTATAGTTGGAAAGTTCAAAATATTGTTGTAATGATCAATGGGAGTTTGTGATTTATCTATCTTATTAGACTCCTACATATTTATATTTGACTATGAATTATATTTTGGTAGGACTCACATACATATTGGTTTCCCCAAAAGGAAAATATTGGGGCATTAATTATTAGATGGCTTAATGCCCAGAGGAAAATAAATCCCTTAATATATATCATTCTATTTTTAAGATTTTTGTAGTAGGGGATAAATTGATAATAGAACATACAATTGTTTCTGCTGCCAAGGACCACATAATGCTACTTCCAAGAAAACCTTATTTGGCCCGATATGATAGCCTACAAATGTTACGATAAAGGCTAGCCAGGATTTGAGCTGATGTGGGTGACATTGTCAATGTGAGTTCCATCCATGCAAGATGCCCCTAGCAGCAAGAAACCCTCAATATATCATCAACTAATGATGAATGTAATGACTTTTTGATTGGATTGATGGGTGTTAATGGTGAGTACTTAAACTAGACAAAAAATTAAAAAAGGTCAATGATTATGTATTCATGAAAAAAAAATTAGGTGTATTTGTATATCTCTTTAGACACATAGTTATTGTTACAAATAACCAACTATAAACAATGTCTAGAGAGATATCATCAAAGCATTATACTTCCTTCCTCATTTAAGTCATGCGAAATTGAAGGAGACCATTAGTAATAGAGAGAATCCATGGTATACATTTGTGCAACTAACATGGATCATTTAAGGGAATTCACAACCACATTCTAATTCATACATGTTCTTTATTTTTCATTTGCATTAATTACATTGTTGTATATATAAATATGGTGAGCATACAAATGTGAAAAGTGGAACTAATAGACTTAAACATTAATGTAGACAAACCATGTCATAATAATGGCATATCTATTAAAACTTTAGATGTTAATATATAGGGTGGTCAATGGCATAAATGATCTCTATTAATTAGAATGTTATTGAGAGAAATAGAGTATATTCAATTTTTATGCAAGCATCCATTGATTAATTTAAGTTCAAAAAGAGAAAATGCACTTTTTTCATTAAAGGTTCAATTTTGAAAACTATACATCAATAGCTTGTGGGTAGCATGCTCACGTTGGCCACACCCATACATGTTTCTTCTTGATTTGGTTTGTATGCCCTCGACAAAAAATTGATATGTGCCCTTGAATGATTTTATGAAGTGAATTAAAATTCATCATAAAATGAAAATCAAAACTTATATCAATAAATAATCAATTTCATTAGACTAATGCCAACAAATTAAATCTAGGGTAACCCCTCTCCCATGATTCCATGGCATGGATATTGTTTTATTTCATGATTTTTGAACCTATGGTTTTCTTCTTCTAGGGAATGAAACTTTTTCATTCAAGGGTTAGTTTTTGAAAACTTTATCTTTAGAGATTATGGATAGCATGCTCATATTATCCTTGCCCTAACATGCTTACATGAACTCACAACATTCGATTTTTCTATGTAGTTTGGATATTAGGCCCCAAAACAAATTTACCATGTCTCTCTAAATGACTTTAGGAAGCAAGTTATAGTTTACCATAAATAAAAGGTTGGGATCGATGAACTCTCAATTCCATTGGAATTGTAACATCAAATTCAACTAGGGGCACCCCTCTCTCATGATTCCATATATTGAAGCGTGCTTTATTTGATTATTTCCAAAACTAAGGTCTTGCTAAATAATAAAGTGTAGTTTTAACATTCAATGGTTAATTTTTGAAAAAAAATCATCAATCTTGTTGATAGCTTGTTTATAATACCCTTTCTCAAACATTCTTATGGAAATCAATTCTTCTATTTGGTTTGGATTTTATGCCCTCAACATAATTCACGATGTATCCTTGAATGGATTTAGGATTCAAGTTGTAAGTTGTCGTAAAATAATAAGCAAGACTTAGTTCCATGAACCATTTATTTCAATGGACTTGTGACATAAAAGTATAACTAGGTGTTCCCTTCACTGATGTGTCCATGTATTGGAGCTTGTTTTTTCAATGATTTCAAGAACTAGGTTTTTTCTCAATAAGAGACAAAAGGAATTTTTGCATTCATGGGTGAAATTTGGAAAAATATTCCTCGAGAGTGTGTGTAGAGCAAGCTCACATCAACCTTTCCCAAACATGTTATAAGAGCTTACAACACTTACTCCTGATGTTCCAATTTTTATTCCCTTGACACTAATTCACCATGTGTCCTTGAATGTCTTTAATAAGTGAGTTGAAACTCACCATAAAACGATAAATAAGAATTATATAGATGAACTATTGATTCCATTGGAATCGTGAATTAAATTAAAAATAGGGTAACACCTCTCCCATGAGTACATGGATCATAGTATGTCTTACTTATCAATTTTAAAAAATAAGGTTTTTCTCAATAAGAGACAATCTATCTTTTGCATTCAAGTGTCAATTTTGGAAAACTATACCTCCAGATCTTGTGGATAACATGTTCATGTTGGATTTTCCCAAACATGCTTGCAAGAGTTTACAATACTCAATTTTTATTAAATATGGTTTTTATGCCCCTAACACCAATTTACCATGACTCTTTGGATGACTTGAATAAGTAAGCCATAAATCACCATAAAATGATAAATGGGACTTAGATCAATGCATCATTGATTCCATAGACTTGTGACATCAATATACAACTAGAGGTGGCCTTCTCCCATTATTTGACGATTTATATCACTAGATATTTTCTTAATATGAGACAATCAATTTTTTCATTCATGGGTCACTTTTTGATGCTCCAAGATAATATGGATATCATTCTCATGAGGGTATTTCTCAAACACACTTCGATGAGTTTATGACGTTCAATGCTATTTCTAAGTTTGTTTTTTTTATGTCTCTATCACAAATTTTCCATTTATCTCTAAATGGCAGGAAACAAACCCATCAAAAAATTATTAATATGACTTGGATTGATGATTCACTAATTATTATGGAATTTAAAAACTAATTTACAACTAGGTACACCCATTTCTTGTTATTTTGTGGTTTTTTAAACTGGGGTTTTACTCAATAAGAGATCATGCAATTTTCAATTCAAGGGAAATTTTGGAAATTTGTTCCCCAAGAGAAAGTGGAAATTGTCCCTTCATGTCCCTTTCCCAAACTTGTTTGGAGGAGTTTCCACTTCCTTGAGATGAGTGGCTTGGAATAAATAATCCAACATTCTTACACTTACCAAAATGATGGGATTTTCGAGACAAGCCACACGGTAGGAAGATAAAACACCACACAAAGAACAAGGAAAAAAACTATGTGGAAATAGAATATGAAGACAAAGGAGAATAAGAAAGTGTGTGAAATGAAACCACAAGGGGGAACTTGGTAAAAAATAAATAAAATTATCAAATAAAGAGAGGTATCAATCATCACTTTACTTTTTTTAGACAAATTTGAAGACCGAATTAGAAATTTTTCTCATGCATAAGGAAGAAGTGAGGAGACCAACCAAATTTGTGGTTTCCCACTTCCTTGGGACAAGTGGTATGGAATAAATGAGTCTCCATGATTACAACCAAAAAAGTTATAGTGTTTTGAAAACTAGCCAAAAAGAAATAAGAACAAAAACTAAATGAAAAAGAAGGAAAATACCATGTGGAATGAGAAGAGGGAGACAAAGGCTGAAAAGAAGGAAAAGACAATGATGACAAAAAGGAGAACTTAGGAAAAAGGTAAAAAAAATTCAAATGAGAAGAGGACTTGGTTTCCACTTAAATTTTTTGAAGCAACTTGCAAGCCTAAATTTGGAAGTTAATGTATGTAAAACGAAGAATTGAGGAGACCAAATAAATTTGGGGTTTCCCACTTCCTTTAGATGAGTAATATGGAATAAAATAGGCATCATCCTTACATTTACCAAAAGTATGGGGTTTCCAAAAGAATACACAAGGAAAGAAATACCATCTTTACATCTACAAAAAATATGGGGTTTCTGAAATAATCCACAAGGAAAGAAAACAAAATCTAAGTGAAAAACAAGGAAAATACCATGCAAAAGAAGAAGAGGAAGAAAAATGCAAGCATTGAGTTCAAGGTAATGAAACCACAGGAGAGCACTAGATGAAAAATAAAACAAAACCATCATATAAGGAGATTCCTTGGTCACCACTTAACTATTTTATGAAAACTTGCAAGCCCAAAGGGAAGAAGTGAGGAGAAAAAAAAAATTATAGTTTCCCACTTCCTTGAGATGAGTGGTGTAGAATAAATACTTTTTCATCCTTACACCTACTAAAAATACGAGGTTTCCAAGGTAAGATGAAAAAATATTAAGTGATGACTAGATATATACTTATTGAAGTTCAACCATCTTAAAAACATTTTAGTTTCCTATTGTTTTGGGCTATATACCCATCTCCCTAAACTCTTTTATTTTCCGAAACTCAATACTACACTTGCTAACACAATGCACAATATCTTGAAAATAGTAATTACTCAATGCATAAGAGGTTTCTCTCTTCCATTTAAAAGGCTCTCCCTCATTATGTAACCATTTTTTTTTGAAATTTTCAACAATAAATAGTGAAATTGGCAACCAGAAAGGACACAAAGTACACACATTGGTGAGGAAATTCAGTGAGGAATTTCAGTTACACACTACTGAGGAATGTGGGTGTCTAATCTATTTTTCCCTTAAATAAATTGGACAATAAATTATAATTTAATCTCATAACAACTTGTATCGGTTAACTAAGTCATGAAGACTAAGTTAGCTCAAGAATTTCCAGTTGAGGGTATAAGATGAGGCATGTAGAGTGATTATATTATTTTGGGGGTCCAGTTGCAGTTGTAGCACTAGTGTGGTGTGAGTGTAATCAATTAACTCAAATTAATCGAGTTAAAATCAATTTAACTAGTTCTAACTCAGTGATGAGCTAGTGAGAGGTCCAGTAAATTAAATTAGATTATTCACAAGTAGTGATCAATAAGATACCTGATGATTCACTATTAATAGTTGCATGCATATTAGCTCTGATGAAGACCCAGTTGAGACAGAGGTTAAAGGGAAGATAAATATCAGTTGTATTATTAGCAAATTTCCCATGCACAATTATAAAGTCACGGGAAGGCCATGATGGATTGTGCAATCAAGGAGGGTTGAATTTACTATTTAATAGGGATTTATTTCCATAGGGATTGTGTGAGAAAGGCTGGGCTTAGAAGAGGCCAAGAATTGGCTAAGTTTTTGTCAATTTTTCCTTAGCATTGCAAGCCAGTTTTGAGTAGGATCAGAGTTAGAAAATCAAGAGAGTGCAGGATTTTCTCAGTGTGAGAAAGCATTGTATTATTTCATGATTCTTTGAATTTTTACAATATACGATAGAGAGGTTTTGAGAAGTTTCTTTCCCCAGATACATCTTGTGTTGTGTGATTGATAATTTATCTCTCTTACTTGCATGTGATTGAGCAATCATGTTTTATATTCCGCAAATATTGTAGAAGGGTTCAATATCTTGTTTTAGTACATCACAAGGGCGGTTTGAATCCATTGGTATGGAACTTATATATAATTTCTACATGGTATCAGAGCGCCATGAATCACAATAGAAGAGAATAAATTGAGTTTGTCTTGAACAGGTTCAAATTTGTAAATTTATTCTTCAAGATCCAACAATAGATCAAGATGTATTTCAATGGCTTTAGACTCGAATATGCACTCAAGGGAAATTCGAATTATATTGTGTGGAAGGACATGATGGGGGAAGTGTTGGAAGACAACGGGTTGAAGGAATTCATAGATACTGATATTCCCAAGCTCGCAACAGCAGATGCCAAACTTCTTGATGCATGGCAAAAGAAGGTAGCAAAGGCGAGAAGGATCTTGTTAGAGGGAGTTAGAGATCATATTGTCTCAATTATCCATGGGAAGGCAACTCCATATGCTATGTGGAAGCCCTTGACATACCTGTTTCAGAATAACAGTGACCACAAGAAGTTGGCGCTGAAGGACAAGCTCAGAAAGATCAAGATGGAGGAGGGTGAGATGGTACCAACATACTTGGCGAAGTTCACTCAATGTCGAGATGAGCTTGGAAGTGTTAGTGTGACCGTAGCCTAGGATGACTTGGTGAGCCTAGCACTTCTAGGCATTCCCAAGACCTGGCATAGTTACCAAGACTTTGTGAATGGGAGGGAGAAGTTACCAGACTGGGAGAATTTGTGGTCTGACTTGGTAATAGAAGAGAAAAGGTGGAGCATGAGTGACGGGACCTCCAACACCAACAAAGAAGAAGATTGTGCATTAGTCAGAAAAGGAAAGAAATCCAAGGGAAAGAAGTCCCAAGGAAAAGAGGGCAAGATGTACTTGTCCAATATCAAATGTTTTCATTTTCACGAGCATGGGCACTATGCCTTGAATTGTCTACAGAAGAAGGCAAGCAAGAAGGAGCCTGCAGTTGTAGCGCATGAAGCACTAGCTTCCAAACTTTGAGCTTGATTTTACTCTCATTGAATGCATGGACATCACTGTAATGGGATGCATTTTGTATCGAGACAATGGTGCCTCATTCCATATGACAGGGAATATAGATATATTTAGTGATTTGGAGGAGAAGGACCTCCAATAGAACATAGAGTTTCGAGATGACGGAAGGTATAACGCGACCGACATAGGTATAGTTACCTTTCATAGGGAGTCTGGCTCCCCTCTTAGACTAACAGATGTTTTGTATGTTCCAGGCCTAAGTAAGAATCTTGTCTCCGTAGCGGTATTGGAAGACCATGGTTATGATGTGATGTTTAGAAAAGGAAAGGTATTCCTTAAACACATAGCCATAGGACAGGTGAAACAGATCGGTGTAAGAGTCAAGAACATGTATGTTCTTGAGGTCAAGGATGGATGAAAATATTTGAGGAGAAAAGAAGTGGTTAATGACTAGGTGGTTGAGAGGGATCAATTATATCTCAAAATGAAACCTCAGAAGCAGTCTCAGAAGGTTGTGGAGCAGCCACAATTGGAGAAGTAGAGAGGAGAATGAGTGGAAGAGTCCACTCAAGCAGAGACCTATAGGAGGGGGAAATTTTGATCCAGATGGGCAGAGGGAGTACATGCAGCTATAACTCCAGGTGTGAGGTGGGGCAATGTGTATATATAATCCCAAGAAGAAATTTGGGCATGGTCCATTGAGATGGTGTGTCTCATGGATCGAACCTGGCTACGAGGAGGCCACATTACAATAGTAGCAGGAAGGGTCGGTTAGATTGATGCAGTTAGATTTTAGGAAGGTAGAAATCAGAGTGACAAATGTCGAATACTGGAGTGCAGATCAGAGTTGGCAGTAGTGAAAAGGGCACAAATGCAGATGTCAACAACAACGCAGAGAGTCCAATAGATAGGTGCAGTAGGATCAAGTTGTCAGAAGACTCTGGTGATAGATGTATCATACTGATTTAGTTGTTCAGAGGCTATTCAGTTTCAGGAGTTGCAGGTGCAAACAACACTAGAGAAGTGTTGCATGCAGAACATTCCAAAGGTACCAGGTCGGGACAGATTGAATTCCTTTATTGTTGAGAGGGAGTGTTGAATTTTGCAACGAGAAACAGTGAAATTGGCAACCTGAAAGGAAAAAAAGTACATACACATTGGTGAGGAAATTCAGTGAGGAATTTTAGTTACACACTAGTGATGAATGTGGGTGTCTAATTTATTTTTACCTTAAATAAATTGGACAATAAATTGTAATTTCATCTCATAACAACTTGTATCAGTTAACGAAGACATGAATACAGAGTTAGCTCAAGTATTTCAAGTTGAGGTTCTAAGATAGAGCGATTCTATTATTTTTGGGGTCTAGTTGCAGTTGTAGCACTAGTGTGGTGTAAGTGTAATCAGTTAACTCAAATTAATTGAGTTAAAATCAGTTTAACTAGTTCTAACTCAGTGATGAGCTAGTGAGATGCCAGTGAATTAAATTAGATTTAATTCAAAAGTAGTGATCAATGAGATAACTGATGATTCACTATTAATAGTTGCATGCATGTCAGTTCTGATGAAGATCCAGTTGAGACAGAGGTTAAAGGCAAGATAACTATCAGTTGTATTATGAGAAAATTTCCCAGGAACAATTATAAAGTCACAGGAAGGCCATGATGGATTGCACAATCAAGGAGGGTTGAATTTCCTATTTAATAGGGATTTATTTCCATAGGTATTATGTGAGCAAGGCTGGGCTTAACAGAGGCTGAGAATTGGCTAAGTGTTTGTCAATTTTTCCTGAGCATTGCAAGCCAGTTTTGAGTAGGATCAGAGTGAGATAGTCAGGAGAGTGCATGATTTTCTCGGTGTGAGAAAGAATTGTATTGTTTCATGATTCTTTGACATTGTACAATATATGATAGAGGGGTTTTGAGAAGTTTCTTTCCCTAGATACATCTTGTGTTTTGTGATTGATAATTTCTTTCTCTTACTTGCATGTGATTGAGCGATCATGTTTTATATTCCGCAAATATTGTAGAAGGATTCAGTATCTTGTTTTAGTACATCAAAAGATCGGATTGAATCCATTGGTATAGAGCTTCTATATAATTTCAAATTTTTTAAAATTATACCCTTTCTAAAAAGGATGCACTTCCCAAGCCATCCATGACCAATAAAATACCAATGGTAGCCATGTCATTGCAACTCCAAGTTTAGAGGATGACATGTAGGGTATATGATACCAGTTTCAAATGCCTTCTTCAAACATAATAAGAAAACTTGAGTATATAGAATTGTCCTACATTATCTTGATTTCATAGCCAATAAAGAAAAAATTTCATTATCTTGCATATGCTAAATTTTTTATTTTTCATTTGCGAACTTTTTCAAATCTAGAATACAACATCATTCAACATCAAGATCATTCATAATAAACATTAGAAAAACAAAAACTTCAAAAATAGTACAATATTATTAAAAAAAAAAGCCATAGACAATTCATTTTACATGTCCATTATGAATCTATATTCAAAATTGACACGTTTGTTGTACACTTTTGAAAAAATGGTACATTGTGCTTAATATACATAATGGCACCTCATTCCCAAAGTAGAAAATAATGAAATATCATGGCCTAGACACATAATATCACATTGTGCCCAAAATGACACATCATTCCCAAGATACATATTGGGTCACTTATTACCCTCGTCATTATTAGATAGATTTATAAATAAAGTATTCCTCTTCTACAAGCTTGAGAAAACTTAAGTCTTCTCATATTAAAGAGTGTTGTGCCTTTATAGAGGTTGGAAGGGAATCATCATTCATATAATTTATTTTCTAGAGGTTTGTTAATTAAAAAACTTAAAAAATACAATTACAATTCAATTATATAACATAACGCATTGTAGATGAGAATACTAGTCTTGAGGGAATTTTCTCTCCATTACACAAGCCTCTCTAGAATTCCTTTGTATATCAATTACAAGAAACAACTAACGAAAAAAATCAAAATTCCTAAAATCAAAGATGTATATATTTAATAATAATTTCATCAACTAATGATCTAAATGTGAATATATTAGGTGATGGTGAATATTGGGCTTCCTAACTAGGAGGAAAATCATCATTTGAACAACCTAATTTAAGGAAACAATAAGGGATGTAATGGATGTAGATGTAAAAATCTTAGATGAAACCATGGTAGGTGTAAAAGTGATAGATCCAACAAAGGGGGATGCAACAAGGAGGACATGTGAAATAAAAGTGTAAAGGTGGCTTTGAAGGAATGGTAGGAGTGGGCGGTGATAAACTCCAATGGGTTGCAATATCAAAAAAATTCCCACAAGAGGAGGAAATGGGATACTGATAGTTGGGGTAGGTTGGCTATGAAAAAAATTTTCCATGTACTTATGGATGTATTGAGAAAGTTTGATCTCCAGAGAAAGTGCAATATAGATGGGGAGTGATGGTCATGGTGAAAAAAAGAAGACTAATGGTTCTTACATACACATTTATTAGATGTTAGTAAAAAACATGCCAAAAATAAACAAAATAAGAAAACAAATTTTTTATTAAAAAAATATTTAGCATGACACATGATACCTAAGTATAGGGTGATAGTCCTAGTGGATATGATTGATCGATATCTTTGGTCGGAACGTATAAAAAAACTACAAAATTTTCTCATAAATAACTTGGACATTTGAAAAATAATATATTTAGAAAGAAAACTCCCAAATGAGTGTTTATTCAAATTTTGTATTTTGTTTTTTGTAACCCAGAGGAACCAGCAGCCCGCCTGACATGTAACTACTAGCCAACCTCTGGAGGGCTACGATATGTCCTCCTCCCCGCAGCCCAGGTCACAGCAGGGGGGATTTGAAACAGAGTCTTTTGAGTTACAACAATTTCACATTTCTCGGATTAACGAGTATTTTTTGAAATCCCCCCCTTGGACAAAATTTTGTATTAACCATGATAAAAGTTTCATTTTAAAAGAGATGATAGGTATCAAAAATTATTATGCCCACTTCAATATGCAAAAATTCTTATGCCCACTTCAATATTATTTAGAGAATTAAAATGCATGAACCAACCATCCATCACTATGATAAAGATATAGGGGATAAGGGATATCATTTTATTCGGAATTTTGTGGTTTGGAACCATGGAGTGTGCATGATATTGATAAGAATGAACATGAATATGATGGTAAATGCTATAATTTTCATATAGGAAAGCATTATTTTTACATAAAAATATTATTCAAAATAATTTATAAAAATGTGAGCAAGGTGTATTACTTTAAAACTTGATAAGGAAATTCCTTTAGACTAGTTTTAATAAAATATTGACAAAATTATAGGTTGGATTACTTTTCAATCTTTATTGATAGGTAACACATTCTCAATTGAACTTCATATTATTATAAGGGACTAATAACTTCCTTCCTTTTCATGTTTATCCAACATATCGCTAATTGATTCTACTTAGATGATAATAAACAATTAAATAGTCATGCTCAAAAAAAATTATGTCGGAAAAATGCATTTATAGTGTAACAATTGAGTCCAATTGCAACCAATACCATATGTTAATAGATTTTAGGAAGACACTTCTCAAATTAGAATTAATGCAATTCTTAAGTAGAGAGAAAAGTTGGAAAATTTATCCTATTCAATACTAAAAAACAAAATTTTAACCCAAAACTTTAGAGTATTAGAGTATTTATAACTTCACAAGGGAACTCGCATTCAAATATTTAAGACTTAAGTCGGTCATTCACACCCAAATTGAAATTGAAGATTTTTCAGAGGGGAAAAAACACCATATATCGATTAAAACATTGGTACATTAGTCTGGAGAAATGATTTAGAAAAATTCTTGATTGATCAGCAGGAAACCACTATCTTACAGAGTCTGATTGCTAATGAAAATTAATGTTCACAAAATATGCCTCATTTCAGAGAGTATTAACAAATTCGGCATTTGCATGATTCAAAGAAAAAGAGGACAGGAATAAGCAAACTGAAGCAACACTCCTGATGAGGGGGGAGAACTGTAGAAGAACCAAAACTTGAAGGGACTGGTCACACTGGAAGCTGAGGAGGATGCGATCAACACGAAGCCAACCAGACATTAAGGAAGAAAATAAGAACATGAAAAAATCTTTTCTTGCCAGAGAAATGCAAAACGGTGATGGAGCCGAAAGGGGAAGCAAGGTCGCGCTTGAAGAAAGAGTGTGCTCAAGAGTTGAGTTCCCTATAGATGTGCTTGAGAGGAAGGTCATGGAGTCTGTTGAGGAGGAAGCTGATGCGACCAATACAAACCTGCAGCCCAGGAGGCTGAAAAAGAGAATTCCCAGAGAGGCCATCAATAACTGTCTTAGCATCACCATAAATGTGGATGGAAGAAAGCTTTAGATTATAACCAAGCCAAAGGATGCTCCACAGAGCGAGAACCTCAGCCTTTGTGTTAGTTCCAGCTCCACCATTCCAGAAGAGGTGAAACCTGTCCCCATTAGTCATCTTGATCCAAGCCGCAACCACAGGTGCCATTCTGCTCAACTTCGTCAAAGAAAGATGCAGGCAAGGTGAAGGAGAAGGGACGGTAATGGTGAGAGAGATATTTGATTGGAGGGGGAGAGAGGGGGTGGCAATTAATATAGGAAATTATTGCCCCATGGATATGGCCAAGAATCATCGGTTTATTATAAAAAATTAAACGGTTCCTTTCTGTCCATACTTCCCAGAAGAAGAAGAATGGAAAGGAGCGAAATCTCATAGGGGCAACGTCCCAGGAAGTGAATGTGTCTATGATGCAGATAGGGATCCAATCAGGGAGGGGGATGAAGGAGGAGAAGAGGGACCAGAGGTTGCAAATGATCAGGCAGGAGAGGAAGAGGTGGGGGATGAGTTCAGATTGAGAGTAGCAGAAGATATAGAGGCCAGGGCCGGGTAAGCCCCTCTTGATCAGATTGTCCCAAGTCAAGATTTTTTTTTTCCATAATAACCATCTGAACAACAAGATCTTATTTGGGATATTTCTATACCAAAAGGGCTTGAAGTGGATGGATCAGGGCTCTCAACATGAGAGAGGATCAAGTGTTGGTAGGTATCAACCATTGAAATATCCCCATCGATCAGGGCACCTTCCCAAGTGATGCAGTCACCCTCTTGGTGAAGACAAAAACCACCAGATTGCAGCCATTTCAGATGAGAGTGCCATGAATCAACATCATTCCCATTCAAGCCAAGAGAAGGGGACGATTTCCAAATAGGGCAGCCTTGCTTCCAGTGAAAAATAACCTGAGTAAGGAAAAAAATACCCTTCTATTCCATGATATGTGAGAGATTATCATCCATACTCTGAGCAACATAAAAACCATTTATTTTTTCTTTCCCTAAAAGGATGTTTTTCCCGTTTCCAAAGCTCCATGCCAGTCGATCCACTAGGAGCTCCATGAATTTTTTAAAACCTTTCTAGATATAGGATTCTTTCTTGAGAGGCAAGGGAGCGTTCTGGAATGTTTGAAGAAGGGTTGACCCATCCAGGTATTTTAATTTGATTATTGCTGGCCAGATCCCTGACCCATTAAGCGCCCGCCACATGGATTTTAAGAGAAGTGCCTGAGAGAAGGAGCGCACTTATTGCAGCCCCCAACCACCATATCACTTGGGAATAGACACAACGACCAGCTTGAACAGGTGAAAATTTTTACCCTCCTTATCACCCGACCAAATGAAGTGAGATATCGTTGCATTGAGAAGTGAAAAAATTCGGACCGATAGGAAGAATTCAGACCGATAGGAAGAAGAGGTGTGCCCAGAAAACATCAAGTTGTTGAAGCATAGCTTGAACTAAGACATACCTACCACCTAAATATAGCCATCTATTTTTCCAACAATGAATTTTTGATTTGAATTGATCAACAATCCACATCCAGTCAGTGGACTTGTACCCACAAGGCTTTAGCCTGAAACCAAGGTAGCAAAGGCCGCTTGAGATGGGCTTCTGTTGGACTGCAAAGAGATCTGCTATGAAATATATTTCATCTTTGTTCCCAGCTGCATAGAAGAGGAGAGATTTACTACCGTTAATATGTAACCCTTAAGCCACCCTAAATCACTTAAAAAATAAGTGGAGATGGATGCATTGGGCTCTTATTAGCTTGCTGAAAAATAGAAGGTTGTCCACAAAAAGAGAATGACAAATGATAATAGTGGGAGAGAAGGAGAAGAATTCAAAGGATCCCAATCGCTGAGCCTCCTTGAAAATAGAGCTGAGCCCATTCATCACTAGAATGAAGGTAAGGGGGGAGAGTGGCCATCCTCGACGGAGTTCGTGGCCTGCCTTAAAAAAATTTGTGGGGAAATCATTGATTAAAACAATGTAGCTGATAGTAGATATTCATGCCATGATCCATCAAATATTGGATATAGGGAGTCCAATCTTGAGGAGGATTACCTGAATGAATGACTAATCAACACAATCAAAAGATTTAAATAAATCATCTTTCATAATAAGGGATTCCAGTTTATTTGAGTGAATCAAGTGCATTACCTCTTGGGTTGCGGCAATAGCATCGTGGAACGATCCTTCCTTTAAGAAATCTGAATTTCTCTCTGGAGATGAAATGAGAAAGAGTCCCTTTTATGCAGCAAGCAATGACCTTTGATGTGATTTTGTAAATCACATTGTAGAGTGTGATCGAGCGGAAATCCCTAAAATGAGTAGGATTGGAGGATTTTGGGATAAGGGCAAGAAAGGTGGAATTAATGTCATTTGGAATGAGCCTTGTAGATCTGGACAGATCCACCACTTCACGGATTTCCTCCCCCCTCAAGTCGAAGAAATGGATGAAAAAATCAGCTGGCCAGCCATCCAGGACAGGGCTCTTGTCCCGGGAAAAGGAGTTTAGCACCTCCAAGAATTCGTCAATTGATATCTCCCTACCCAGATCCTCATTAGCTGAGCTGTCGAACATTATTTCATAATATTGTAGTGCCCATCCTTGGCATGAAGGATCATACCCCCTCTCTGCCATGTAGAACTTTGAGAAATGTTGCAGCGCCTCAAGTTGAATGTGTTTTAATGAGTGAAGCATGATTCCTTCGGAGGAGTCTATGTTCCAGATTGCATTTTTGTTTTTCCTGCCATTTACGCATTGATGAAAGTACTTGGTATTTAGGTCCCCTTCCTTTCAGCAAAGATAATCAATAGGGCTTGATATGAATTGAAATAAAGGATGATTTTAGGCTAGGTATATAAGTAAAGGAGTTTTATTTTGATTTTTGGGGTTTTTTTGGAATCAAAGGGAAAGGAAGTTTTGGGTCCGGGGATGAGGCCTAGTTTTTGCAGAGTTCTGAATGGGGCAAGGAAGACAATTGTTTTGATGCTTTGGATTGAATGAATGGATAGTTCAGATCGGTGAGGAGCTGAAGAGGGAAAGAGGCTTTCAAGAATCCTCTTCAAATAGATGAAAACATGGAAAATTAGACAAAACTCAAGGCAAAGCAAAGCAATCTAATGAATTCCACCTTTATAACTCATTTGTTTAATTTAAGAAGAAAGGAGAAGGGAAATGATACACATAAAACATCAGTGAACTTAAAATCACAGAGAGAAACACACCATCAAAACATAGAGCCACATCTATCCCAAGGAGTGCTACAGACCCTGGTCTATTCCTTTGCCAAAATTGCAGAGATGAAATGTACAATGAAGTGCCAAGCAATCCCAAGTGTCCAACCCTGAAAATGACTGAATAAATACAAGATATAGACCAGCCTAACTCATCCCCATGCCTCTATGGGTCAATCTCACCATTTTAGAAGCTTTTTCAACAAGATATAAACTAAGAACTGGAAAATAGGTAATGAAACAGCTTGCCTCTATAAGATAGGAAATTGATTCATTCAATTACATTTCACTTTTTGGTAAATGAATCTACTTGAAGGAGTAAAAATGTGCCAAAATTACATAAAAGTCATGAAATTACATCAAGTTACATCAAGAGCTGTACATATGACGATAAAAAAGTCAAACTGACCGGCGAAAATCTGAACTGCTGAGTGAAAATTAGGCCAAATTTCCCAATGCATCGCGCCTGAAATCTCTATGCATAGCACCACTTTGAGGCTGATTTTGAGGGCCTTACCGAAGTCAAAATTGATTACATGATAGTGCATTGGAAAGCTCTACCTATCTGCCTTCCAACTCGAGTGGAATTTCTGAATTTGGTTGCCATCTACCTCTCCAAAAATCAAATCTTCCAACACTGCTTCCTGTGTGTCCAAAAAGTGGCAGAAAGTTCATTTTTAGGGTGTTTTTGACCCTTCAAGAAACCCAAAACTTGTCAAAATCATCAGGTAATGGATATTCATGCATAAATTTTGATGAAAAATCTAGAAATGCAATTTTTTCTTCAAGAGGAGCTGCCAATTATAAGCGCACGCCAAGTGGCGCTACGCGTCGGGCAGGAAAATCTGTTTTAAGGCTAAAAATTTCAAAATTGACAAAAAGTTTCCCAAATTTCTTATAATTTGGGCTGAATGTCCACCATCAAGTGCTATGCTAGGCCAAAGAATCTTTGTCCAAAATTTGGAGTCTATCATGCATTTTGCGACGCTTTAGTTCCTTCTTTAGTCTTGCCTTCAGGATGTTGATCCTCGCTTTGCAAACATGATTTGGCGCCCAATAATGGTTCTTCATGTGCCTTAGCATGTTATTTTTCTTTTTTTCCTTTTCCAACAGATTCTCAAGATGAATATTGACCCTCTCAAGCCAAGTCTCTCTATCAGCCTCAATCTCCCGCTCAATGGATGTCATCTTGGTTTGGCTTTTATGGGCAGCTTGCCGGTTTTCACAGATGTTTTGCAACTCCATGATTGTTTGCTGATCTTCCAAATTTTTGTTTCACTGCTCTAGGTAGTTTATGATCCATTGGTCTCTCTGCAACTTGATGGTCAATGTGTCTATCTCCTCCTTCTGCTCCTGAATGGTCTCTCTCAACTTTGAGGTTGCAGAGCTCAAATCCTCATCAATCAGTATGAAACCTGTGTCTTAGCCTCCTGAAGGGCCATCATCCTGAATAGGCATATTACCTCTGTCCTGTACTTGTACCTATGCTGCTGATGACGGAAATGAGACCCCTTCCACCCCAGGTGGAGATAGTACTCACCAGGTTGTTGCAAATAATCCTCTAGTGCCTCTCTGATAAGTGACATATGTCGGCACACTAGTAGTATCTGCCTCCTGACCTCCATACTGATGTGAAGGTTCACCTGCATCATGGAAAACCTCTGGAGGAACCTGAGGAGATGTGAATAAATCATGGGAAATTAAATCTTCCCATGAAATACCCTGCAATCCAAGCTGATGTACAACCACGATCTTGATGAGTGCATAGTGATAAATACTGTTGTACTGCTGTTTGGGAGTTTTCCTATGCACAAGAGTGGTCATTCTCTTAATGTTCTAGCACATGAAATAAGGTATGTTCATCATCCTCACTCTGGTGAAATTCATCAATAACCTGATGTGGTAGGCATAGAGGCGTGAAAACCGGCCCTCGCAACTGAAATATCTGATAATGAGTTTCCTCAGAGGCACATAGGATTCCTTTAGGAACCGGAATGGAAACACCTTGCTGAGTTGCCTCACAAATCTAGGCCTGATGTATGGTTCATAATGCACTCTGTCCACCTGATCTCTTTTGTTCCACTGCTCACCCACATTCGGTATTCCGGTTGCTTGAGAAATAGTTTCCGGTGTCAAAGTGAAATTTACACCAGCAAGAGTTACCTGACCATCATGTAAATGCAATACAAACAAACAAGCCAACTCCTGATGATGATGGATCCTAGCAATCATTTCACAAAATTGATAGCATGACTGTTCTCGAAAACATGCCATGGAAAGTGGACAAGCCTACAATTCAGTCAATGAGGTGGGCTCCTCTCTCACATGTCTGCCACCTTTACGAGGCCTTCTAGGTGCATGTAGCTCAGTGGTGGAATCACTATCTCGGTCATATGATGTATCAGTATCTGTCTCCATGATTGTTCAAAGTCTATGCAAGGTGTATGTTGGCTTGTATGAGATGAAAATGAGAATTTTGGTGTTTTTGTCTTAATTTCCCAATGTATGGTAGTGTGGGAGGGACTGTGGAGAAATAGGGCAGTGGGGAAAATGAAGTTTTGTCAAGTGGAATTTGCCTTTTGAAAACTTGTGATTTGATAAATTTAGGAACAAGGGATAGCCACTTGATTTTTTGGGATTTGGGGAAATTTTTGCAAATGGAATAGGGATAATGGGAATGAGATGAGTGGGAGGGGCTTTAGTGATGTAGGGGAATAGGGGATGGACTGTAGAGATAGTATAACAGTGATGGGAAATGGGAAAAATAAGGTGGGGAGGTGAAAATGTTTGGCACCAAAATCAATTTTAAAAATCCAATTTCAAAACCCTAAGGAGGCACTTCTAGGGTTTGGCTTTTGTGTATTCAAATTCTCATAACCAATCACATAATCAACACCAAGCACGAATTTATGGACAGTAGAAGATCACATGAACTTACTTGGAGCAAGATTGACCGAATCGATTGGAGTTTTTGGAAGCAATGACAAAAATTTGGGTGTCGGCTCAATGCGCCGCAACCACTACCCAGTGCGTTGCGCCCCTTCAATGCGCTGCGATAGTTCAAAAACACACGGAGAAGAGCGGCCCTATGCACTGCTACAGTTGCCCAGTGCGCCGCGCCCCTTAATTTCAACACAGTTCGGCCTTCCAATGCTGGCTTCGCTCCTCCACGATTTCTCTTGGCTCATTGATGTCTTTGGCATGCAAATGGAGTTTTGAATTTGGAAATATCTTATATATACCATAGATTTTAATTTTTGATTTGAAAAAACCCACTTTACAATGTTTAAAAACTTTGGCACTTTTTCAAAAGAACTCTGTTTTGCTAGCTTTTTTATTTTTGGACTGAATGATGAGTTTCTTGTCTGTTTTGCAGGGATGGATGGCATGGAGTTTTGGCAAAGGTGACCAGGGCTGCCGATGGAGCATTATTACAACTGAGGAACTTAAAAATTACATTGCATTATTACAAACAGATAAAATAGACAATTTTTCTTCAAAACAGAGTTTTGAAGAAAAATCGTTATCAAGCATTATGATGATGAAATTTTTGCAGTGAAACCTTATTTGAAGCTTCCTCATGTGCCTGCTGACATTATTAGACACTCTGAAGACCAAATTAACTAAACCCTAGACCTAATGAGACTAAAAACCCTAAAATGACTCTTTGCCAACCAGGAGACCAAACATGACTGTAAATGATTTTGATGAACAGAACTAGACCAGCAGGTACATGACATGATGGATATAAGTGACAAGACCCTACCGTCAGATGATCCATGCCCTAATGGAATGCAGTTGACTGAACTGAGTGAGACACCTAAAATGAAATGCAACAAGAGAAATTTGATCTCTGACGAAGGGATGAAGATACCGACTCTAACATTGGCTCCAATGGGGATGGTAGCTCCTTGGAGGTGCCAAGAACTACAGATTTTTGGGAGAGTAGGCATTGCCTTCGTCCATTGGGCTATGGAATCAATAACTTCGAAAAATCAACACAAGACTCTTGACTCAATTTTATTGACTGAAAATTAACTCAAACTGACTCAATTTTGAAACCAAAATTACTGAAAGACTTGACTCGACAAACTCAAGCCAAAGCTGAAATCAATCTTCAGAGTTATAGCCTTCACCTCGGGCCCCAAACGGAAGAAAATATCACAACACACACTTGCCATGAAACTTAAACAAATACTGGAAACTGACATGTTGCCTTTGGCAGCTTATTTATTTACAAATCTACCCTACTTTTCTGCAGAGCCAATAGATCAAGTAACGCTGTAATGCCAGATCAACCAATCAAGTAACTGTGACCAGGATGCTGCTTGAAAGTGCTTCAACAAAGACCCAAATTTAAATGCTGACAGCCATACATGCGCATAATGAGTCTGGTTATGTAAAAGACAATTTGATCTATCATTCAAATTGAAAAAAATTTCCATGTACATTGCAATAGGATCGCAAAAACCAGACTTTGTTTGCTGCCCCAACTCCACAATACATGCTTCCAGCTACAAACTGTCAATGAAAACATCCACAGGCAGCTCTATTGTTTCTTGTTTTGAAGGAGGGAGAGTTTCCAAGAACTTTTTGGGATCTCGGAATTCATATGATTGGATCTGATCATTTAAATACTGAATCTCCTTCCCAAATTTTTCAACAACTAACTCAAAGAAACCAGTTTTAGCTTTAGGAGGAAACTTCGGAGATCTCAAAAATTGAAGCACGACAATGAAAAATACTTCATCAATTTCAAAATCCACTAAATGATCTCTAACTTCTTTTAAAACTTCACAAAGCGCAGGGTTTGCCACATACCCTACCATTTTATTTTAGTGCATGAATGGATCAGTGAGCACTGGAATCTCTGGTTTGAGTTGGAGTCGCCAGGTGAATATTTCAGCCTTCATACGTGTCTGAATTCTATCCACCATCAGCATCAGATCTAACTTGATCCATGTACTGGGGCAATTTTCAAGTCAAGTGTCACGTTTACAAACTAGACCAGAGATTGACTGAAGCAGCGTTTATCTACTTTCGCTAATGCAAAGCAAGAGCGTTTCAAAGGCTACCTGGCATAACTTCAGGCTCCGTCTGTAGCTTATAAAATGAATAACACTAACAAGCAAACCATTTGACTCCCCAGTATGGTCATCACTATGTTATTGCCTAAATCTACCTCAGGCTGAAGGAAGGCAGAGTTTAGGGTAACATCAAACCACGCTTAATCTGGTAGCTAGCCCTACTAGATCGGGAGAGGGCTCTCTCCGGGTCAATCTCAACAAAGATAATCAATAGGGCTTGAGATGACTTGAAATAAAGGTTGATTTTAGGCTAGGTATATAGGTAAAGGAGTTTGATTTTGATTTTGGGGTTTTTTGTTGGATCAAAGGGAAAGGCAGATTTGGGTCCGGGGATGAGGCCTATTTTTTGCAGAGTTCTGAATGGGGCAAGGAAGGAAATTGTTTTGATGCTTTGGATTGGATGAATAAATAGTTCAGACTGGTGAGGAGCTGAAGAGGGCAAGAGGCTTTCAAGAATCCTCTTCAAACAGATGAAAAAATGGAAAATTAAACAAAACTCAAGGCAGAGCAAAGCAATCTAATGAATTCCACCTTTATCACTGATTTGTCTAATTTAAGAAGAAAATAGGAAGGGAAATGGTACACATGAAACATCAGTAAACTTGCAATCACTGAGAGAAACATACCATAAAAACATAGAGCCACATGGATCCCAAAGAGTGCTGCAAACCCTGGTCTATTCCTTTGCCAAAATTGCAAAGATGAAATGTACAATGAAGTGCCAAGCAATCCCAAGTGTCCAACTCTGAAAATGACTGAAGAACTACAAGATATAGACCAGCATAACTCATCCCCATGCCTCTAGGGGTCGAGCTCATCATTCTAGGAGCGGTTTCAACAAGATCTAAACTAAGAACTAGAAGATAGGCAATGAAACAACTTGCCTCTATAAGATAGGAAACTGATTCATTCAATTACATTTCATTTTTTGGTAAATGAATCTACTTGAATGAGTAAAAATGTGCCAAAATTACATCAAAGTCATGAAATTACATCAATTTACATAAATATATGTACATATGAGGATAAAAAATTCAAACTGGCCAAAACTAGGCAAAAATCTGAACTGCTGAGTGAAAATTAGGCCAAATCTCCCAATGCGCCACGCCTGAAAACTCTATGCGTAGTGCTACTTTGAGGCTAATTTTGAGGGCCTTCTCGAAGTCCAAATTGAGCACAGGATATCTTGTTGGAAAGCTCTACTTGTCTACTTTCCAACCCAGGTGGAATTTCTGAATTTAGTTGCCATTTTCTCCTCCAAAAATAAAATCTCCCAACACTGCTTCCTGTGTGTCCAAAAAGTGGCAGAAAGGTCATTTTTAGGGTGTTTTTGACCCTTCAAGCAACCCAAAACATGTAAAAATCCTTAGGTAATAGGTAGGCATGCATAAATTGTGATGAAAAATCCAGAAATGCAAATTTTTCCTCAAGAGGTGCTACCAATTATAAGCGCGCGCCAAGTGGCGCTATGCGTCGGGTACGAAAATCTGTTTTAAAGCCAAAAATTTCAAAATTGACAAAAAGTCTCCCAAATTTCTTGAAATTTGGGCTGAATGTCCACCATCAAGTGCTAAGCTGGGCCAAAGAAGCTTTGGCCAAAATTTGGAGTCTATCATGCCTTTTGCGATGCTTTAGTGCCTTCTTTAGTCTTGCTTTCAGGATCTTGATCCTCGCTTTGCAAACATGATTTCGCGCCCAATAATGGTTCTTCATGTGCCTTAGCATGTTATTTTCATTGTTTTCCTTCTCCAACAGCTTCTCAAGATGAATATTGACCCTCTTAAGCCAAGTCTCTCTATCAGCCTCAATCTCCCACTCAATGGATGTCATCTCGGGTTGGCTTCTTTGGGCAACTTGCTGGTTCTCACGGATGTTTTGCAACTCCATGATTATTTGCTGATCTTCCAACTGTTTGTTTCGCTGCTCTAGGTAGTTTATGATCCATTGGGATTTCTACAACTTGACGGTCAATGTGTCTATTTCCGCCTTCTGCTCTAGAATGGTCTCTCTCAACTTTGAGCTTGGAGAGCTCAAATCCTCATCAATCAATATGAAACCTGTGTCTTGGCCTCCTGAAGGGCCCTCATCCTGCATAGGCCTCTTACCTTTGTCTTGTACCTATACCTGTGTTTCTGATGATGGAAACGAGACCCCTTCCACCCCAGGTGGAGATAGTACTCGCCGAGCTGCTGCAAATAATCCTCTAGTGCCTCTCTGATAAGTGACATATGTCGGCACACTAGTAGTCTCTGCCTCCTGACCTCCATATTGATGTGAAGGTTCACCTGCATCATGGACAACCTCCGGAGGAACCTAAGGAGCTGTGAAGAAATCATGGGAAATGAAATACTCCCATAAAATAACCTGCAATCCAAGCTGATGTAAAACCACGATCTTGATGAGTGCATAGTGATAAATACTGTTGTACTGCTGCTCGGGAGTTTTCCTCTGCACAAGAGTGGTCATTATCTCGATGTTCCGGCACATGAAATAAGGTATGTTCATCATCCTCACTCTGGTTAAATGCATCAACAACCTGATGTGGTAGGCATAGAGGTGTGAAAACCGGCCCTCACAACTGAAATATCTGATAATGAGTTTCATCAGAGGTGCATAGGACTTTTTTAGGAACCGGAATGGGAACACCCTGCTGAGTTGCCTCACAAAGCTAGGCCTGATGTATGGTTCATAGTGAACTCTGTCCACCTGCTGTCTTTTGTTCCACTGTTCACCCACATTTGGTATTCCAGTTGCTTGAGAAATAGTTTTCGGTGTCAAAGTGAAATTTACACCAGCAAGAGTTACCTGACCATCATGTAAATGCAATACAAACAAACGAGCCAACTCCTGATGATGATGGATCCTAGCAATCATTTCACAAAACTGATAGCATGACTATTCTCAAAAACATGCCATGGCAAGTGGATGGCTTTCTAGTTCTGGGCCAGTGAGGTGGAAACACTCTCACCCATCACCGCCACCACAGGGCTACCTTAGGTGCATGTAGCTCAGTGGTAGAATCACTATCTCAGTCATCTGATGTATCAATATCTGTCACCATGATGTCTAAAGTCTATGTAAGGTGTATGTTGGCTTGTATGAGATGAAAATGAGAATTTGGGTGTTTTTTTTTTTAATTTTCCAAATGTATGGTAGTGTGGGAGAATTTGTGGGAAATAGAGTGATGGGAAGGAAAATAGAAGTTTTTAATAGTGATTTCCTTTTGAAAACTTGTGATTTGACAAATTTAGGAACAAGGGACAACCACTTGATTTTTTGGGATTTGGGGAAATTTTTGAAAATGGAATAGGGATAATGGGAATGAGATGAGTAGGAGGGGCTTTAGGGATGTAGGGGAATAGGGGATGGACTGTAGAGATAGTATAACAGTGATGGGAAATGGGAAAAATAAGGTGGGGAGGTGAAAATGTTTGGCACCAAAATCAATTTTAGAAATCCAATTTCAAAACCCTAAGGAGGCACTTCTAGGGTTTGGCTTTTGTGTATTCAAATTCTCATAACCAATCACATAATCAACACCAAGCACGAATTTATGGACAGTAGAAGATCACATGAACTTACTTGGAGCAAGATTGACCGAATCGATTGGATTTTTTGGAAGCAATGACAAAAATTTGGGTGTCGGCTCAATGCGCCGCGACCACTGCCCAATGCGTTGCGCCCCTTCAATGCGCTGCGATAGTTCAAAAACACACGGAGAAGAGCGGCCCTATGCGCCGCGACAGTTGCCCAGTGCGCCGCGCCCCTCAATTTCAACACAGTTCGGCCTTCCAATTCTAGTTTCGCTCCTCCATGATTTCTCTTGGCTCATTGATGTATTTGGCACGCAAATGGAGTTTTGAATTTGGAAATATCTTATATATACCACGGGATTTTAATTTTTGATTTGAAAAAACCCACTTTACAATGTTTAAAAACTTTGGCACTTTTTCAAAAGAACTCTGTTTTGCTAGCTTTTTGATTTTTGGACTGAATGATGAGTTTCTTGTCTGTTTTGTAGGAATGGATGGCATGGAGTTTTGGCAAAGGCGACCAGGGTTACCGATGGAGCATTATTACAACTGAAGAACTTAAAAATTACATTGCATTTATTACAAACGGATAAAATAGACAATTTTTCTTCAAAACTGAGTTTTGAAGAAAAATCATTATCAAGCATTATGATGATGAAATTTTTGCAGTGAAACCTTATTTGAAGCTTCCTCATGTGCCTGCTGACATTATTAGACACTCTGAAGACCAAATTAACGAAACCCTAGACCTAATGAGACTAAAAACCCTAAAATAATGATTTTGATGAACAGAACTAGACCAGCAGGTACATGACATGAGGGATATAAGTGACAAGACCCTATCGTCAGATGATCCATGCCCCTAATGGAATGCAGCCGACTGAACTGAGTGAGACACCTAAAATGAAATGTAACAAGAGAAATTTGATCTCTGACGGAGGGATGAAGATACCGACTCTAACACCTTCAACCAAGTGGCTCTGCTTTTTAATTTCCACGATGTCGCCTGAATCCTCAAGATTTATGTTTTGCGCTTTTCTAGATTTTCCAGGGAATTGTAGAGGAGAGGGTCTGGGGGGGCTTCTTTAGGAGAGTCATAGATATGTGACACCCTTTTGGATATGGCTTGGAGTTCTAGATTCAGGGCCTCCTTGTTTTTTCGCTCCTAGAAGTGAGTTCTCCTTTTTAGCTCATGGAGCTTTTGCGAGAGACTGATCCAAGCCATACCCTCAGCTGATGATGCCTCGTCCTTCAAGAATTTTTTGACGAGGGAATTATAGTCCAGATCTTGGAGCCAGGTTCTGTTGAATTTAAAAGGGATCCCCCGTCTGACAGGCTCCATTTTCCAGGATAAACATATTGGCCGGTGATCTGATATTGATTCCGAAACAACTGATGATCTCATGTTGCCCAACATTTCCCTCACTCGCTCGTGCGCCAAGAACTTGTCCAACCTATTTCCAATGAAGTCATCCCCAGATCGGTTGTTTGTCCATGTTGGCACAAGAGGAATAGGACATAAGTCCACAAGGTGGTGATCAAAAAAAAATTGAGATATGCATGCTGCTAGAGGGTCTTGTCGAGAGTGACAACCCCAAATCTCCCTTGCAGAGAGGGTTGAGTTGAAGTCCCCTACTATGACAAGGTTGGTGATACTCAAGATTGTTGATGCTTCCATCCGAGTCCAAAAATATTTTATGTGCCGACTCGGTGTGTATAAATTAATCAAGTGAAAATTTTCAGGGTATCCTCTGATGCTTCCTGAGAGAATGGTACCTCCAAAGAACATGTATGCATGGAGTTTGGCCATGGAAAAATTCCATACTACTATCATGCCACCCGATTTTCTAATCGAGTCTATGCCCACTACATGCCAACCCAGGCACAAAGCAAGAAAAAATGGTAAGGCTTTCAATAAGGAATGCAAAGTTTCCTGAAAAACTGCAATAAAAGGTTGGGATTCAGAGAGAAGAGCTTTCAGGCGAAGGAATTTTGAGTGGTTGCCCAATCCCCTGATGCTAAGAGAGAGGATATAATTCATTTGGAGACTGGGGTGGGCTGGCATGCTCTAAGTGCTTGAGGGTCAACAAAGGAGGTAATGGGGATATCTAGGAACCCATCCAGTTCATCAAGAAACAATTGTTTAGATTTCACTCGGCCCCTAAAATGCCTGGTGCCATTCTTTGATTTTTTTCACACTGTTATGTTTGATGCAGAGGTTGGGGAGATGATTGGAGGAGGGGCAGAGGGAAATCAGTCATAAATAGTGAGAGAGGCAATGTCTATCTCCGGGTTGCACAGAAAGAAATCGACATCGATGCCCACTAAGTTCCAAGGGGAGTCAGTAATTCATGTTTATACACATATCGGAAAATTATAATAACTCTCCTCCCCTAATCTATATTGGTGTTGTATTATAATAACTCTCATCCCCTAATCTATATTGGAATTTCTCTAAATAATGGTCTAATGAAAAGACAAATGTAATTAGTATAAGTTTTTTATGGTTACAATTATACACACCTTTGACTTATCATTTGAGTTCAAATTTTTAGGCAGAACATAAAGTCATCTAAATAGATATAAATGAGGTTCCCAACTCAAGTACGCTACTAAAAATGTTGCATCAACGATAAGAGAACATGTACCTTACCATTGGCAAGTGAGATTGTCATCAAATAAGAGCTATATATGCCAAAGATAAAATAAACTACAAATAATTTACAATTATGTTTACTAAATATCTATCACTTGTAAAATTATATCCATAATCAATGAAAATATAGAATTATTTCGTACTAACCTCACTAGAGAAACTATCCTACATAGAAACATGTGTCAACCCATGACAAGTATTTTCTCACAATTTGAAAATTGATGAGGATTAACTAGACTATAATCAAAATGGCCAGTCTAAACGGATCTAGTCTAGAATCAATGATCTAAAGGCCCTACACATGGTGGTCTAACATTGCTTAATGATGGATCCTAATGAGATGTTCACCTAAATACAATATGCTAAAGTAAACTATATGAAATAAATGATATTACAATATTAGCGGCATAAATATTGTATCAAAGTTCATGGGGTTGTTATGGATATTCTTAGGAGGGGGGTTCTCTCAATGGATTACATTTGTTGGCAATGTTGACATTTCAGCATTGATGTCAACCTGGTCGTGGATCGTGGTCTTGATGAGTTGTTGGTGATGTAAGTGTTTAGAGGTTATATTGTTAATATATTATGTTCCCCCCATGTGACATGATGGCTTGTTGCAACAGGTACAGACTTGGGAAAATAATTTTGAAGTTTTCCAATATACAAAGATTGTCGCAGTCTTAGCACTCTTATCCAACAATATTGCCAGACTGCTCCATTCTTGTCATTTCCTGCCAGTGTCAGTTGTTGCAGGCGTCCCAGCCTGTGCCCGCGGGGTTGCCTGTAGGTGGTGAGAAGGAAATACCTCAGGCTAATCTAATGAATTGTCAATGGCAACAAGTTATGGAACACAATTAATTATTGGTTGTTGAAGTGGTATGGCTTTTTGGAAAGTTTTTCGATTTATTTTTTGATGTAATCTATGTAGAATCCAGCACAAATTCATTGAAATCACAAGTTTGACATGTGAAATCTTCACAATCAAAGTGCCCCAGGGGTTTTTGAGGGTGGTGAATCCATGTATGCAGTGAAAAACCTAGTTTAAACAACTCAAATCAAGATTTGGCCACAATTTTTTTCGTTCACTGGAAACTCCAAAAAGTCACACTTAATACTCCATTGTCTGTTTTGTTCCCGAAAGAAAGAATTATGGCTGAGTTGGCTCATTTGATTCGGTCCCATTTGATCATTTGATCTAGTCATGGTGATTAGCTATTTGATTTGGTCTTAGTTAGTATGAAAATGTTGATATGGTCAGTGTGGTTTGATTGAATTTGATTTGAGCGCTGACCAAAAAAAATTATATAAACCATGATGTGGCTTAAATAGGGGTTGGCCAAAGTGCATATGAAGCATATGTATGAAGGATAATACACAATGCACACCTTGGAAGACATTTGATTGAGTTTTTCGTTGAACATAGAGGCCGAGAGTGTGATGTAGTGTTGGATCATTGTAATACACAGTGGGTATCTTCTTGGGGCCTAAAGCAAGTGGTGGCTTGTTAAGATAGGGAGTTGGGGCATGGCCAACAAACATATGTACACGGAGTTGGGGTTTCCTAGATAATAGTGGCTAACAAATAAGATGATTTTTCTCCCCTCGAGAGTTTCCACCAAAAACACTTGTGTTGAATTAAAAACTGGAGAGAGCAGAGATTTACACACAAATAATTATTTCTGTATTGCAATAATCAGATACATCAAATATATAGTTGAACTACTTCTAATCTTAGAGATAGAAGTTGAGAGAATCTCTCAACTTCCTCAACAACCCAATCCAAACTAAGTAAGCATAATAATTGAGGCATTATCTCAACACCCCCCCTTAATGCCTACATTACAGAAATGTAGAACACACTAAATTAATACAAACATTTGTCTGCCCTGGTCTTCATTAAAATTTGTACCCACTCTGAGATCTCATAGACAATGCTCTTTTCTCCACCATTTTCGAGCTACCATTCAACCCATTTAAAATACATTTGTTTATGACCAGCAATAATGAACTTTGCAAGATCAACAGTATTGACAACTCGGCTCGTCGGGGCTTCCGCGATAAGAGCTGACAAGTGATGAACCATCCTATGGACCAATCACCATCTGTTGGATATTTTGATTTCGGTTATCCATCAGTGGCTAGGCAAATGGTTTGAATACTGAATGTGTTCAAGAGCTAATCTAACAACTTGACCTGCTTCACACAAATGGATCTCATACTGTAACCTGTAACTGATGCTCTTGGCCCGTAGCACAACAATATCAGCATATAACAAATCCACACAATCAAATTAGCCAATTGTTCTCTCGTCCCTGTAGAACGTAGAGAACGACTAATTTAAATAATGCTAATTTGTTCAATAATTGGTTCTCTACTACACAAATCTCATAGCAATAAATATAAGGCTTAAACTCCACACTATATTCCACACGCTTGCAAATCACAAAACAAGCTTTAGAAAAGTTTAAGAGATGGATCAGGAGGTTCATCCTCACTTGAAGAATCTTCAAATATTGCATCGGGTGAATCGTCTGAAAATGTTGCATAGGCTGATTTTTTCAATTGTCCATTCAAAAGATCTCGAGCCCGAATTTTGCAATTGAATGTTGTATGACCATATTTATGACAATAGAAACATTTAGTCTTATTTTTATTCACCCTTCCTTTGGAGTATAGTGCAAGTTCATTATGTGAACTAGCCTCTGTGCCACCTACCCTCTTTTCTTCTGCCATAAGAGCTGCTATCATTTCATCAAGTGACTGATGTGGCATTTGACTTAGAGTAAATATGACATTATCATATTTTGAAGACAAGCTATTTAATAAGATTGCCTTTGCATCATCATCATCTACTTTAGAATTAATTTCTGACAACTGTCTCATCAAAGCTCTTAACTCATTTATGTGTGTTGACAATGATGTCTCACTATCCATTTGGAGCTTAAACAATTGTAACTTAAAGAAAATTTTTGCATTAACAGCTTTTGCCCCAAATACCTTATTCATTTCTTCCCATATTGCTGCAGAAGATTTCTTTAAGTCAATAAGATGTAGTTGGGAATCTGCAAGTGATAGTCCAAGGATAGACTTGGCTCTTTCCTCTCTTTTTTCCCATGCAATTAACTGTTGAGCATCTGTAGGTGCTTTTTCTGAGCCTTCTACAATATTCCATAAATTTCTACTCATCATTTGCAATTGAACTTTTACCTTCCAAGTGTAGAAATTAAAGCCATTAAACTTTTCTAATACAATAGGCTGCTCCATGTTGAAAAGAAAAGCTAATTTTAAAACTCTGCAAATCTAAAACAGATTGCAATTTAAACTTAATAAAAAAATGAACTCACGCTACTTCACGCTGGCGGATTGTTGAGCTACTCCAAGCTCCCCTCTATTAAGCTACTTGCAGCTCCCTTCAAATGCTCCTTTGTTATAATAGGACTACTGCCAAAATTCAACAAAAAACAATTATTTTTCGGGTGATATGGAATTGTCAATCTGCCAGGAATGCTACTGCGTCATTTTCTGTGGTCCAAAACACCAAAATGAGCTCAGGAAGTCTTTTGCGAAGGGAACTAATCCGGTGAGCCTTCAGTTAGATCTCCATCTCATGACGTAAAAGCACGTTCCCAGCTCTAATGCAGCTCCAATTGAAGGGCATGCAACCATAAGCGTCTAAAATTGCATGATTCAGCGGATCAATCTTGCAGCTTCAATTGCAGGGCAGCCATAGCAATGATATCTCTCGAAGTGGAACAGGATATAGTCCGGCCAATTGAGAAGCCGTGTTAGGTATTCAAAGAAGTCGACATTACAGGCCGCTCCGATACCAAATTAAAAACTAGAGAGAGCAGAGATTTACACACAAATAATTATTTCTGTATTGCAATAATCAGATACATCAAATATATAGTTGAACTACTTCTAATCTTAGAGAGAGAAGTTGAGAGAATCTCTCAACTTCCTCAACAACCCAATCCAAACTAAGTAAGCATAATAATTGAGGCATTATCTCAACATGTTGTATGCGGGTTTCCACCAAAAACACTTGTGTTGTATGCGTATGCTTGTTATAGTGCTTATGAGTGAGTTGATTCTCAATGTTGTTTACAAGCTAGATCCATTGATTATATGATGTATACTAATTGTCTAATAAATTGGCAAAAAGATTTAAAATTGTAAAATTGCTATCACGTTGTTCATGTAGTTGTCAACACTTTAACTGCGCAGGACCAGGATTTGTAGTTTATCTTTATTGATTTACGCTTATCTCTAAATAATAAATCTCGCTGGATTTCATTAAGTCGAATCAGCTTAGATTTGAAACTAAAATTCCATAACACTTTCGCTGCACACGAATATGATTTGTGTTTTATTTTTATTGGTTTATGCTTATCTCTTAACAATGGATCTCCCCGATTTCAGTAAATCGGTTCAACTTGGATTTAAAATTGAAATTTTAAAACATTTCAACTGCACGTGAACATGATTTGTATTTGTTCTTTATTGCTTTATGCTTTTTCAATAGGTAAATTCAACTTAGATTTAGAATTGAAATTTTATAACGCTGTCACTGCTTTATCTTTATTGGTTTATCAAATTGAAATTTTAAAGTGTTACATCTTAGAAAATAATTTAATAGGCTTTTCTTTAAACAGTGAATCTGGTTGATTTCATAAAGTTGATTCAACTTGATGTAACCTTGAAATTTTAAATTATCAAACATTAATTCATTTGATGTCTCTTCGGGCAATCTCTGATCAATTTCTGATACAAAAATCGTAAATATTATTGGATAAGATTGACCACACATTAAATATATTAAAATCAAGTTGCAACACAGAGAGGAAAAAGGATAGAACTATAAGCGTGGAGCACGTAGTCGCTGACATATGCCTACTGTCTCTGCCTCTACCACAGTTGGCGCTGAGTACCACAGTTGGAACTGACTATGTGAGGAGTTCCAACCCTATCTCCCTCGTCTTATGTTACATGGTTTGGGTTCCATTTCTAGTTTAATAAGGATTTGGTTCGAATCATTTACTCTAATCTAAACGAATCTTATTGCGAATGAAATTGGATTAATTGGAAGAAAATAAAAAGATAAAAGTAACATCTGGATGTCTTCAAACATTTAAATGTGAATAGGCTTTGTTAGAATACCATCGGATAATAACATGGATTATCAATATCACATGTCAAAAAATCATAACTTATTTCAAAATCAAAATATTTTATAAAAATATCAAAAGATTGGATATTCACCCCCATTTCACTATGGATATTATTAACTTGTACATAGGTTTTGTTATAAAACTATAGGCCAATATCATGACTTATCAATACCATATGCCCAAAAACAGTAACTTATTTCACAATAAAAATATTTTAATTTAATTTAATTTTAAGTTATGTTTTAATTGGACTTAAAAGGAAAAATGTTATAATTATTTTTGAGATATATCTAAACCCTCTAAGGACTACTAAAAATATTTCCATAGAAATTAAATTAAGGTTTTAATAAAATTAAAATTGAGAACACTTTTATATTTAAAGTTGTGAAATGGATATACTATAAATATTATTATTAAGAACCAACATAGATCCATCTTAACTAACGATCCAAGCGACAAAAGCAAGCAAAGTGACTAATAATAATAGAGGAAAGTTGTGCATGGTTTTTTTTATATTTTCATTATTGTATTTTATTTGACATGAATGATCGAGAATATAGGTTTAATATTTTACAGTCAATTGTTTTATTTTAATTTAGATACTTTCTTAAACACAATACAATAGGATCAAATTAAGGGGAAGGAAAGGGAGGGACATAGTGACAAAGTTGGAGGGCCGAGAGAGAGAGAGTGATGCGGGGAGAGGGAGAGGTGATGCAAGGAGAGGGAGGTGGGAGAGAGAGAGAGGGGGGGGGGGGGGAAGAAAAAAGACATGGAGAGAGAGAGAGAGAGGGAGGGGGGGGGATAGAGGTTGATAGAGAGAGATGGAGAGAGGAGAGGAGGGGAGAGAGATAGGGAAAGAAGGGTAAGAGAGAGAGAGAGAGAGAGATGGGGGGAGAGACAGAGGAAGGTGGAAGAGAAAGGGAGAGAGAGGAAGGAAGAGAGACAAAAGGGGAGGAAAGAAAAAAGATAGAGACATAGAGGTTGAGAGAGAGAGAGGGAGTAACAAGAGAGAGATGGAGAGAGAGTGATTGAGAGAGGAGAGGAGGGGAGAGAGATAGGGAGAGAGAGATGGGGGGGAGAGATAGAGGAAGGTGGAAGAGAAAGGGAGAGAGAGGAAGGAAGAGAGAGAGAGAGAGGGGGATGAAAGAAAAAAGCTATGTTGCCAGGAAACGTGGGTGCGGGGACGGGGACGACACTTTTTGAAACAGGGTGCGTGGGTTCGTTGGGGGTATATATATATATATATATATATATATATATATATATATATGTGAATTTGTATAAAACAAGAAAAATAAAATATTTTTTATTTAAAAATTAAAGTTTAAACTTGAGAGATTTAAACATGCACATCAATGAACATTAAACATTCATATAATGATATATCATATCAGTCTTGACTCTTCAGATAAATTAAAATTGATAATACATTGAAATTTCAAAATTTCAAAATTTCTTAATAGATTAAGATAAATTGAAGAGTGCAATGATTATATGAGTTCCCATTGTCACTACTAACAACAATGTATGCCCTAATGATATAGAAAATTACTGTTGAAAACACAACAATCATAGTAAGAATGTCTTTGTCACAACATACCCATCAGAAGATGATACTTTCATCATGGTAATGCCATCCAAGTGAAGCTACTATACAAGTAACAAATGACAACATTTTGAAAACTTCCTTTGCAGGACTTTCCCATGCAATTAGAATCAACTGAACATGAGCATATACAATTTCATAAATTTTAAAGACTACAGTGTCAACAATTATTTTCACTTATAACACTTTAGATATAGAAGGTAGATGAATTAAACACACCCCTTTTTCCTTGTTCCCTGTGCATGTATCCAGTAGTCTAATCTCGAATCCATAGCCTTGGTATTTGGGTGCATTAATATTGTGCCTTCTTTTCTTTCGGGAATACATAAGCATATGAGGTATTGGTTGTTAGAAAACACTATCTGTTCAACTAAAATTTTCCATGTTGAACCCACTTTTATTTGCACCTGTAACTTTGCAACTACACTTACTAGAAATGTGTGCAGTCTTCCAGTTTCCTCGAGATTTTTTATTCTTTCATTCCTTTCTCTGATTTCATGAATTTGTCAAGTTCCTCCTTCATCTCTATTAATGAATTCAAGTTTCTCACTTAATAAGTGGGTGAGGTTGTTGCTTGCTGTGCCGAGGGTGAGGTTGCTACTTGCTGTGCCGAGGGTGAGTTGCTGTGTGGTGAGGGTGAGTTGCTGTGCAGTGAGGTGAGGTAACGATTGTTGTGGGTTGCAGAGTCCGAGTGGTTAAGTTTTAACACAAAAATAAATCGCAATAAGAATAGTCTCTCATATTTAATTTTAATTTTAATAAAAAAATCTTAAATTTTAATTTTAATAGCGATTAGTAATAGTCAAATTTAATAAAATAAAATAAAAATTTAACCAAAATTTTCGCCAAAGAACTCGTTTTTGGGGTTCTCTGTCCCCAAATAAGCAAAAGAACCCTGATTTTGTGTGGGAAGTCTCAGGTTCTTCCATGAAGAACCGGGTTCTTTAGGGTGCTTCTAAGAAGAACTCGTCAAGCACCCAGTACTTGGGGATGGGAACCCAGTACGGGTTCAGGAACCCTACCCCTGGGTGCGGGAACCCATGCAACGTAGGCAAAAAGACATAGAGAGATAGAGGGGGGGGAGGAAAGAAAAAAGACATAGAGAGATAGAGGTTGAGATAGAGAGAGATGGAGAGAGGAGAGGAGGGGAGAGAGATAGGGAGAGAAGGGTAAGAGAGAGAGAGAGGGATGGGGGGGAGAAACAAAGGAATGTGGAAGAGAAAGGGAGAGAGAGGAAGGAAGAAAGAGAGGACTCAAGAGAGAGAAGGAGTTGGAGGGGGGAGAGAGGGAAGGATGATCTAGGTGGATATTGGTGGCCACCCACCTATTCCATTTGGGGGTCCACTATTGTTTCTTTCAGTTTTTTTAGTTTCCTTAATTGTAGCACAATTTACTATTTTTAGCAGTTTTTTCGGTCATGTACACCCAGAGCCGTTTTGAGGCCCTAAACGACGTTTTTTTGGAAAAATGGGGAGCAACATGGAGGTTTCTTCAATGTTTCTCACATCAGAAGTTGTATTCCTTGGATAGATCTTTCTAACAAGGTATTGTGCACATCCAACGAAGATCGTATGCCAAAGTTACGTTCCCGGGAAGATTGATGTACCAATTTACCCAAACGAGGCCCATAGTTTTGGCGCTTCATCTCTTATGGTTAGGTTTTGGGTCTTTAGGGTTTTCCATTGTTTCTTAATAATAAATAGGCCCTCGAGCCTCATTGTAACATAGTTCAGAGGCCTATAGCCGCCACCTCTCTTCTCAGAGATAAGCTAGCTAAATAGTTTATTTCCATTATGTATGTAAGCATATTTCAATTATTTGCTATTAATGAAATGAAGTTTTATTTCTGCTGCATCTTTGCTTTTATGTGTATCTCTGTATTTCATTGTGTTCCTTCATAAATCTGGATCAGTGGTATCAGAGTGGTCTGCTCTTTCTCGATCCTTCTTTGCATGTCCCCAACAAGGTCGGGGTATAAGGATTTAGGGCTCGATCTGGTTGAACCTTTGCAATATTAGCCTCGCGAACCCAGATGGCCGCCCATGGGGGAAGAAAAGAAATATGAGGGAGCAAGAGATCCTATCAAAATATTGCTCGAGGAGGCCCTAGAGAAACAAATGAACGCGATGATGGATAACTTTTCCTAGATCCTTCAATGACTGCCCACTGGTGGTGCATCTAAATCCAACAGTCACTCTGCAGGCGCCATTCCTTTTAAGGTACAAGTAAAATTTGAAATTCCCATATTTGAGGGAAAAATAGATGCAGACGTTGTAGATAGATGGTTGAATCTATTAGAAGTATATTTCTCAGTTCATGACTTTTCCGACAAGGAGAAGATTATTTTTGCACTCCTCAAAGTCGTCCCCCATGTCAAGGACTAGTGGGAAACCTATTGTGAGAAAAATGATGAAGGGGAACCCTCTCTGTTCTCGGCCATACCCACTTGGAATTCTTTCCGAGACGCCATCAAGGAACAATATTATCCTATGGGGAGCTATGATGACAAGTACATACAATGGACTATGCTGCGACAAAAAATGGATCAAGATGTGCATGAGCTGACGAATCTGTTCCATACCATGCACACAAAGTTGGGTATCAAAGATTCAGAGAAACATTTGGTGTTGAAGTATCACAGTTCTCTGCACAGATGCATTCAGGAGGAAATGGATTTCCTCAAAATCTCCTCTCTTGGTACGACATACTGGTATGCTTCCAAGATTGAGAAGAAATTCAAACAGAAGAAGCGAGACTTTGGATTTGTGAATCAAAAACAATGGAAAGGTGCCCCCAAACCACAGAAGAAAGGAAAAAGCCAAGGCATGGTGGTCCAAGACAACTTTCCAAAGCCGCAAGAAAAGAACATCACCACGAAGCTGAAGAAGGACACGGGAAAGTGGTGTGAGTTCCATAAGAGCTCCACTCACAACATATGTGAGTGTCGGGCCAAGAAGTCACTGGTGGCTGAGATGACGGCTTCTGAATCAGATGCATGCTCCAACTCTGAATCAGAACCTGACAAGGGTAATGACAAAAGGAAGAAAATTATCAATGCGGAGCCCAATGCCAACGTTGCCACCATGAAGATACAAATGGAGGAACCGGAAGATCCAAAGGAGGAGGAGGGTCTCTTCCACTCTGAGATGTGGGTAAAGGGTTCCCCGCTAAAGTTCATTATCAATAGTGGGAGCCAAAAGAACCTCATTTCAGTAGAATTTGTGAAGTGGTTGGGTTTGCCAACCATATAACACACGCAAACCTGTACACCATCGGGTGGCTTCACCAAGGACGGGATCTCCGCGTCAGCCAGCAGTGCCGCCTTCCCTACAACATCAAACCCTTCATAGATGAGGTATTATGTGACATTGTTCCTCTTGATGTTTGTGATGTATTATTAGGCCAACCATACTTATGGAAGTGACAATGTTATGTATGAGTCCCGATGATCTTCCCTCACGACAAGAAGAACACTGTGGCCGCAACCTCTAGACAGGGCTCCTTCGCACGATAACAACAAATGAACAAGGTCTTGGAGGAGTACGGGGACATCTTCACCTCACCCACAGGGTTGCCTCTGCACTGTCAGGTCAAGCACCCCATCGATCTGACCCCAGGTGCGCCATTGCCCAATGGACCAATCTATTGACGCTCTGTTATGGAAAACGATGAAATCAAGAAGTAGATTCAGGAGCTGCTGCAGAAAGGTCACATCCAGCTGAGTTCAATGCCCTGTGGGAGCCTGATCGTGTTGGTGCAGAAGAAGGATGGGACTTATAGACTTTGTATTGTCTATCAAGCGCTAAACAAGATCATTGTCTAGAATAGGTACCCAATCCCACAGATTGATGATTTTTTGGACCAACTCAAAGGGGCGAAATATTTCAGCAAGATCGACTTGAAGTCCAGGTATCACCAGGTACCAATCAAACCCTCTGATGTGTGGAAGACTACCTTCAAAGATAAGGAGGACCTTTTTAAATGGCTTGTCATGCCTTTTGGTTTGACGAATGCTCCCGCAACCTTCATGAGGCTGATGGACAACATCTTGCAGCTATTCACCAGCTCATTTGTAGTAGTGCACTTAGATGACATCCTGATCTTTAGCCAGACTTGGGACGAGCACCTACACCACATCGGCATGTCCTCCAAACACTGCAACAACACAAGTTGTGTGCCAATTTAGAGAGGTACACTTTTGGCATGACTGAGGTTCAGTATCTGGGATACATTATTGACGAGCGGGGGCTGCATGTGGATCCAACCAAGATCCAAGTCATTCGGGATTGGGCAGCCCCAACCACTCTAACAGAGATTTGCATCTTTTTGGGTCTTGCTAATTTCTACCACATGTTAGTGTTGGGATTCTCTCATATAACTTGGCCCTTGAGTCAAGTCACCAAGGGAGGAGTGAAAGAAAAATTATTTTGGTCAGAATCTCAATAGAAGGCGTTCGTAGAGTTGAAACATCGCCTCTGCTCTGCCCCAGTGTTCACATTACCAGATTCGCAACAACCATTTGAGATCAAGATAGATGCCTCTGATTATGCTATTGGGGCAGTTCTTACTCAACAGGGGCATCTAGTGGCATATCACAGTGAGACATTGTCTGACACAGTCCGTAAGTATCCCAATTATGACAAAGAAATGCATTCCATTGTGTAGGCTTGACGACAATGGAAGCATTACATTTTGGGGAAGGAAACGATCATCCACACAAACCACCGACCCATGCAATTCATACATACACAAGGGAAGTTGTAGAACGATCACCATAAGAAGTGGTCCACATGTCTACAACAGTTTAATTTGAACATCAAGTACAAGAAGGGAAACACCAATAATGTTGCAGACTGCCTCACCCGACCACCGATCATGGTGCTAACCACCGTTCTCAAATCTTGTGGGCACAGGACTTCTCATTGGCCGCTTCTCTACAAGAGCGATTCGAAATTCGGCCACACATACGAGACACTCTTGGAGGGTATGCAAGTTCCAAATTTCACCTCCAGGATGCACTGTTATGTCACCTGGGACACATTTGTCTTCCTTCAAGCGAGCATGCCAAGGCAATTTGGGAAGCGCACTACAGTCAGGTCGCTGGGCATTTCGGGGTCGAGAAAACAATGGCTATATTGCAGAATTATTTCTATTGGCCGAACCTTTGACATGATGTCGGGAAGTACATAAGATCTTGCACTGCTTGCGCTATTGCTAAACCAACCATCAAGAAGCAAGGCCTCTATACTTTGCTACCTACCCCTATCAACCTTGGGAATCCATCTCCATGGATTACATGTCAGGCCTTCCTTCTACTAAGCATGGAAACGAATGTGTTTTTGTGGTTGTCAACAGATTCTCAAAGATGGCCATTATGGCAGCCTGCAAGAAGAATATCACAGCAGAAGCCACTGCTAAACTCTTCTTTGAAAGAGTGTGGGTGCACTTTGGGATCCCACAGTCTATCATCTCATATCGAGACAACAGGTTCCTCAGCACATTTTGGTCCAGCCTCTGGTGAATGCTGGACACCAAGCTCACCAAGTTGACAGCTTTCCATCCCCAAACTGATGGCCAGACAGAGGTCGTCAACAGGATGATCATACACATTTTGCGCATGCAAAATTCAAAGAATCCACACACATGGGATGAGAGCCTTCCCTATGTACAACACAATTATAACTGGGCTCTCCACAGCTCAACCGAACACAGCCCCTTTCAGGTGGGCTTTGGGATTCTAGCCACTATGTCCCATTTATGTAGCCATGCCATTTGTGGCTACTCAAGCCGTTTCAACTCATGTCTAGTTTGAAGCTGACAAGGCGAATAAATTCATTGAGCACATTTAGCATATCCGCCAACAATTTCATGACATATTGGACAAAGCCAATGCTAAATACAAGCAACGACATGATCAACATCAGGTGCCACACAAATTCCAAGTGGGCGACAAAGTGTGGCTACATTTGTAGAAGGAGCACCTTGCTGAACCCCACTGCAAGCTTCGCCCGCTTCGATATGGGCCATACACCATCACCAAGGTTGTAGGGGCCAATGCCTTCGAGCTCAATATTCCAACATTCCTTGGTTTGTACCCAATGTTCAATGTGGGCCGCCTTCGGCCCTACTTCCCACCTCTACTAGACACTTCCGACATTGCAGAAAAACTCACACCAACAGAGTTGAACCCAAACTGAATGGAACAGACCACCATGGATCATATCATGGAAATGAAAATCAAGAACACTTGCCAGTAGAAGATCCAACTATATCGAATTGTCAAAGCTAGCCAACTCCTGCACCAAGGCAAATGGTTCACTAGGGACCAAGTTCACCAGAAGTTTCCTCGTCTCATGGAGGAACTCAACGCAATGGGGACCATTGCTTCCTAAGGGGGGAGGAATGATCTAGGTGGATATTGGTGGCCACCCACCTATTCCACTTGGGGCCCCACTATTGTTTCTTTCAGTTTTTTTCGGTTTCCTTAATTGTAGCACAGTTTACTACTTTTAGTAGTTTTTCGGGTCCTGAATTTCTGGATTCGTTTCGAGGCCCTAAACAACGTTTTTTTGGAAAAACGGGGAGCAACAAGGAATTTCCTTCAATGTTGCTCACATCAAAAGTTGTATTCCTCGGATAGATCATTCTAACAAGGTCTTGTGCGCGTCAAACGAAGATTGTATGCCAAAGTTACGTTCCTCAGAAGATTGATGTACCAATTTACTTAAACGGGGCCCATTTTTTTGGTGCTTCATCTCCTAGGGTTAGGTTTTTGGATATTTAGGGTTTTCCATTGTTTCTCAGTGATAAATAGGCCCTCGAGCCTCATTGTAACACAGTTCAGAGGCTTGTAGCCGCCACATTTCTTATAAGAAATAAGCTACCAACACTCTAGCTAGTTTATTTCCATTCTGTTTGTAAGCATATTTCAATTATTTTCTATTAATGAAATGAAGTTTTATTTCCGCTGCATCTATGCTTTTATGTGTATTTATGTATTTCATTGTGTTTCTGCATAAATCCGGATCAAAGGAAGAAAAAAAGACATAGATGAAAAAATGTGGAGAGAGAGATAGGGAGTAACGGGGGAGTGATGGGGAGAGGAGAGCATGGGCTGAGAGAGAGAGAGAGAGAGAGAGGAGGGGGGGGGAGGGGGGGGGGGAGAGAGCATGTGTGTGTTTGAACGTGACATAAAGAGAGAGAATAAGAAAGAAACAGAGACAAATATAAATATTATATAGTATTATATAACCAGCCTAGATTCATATTAACCTTGGATCTATCAAGTGCAGAGAGATCAAATCTCTTGAGGTGCAAACCTTTCCTCAAGTTTTACACTCAAAAAAGAGGCTTGCACCTCGAGATATTGGATCTCTTTCTACCCTTGATAAATCCAAAATTAAAATGGATCTAAAATGATTCTACAACACCAATATGTAATTCTGTCCATGCTCATTATAGAATTGACACTTATATTTTAAACATTAAAACAAATAAATATTTAATTAATAAAACAAAACTTTCACTCTTTTATATATATATATATATATATATATATATATATATATATATATAAGTATAAACGATTCTATCACACGAAGTCTCACACATAGAATATGTGGAATGTTTGAGCTGTTGGGGAAATCGGGCTAGGCAAAGCACGATTTGCAATGGAAGATGAAGCATTATAAAATAAAATTATAGACTAGCATTATTGCAAAATGGAGAAAGTTGATCTGTATATCCTAAAAATTTAATAAATAGACATTAATTTTTTTCTAGATTAAAAATTAGCTAAATATTTATAAAAAAGTCAAATACAAATATCTAGATATTTTGAGTTCGGTGCTTCAAATATTTAGCCGGCACTATACCAGAAATACGAATTAACAAACATCCATGTTTTCCCAAAAGAGTCCACATAAAATAATATCCCAAATCCGAAACTTTTAAAAAATGTATTTAAAAAGAATAGACCGATACGGATGTATAATATCCATTAAATACAGAAACTTGTCAAAATATCTGAAGATTCAATAAATAGGCATTAAAAGTTTTCCCAAATTAAAATCAACATGATATTCAATAACTAAAAATGTCAAATACAAATATCTAGATATTTTGAGGATGGTCCTTGAAATATTTTCTAGAATCCGGACCAGTAAAAATATAATATATTTTATAAACATTTTAATGTCTACCCATATTTCATTTTTTATACATTAAATCTAGAATTTAGATGTTTTCCAAAGTAAAGAATTATGAAATTTTTTAATTCACTATTTTGAATGGATATATTCACATTTTTGTGATAAAACTACCCTAACAAACTATATAACTTAATTACTATTATTATTTTTATATTAAGTAGTAATATTTGTAATTTAAGAATAATTATTATGATTAATAATAATTATTATTAACTATTAATAATATTTTATTTATTAAATAATTTTTAAAATAACAAATTATTATTAAATAACTAACTAATTAATTAATGGGTGATTTTTTTACTTCGTAGATCAACTAAAAATCTAATTTGTTTGGGGACATTGAAAACCAGCCTAGATCCACCTAAACCCCAGATCTATCAAGTGCCTAGAGAGATCCAATCTCTCGAGGTGAAAACCTATTTTTTGAGTGTGATATTTGAGAAAAAGACTGCTCTCGAAGCTTCATAGATATGGGATTAAGATGGATCTAGGCTAGTTATATTATACTATCTAATATCTATATTTCTATCTATGCGTCTCTTTCTTATCCTCTCTCTCTATCTAAACCACCAAACATATACATTCTCTTTTTATATCTATCTATCTCTCCCTTCCTCTCCCTCTCTCTCTCTCTCTCTCTCTCTTCCCCTTCTCTCTCTCTCTCTCTCTCTCTCTCTCTCTCTCTCTTCCCATTTTCTCCCTTTCCTTTCTCACTCTCTCTTCATTGCTCCCTTATCACTTCCTTTGTCTCTCCACCTTTCTCACTCTATGTATTTCTTCTTCCCTCCCTCTCTCTCCCCCTCCAAATCCAAATCTCTTTCCTTATCTCTCTTGAGTCCTCTCTCTCCCTTTTTCTCCCACCTCCCTCTGTCTCTCCCCTCATCTCTCTCTCTCTCTCTCTCTCTTTCATTCAAATCTGTCACTATCTCCCTCCCTCTCTCCCCTCCATATTTGTATCCCTCTCTCTCTCCAACTTTGTCATTATCTCCCTCATTCTCTCCATCCCTCTTTCCCCATCATCTTTGTGCCTCCCTCACTCTCTTCCCCTTCACTCCCTATCTCTCTCCTCTCCTGTCACAAACATTCATATACAACAAATAAAAAAAAATTGTTTCTTTAATTTTTACATAGTTTAACTACAATCTACTACTTACTCTTATATGATTTATTCCACAATTATATTAATATGTTACCAGCTATTTAGGCTCGTCTTCCAACAATGCCATATTAAATGATTAGCTCCTATCTGCGGATTTCTTTTGTACAGTCAAACAATATAAAAATAATTATGCCATTTCTATGGTACCATTTCCCATGGTTTATATTATTGGATATTCGCTTCACCGAAACTTTGGTTAGAGTTTTTTCAATCGTCCTTCAATCACATTAATATACATAAACTCAACACGTTTTCCAACATCATTGATTGCGTGATTTTCTACACGGTAACATTTGAAGAGTTAAGGGCTTTTAATTCCGGCTATTTGGATTCTTATTAATGTATTGCTGTCAATTCCTCGACTGAGAACAAGTGGAGACATCTTCACCCTTGATCTATCCTCCCAAGATCTAATGGTGGAAAAGAACTAGGGTTTGGGAAATGATCCTTCCCCTCATAACCGCTCACACAAGGTTTTCCACTCATTTTCGTCGGTCCTCTCTGCAAGAACTCTTCGCCTCAGAGACGAGTTGCAGGTTTCCAGTGATGGCGAAAAATGCGTCTTTCGTCCACAACCAGGTGACTGTGGGGATTCCTTTCCGTCTAGTTATGTTTATTTTCTATTATGGTTACCTTGCGCGAGGGTTTTCTGGTTATGCACCATCTCTCCACGGATATCATAAAAATTTATGTTTGCTTATTTACTTATGCCCTGCCGATTTAGAGTTTATGGCTTCTCTGTTTTAATACCCTCATCTGTATTTTGTTATTGGTTATACAGGTTGCTTAACACTGTCGATTCTCCATAGTATGGGCTCCATGCTACCATGGCGCGGACTTCAGTAGCTACAAAGTAAAAGAACATCGGTTCTCTGCAATGATTTCTTCCGTGTCTAACTGCAGTTTGCTCTGGACTCTTCTTTGATCATCTAACTTAGAATTTTTCATCAATCTTGCAGTCACTTTGGCCTTATTCCTCTGCGACATCATTAATAAGGTAAAATTCCCAAACCAACCTTATCGTTCCTTTTTTTATAAATCTCTCGTGTCATTATTTTGTAATGTTTTCTAATTCTCTAAATCTCCCTTTTCTTCTGCATGTATACATGCGAATGGTAAATGGGCAACATTTTTTTTTTATCCAGTGCTCAACTTCTAGTTTTCACTAACCTTCCTCGGTTTTACCAGGTACTCCTTATCATGACTGCTTTGGTCAGAGAAAGTCGGAACCCAACTAGAAATTGGGTTCTTTTACAAATCTTTCTAAAGGGTTCTTCGACTCTGGTTCTATGATTCCGTTTAACTAGTTTTTTTTCCTTGGCCGATGTCCCTTATGCATAAGTTGAGACTAAGTTTTTTTTATGTAATTGCTGTAATAGCAATTAGTTCTTTTGGACTGTAAACAAGTCACAGTTTTTGTGAAAATTAATGAGCCAAGTCTCTAACCTTGGTTAATACTTCAAATGTCTGTGATTATTGAAACTATTATGACATAATTTGTAAGTGTGAGTCTTTCTGGTTAAAGACTGTTCTCTAAATCTTCTTTGATTATGAAATATAAATAAGTCCAATAACCTTTTAAGTCAATATATTTTTGAGGAAACCCTTCTTTATAATTTTTTATTTCTTTTCTAAATTTCTAAGTTCAAAAAATCTTCAGTATGACTTGTAGTTTCTGCATAATGATTTGATAATCACTATTTTCCAGTCATATATTATTTAGAAATCTTCCACAGGTCGTTCCTTGGTATTTATCTAACACACATAAGTACATAGCTACACTAATATCTGTCTTCCATATTTTTACAGCAAGAATTTATTTTATTGTTATAGTTCTGTTTTCTTTTTCTTTTACAATACTAGTAATCTTCCTTCCAATGACAAAGTAAGATTATGACCGGACCATATTTTTCCATGTATTATCATAGGCAGCAAGGGAAACCAACGCAGAACCTTCTTTCAAGGTTTATGGGTTAATAGCCCTTGGATATCAATTGCTAAAAGTATTTAAATTTTTTCATAATCGTAGGCAGTAAAAGACTATACACAGGTTCCTACTTCATCAAAACATACTTGTATCTTTCTGTAAATAATACTGAAATTATATAACAGAAAGCAAAATACTCATCTGTATTTGTTTTTCCTGCTGACTGATAGTATGCCTCCCTACCACGAGTGAGGCTATTACGTCCTCCTACTCTCCCGCAAGCTCCAAGACTGGGCTTAAAATTAACAAAAAACTTCTGGAAGAGACTTCGAGACAATCCAGTCCAGTCTCCAATTCTAGCAATGTCATAAATTTGGAGTATTTCCACTGGTTAGCACTTGTCTAGAAATTACTCTCCATAATTTCTCTTTCTCCAGTTACCGAATAGAACCCCCAGACCTCCCTGCGATTGAACTTTTATCCTCAGAGGTTGGGCAATTGTTTGAACTGAATTCTGTTCAACCAACCCTCAGATCTTGAAATCACTTTTACCATCAGTATTTTTTACTTATGGAACCAATTCCATAATCAATATTTTATTTAATACAAAACTTAGATTTTTGTTTTAAAATATTTGTTCCAAAAACTAATACTAACAAATGTTTAAAAGTATTAACAATGAATTAACCAATAGTTAAAGATTAAACCAGTGGTTACAACTTCCCCCCCTGGAAGTGAACACTGTCCCTGGTGTTCTCATTCTACACGAAAAAATAGTTCAGGATAAGCTTCTTTAACAAATCCTTCATCCTCCCAGGTGGCTTCCTTCGAGCCAAAGTGCTTCCATTGCACCTTAACCTAGGCAATGGCTCGTCTCTAGAGCATGATTTCCCTCCGATCAATTATACAGTGAGGTTCTACTAGAAACTCTCCATCCGGTTCGACCTGCATACAAAAAAGCTTGAATTAGTTTCCACATAACTTTTTACATTAATAATCAATCTGGTACTCATATTCTACTTGGATATTCTGCCAGTGAATTATGTGCTTTGGATCGTGAATGTATCGTTTTAATAACGATACATGAAAGACATTATGCACACGTATATGACCGGGCAAAGCCAGTCTGTAAGCCACCGGTCCCACCCTCTCCAATATTTGGAAGGGGACACAAAACTTGGGAGCCAATTTGGCATAAGATGCCCATCTCAAAGTGCTTTTCTTTGGCTTGATTCTTACATACACATGTTCCCCTACTTCAAATTCACGATTTGTTCTTTTCTTATCTGCATACACTTTTTGCCTATCTTGGGCTGCCTTTAAATTTTGTCGGATTTTCTTTACTTCTGTTCTTATTTTAGCTAGCATGTCTGGTCCAAGCATTAACTTGTTTTCTGGACTACTCCAGTTAATAGGAGTTCTGCTTTGTCGCCTGTATAATGCTTCGAACGGACTCATTTTGAGCGACTCCTGATAGCCGTTATTGTATGCAAACTCCACTAAATGTAAGTACTCTTCCCATCTAGTTAGTTGTTGCATTACATACATACGTAGCATGTCCTCCAAAATTTGATTTACTCGCTCTGTCTGTCCGTCCATCTGCAGATGGTAGGCATTACTAAAGTTAATTTGAGTCCCCAGACCCGTGAACAGCGTTTTCCATAAGGCTGATGTAAAATTTACATCTCTGTCAGATATGACAGTCTTTGGGATGCCATGCAATATGAAAATCTCTCGCATGAATATATCTGCTATTTGCACTGTCTTATAAGTGGATTGCACTAGTATAAAGTGTGCTGATTTTCTTAACCTATCCACCACTACCATTATGGAGTCATTATGTTTTTTTGATCTCGGTAGTCCAGTGATAAAATCCAACGATATCCCTTCTCATTTCCACTTAGGTATGGGTATAGGCTGCATTAGCCCGGCTGGATGCTCGTGCTCCACTTTCGGTTGCTAGCACTCTAAACAATTGTTTAGATATTCCGCTATATCCCTTCACATACCCAGCCGGCAATAGTTCTTTCTTATTGCTGTTAACATCTTCTGATAACCAGGATGTCTAGAATAGTTACTTCGATGATATTCATGCAAAATCAACGCCTTCAACTCCATTCTGTTTGGGATTAAAATTCTCTTTTTGAAAATCAGCAACCCATCCTTATTAATTTCATAATCTGCGGATTTTCCTTGCTCCTGGAGTTCCTTTGCTTGTTGCCACATAAGTTTATACTCAAGATCCTTTTCTGCTTCTTCTTTTATTTGCTCCAGAAATCTGCATTCAACCTGATTATAATACAACTCACAAACACCATGTAATTTCCTGCTTAATGCATCAGCTACTCTATTCTTCTTACCTTTTACATGTTGCATGGCAATATAAAATTCACTCAGGAAGGCATTCCACCTTGCCTGACGAGAGTTGAGATCAGCTTGCTTAAAGTAACTGGTTACACTGATGTGATCAGTTTTAAGCACAAATATTTTTCCCAGTAAGTAATGCCTCCATACCCAGAGCACATGTACTACTGCGGTCAACTCTAAGTCATAAGATGAATGTCACTGCTCATGTTCCTTTAATTTCTGAGACTCATAAGCAACCACTTTACCTTCTTGCGACAAAATTGCTCCAACACCTTCCTTGCATGCATCTGTGCAGACTTCAAATTCTTTAGTAGGACTAGCTACTCTTAACACCAGAGCTGTTGTTAATAACTATTTCAGTTTTTTAAAGCTGTCCTAACATTCCTTTGTCCATCTGAATATTTTTCCTTTCCTTTATAAGGAAGTAATTGGAAAAGCAATTTTTAAAAAACCTCCAATAGACCGCCGATAATAACTGGCCAACCCCATAAATGATCGTATGTTTACTATGTTCTGAGGTACCTTCCATTCCATAATCGTTTTTATTTTCTCAGGGTAAAATGCAATACCCTTAGTGGAAATAACATTTCCAAGGTATTGTATTTCTTCCTTGAAAAAGTCACACTTAATGAACTTTGCATACAACTGATACTTCCTTAACATTTCTAGCACCAACCGCAAATGTTCCTTATGTTCCTCTGCATCCTTAGAATAAACTAGAATGTCATCAATAAATATTAACACAAATTTATCCAGATAAGGGTGGAATATACCATGCATCAACCTCATAAAGGTTGTTGGTGCATTGGTCAACCCGAAGAGTAGTACCACAAATTCGTAGTGTACGTACCTTGTACGAAATTCAGTTTTATAAATGTCTTCGTCCTTTATCTGGATCTGTTGATATCCCGATCTTAGATCTATTTTTGAAAATACAGTTGCTCCCCTCACCTGATCAAACAGATCATCAATTCGTGGTAGAGGATATCTGTTCTTAACAGTTAGTTTATTCAGCTGATAGTAATCCATGCACATTCGCATGGTTCCATCCTTCTTTTTTAGAAATAGTACAGGTGCTCCCCAGGGAGATGCACTTGGTCGGATGTATCCTTTATCTAATAATTCCTGTAACTGCATTTTTAACTTAGTTAACTCAGGTACGCTAATTCAATATGGTGCCCTTGAAATTGGTGATGCTCCAGGTACCAATTCAATAGTGAAATCTATATCCCTTCTAGGTGGTAAGCCTGGTATTTCATCTGGAAATACGTCCATGAACTCTTGTAATATTTGTTTATCCTCCAACATGGAAGCCTTCTCTTTAGAATTGGTAAAGCCCACTTGTACGACATACAACTAGCATCCCTTCCTCATACATTTACCCATTTGAGAGGCTGTGATTGGATGCAGCTGTATCGGTTTCTTTATTCCCTGAATTTCCTGGCGGGTTCCATCCTGCATTCTGTAGTAGATAATCTTTTCCTTGCAATCTATCAATGTCCAGTACTTTTCCAACCAGTCCATGCCAAGCATTACATCATAAGAACCTAGAGGTAATATGTTTAGATCCAATGTTAGCTGTTGTTCACTAATTTTTAGTGCACACTTCAGTATTTTGGCACTAACTTTCCTCTTTGCTCCAGTGGCTAACTGCACCAACCATGGTTTCCTGAATTTCTGACCTTGTAGCTTACAAATTTCTACTATTTTGGGATTTACATAGCTTAAACTTGCTCCTCAGTCTACCAAAATAGAAACAGGTTGAGATAGAAGTTTACCTTCTAGTTCAATCATTGTCGACTGGTAGTCCGCTTGCCGGTCCTCCAACACTACATTAATTCTGGGTATGTTCCTGGCGACATCACCCACTGTTGAGGCCTCCTGTAAATTGGTCACAGCCTCACTCCTTTCTTGCTGTGGACAGTTTCAGTAATAATGTCCCTCACCACACCCCAAACATTGTAAAGGTGGCTTCAGGTTTTGAGTTTGTTCCGATTTACTGGAAACTTTTGTGGGTTTATCTTCTGTAGTCCACCTTATTCTTTGATAATTCTTACCAAAATGTTTGCTAGTTGTGCTTCTGGAAAAACCTTTAAAATTACTGTTTTTATTTCTTTTAAATCCAGAGCTGCCCTTATGCTCTTTATTTTCCTGCCAGCGTTTACCTTGCTCCACCTTGGTTTTTTCTTGCTGGTAACACATTCTGGATTTTCTGATGGCCTCATCCATCATCTTAGGATTCACGAATTCGATACGCTCTTTCATATGAGTTAGTAAACTGCTTAGGAACCTCTGCACTTTGGGTTTCTCATCTCTCAAATAGGGAACATAACGTAATAAGGAAGTAAACTTATTAATATACTCGTCCATTGTCATTTTCCCCAGCTTCAAATCATGGAATTCTCGAGATTTTTCATCATAGAAGCACTCTGTTAGGTACCTATCCTTAATATATTGTTGAAATACATCCCAGGTTACATCTTGGTACTCTATACTGCAGACATTCTTCACTTCCTCCCACCATAAAGTGGCTTTCTCCCTTAACAGGTAAATAGCCAATTTGGCTTTAAGATTATTGTTGTATTCATACAGTTGGAAATATTTATTCATGTTAATCAACCATGCTTCAGCTACTTCCTCCTCTACTTCATCAAACGTAGGAGGTTTTATTTTCCCAAATTCACCTTGTAGCTCTACCTTTTGTCTTTTCATTTCTCTCTGATCTGATACATTATCGGACTGAGCTTCATTATAGTTCTTATTTCTATTACTACACTGAGACTGACTTCTTTCCATTCTGTCTGTATCATAATCTCTTGTTTGTTGTTCATTTCTTTCCTAAAACTCTCTATCAGTACTTGGCTTCTCATTTCCTTGATTCTATTTGTCAGAGATACTTTTTAATATCCTTTCTTGTTCCTGCATTAAGCGTGCATTATCCTCTCGCACCCTCACCATCTCCTCTTGTAAGTTTTGCACAATGTTTAAGAGGATGCTAGTTTGGTGCTGATGTTCTTCCAACAACCTACTGGTTTGTTGGTGTTGCTCCACTCCCATCTGTACCCACATTTCCGGGTTCATTTCCTATCGAGGTTGTGTTTCTTCAACATTCGGAGGTGGCTGATGTATCGGCGCCCTCCTCATAGTATTATAACCTCTCTCTCTCTCTCTCTCTCTCTCTCTCTCTCTCTCTGTGCATCAGTAACACACAACTTAAACGTTAGTTGACCCCTAGGGTCCTAGTGTCACAACGCGGCTTTGATACCACTTGTCACAAACATTCATATACAACAAATAAAAAAAAAATATTTCTTTATTTTTTACATAGTTTAACTACAATCTACTACTTACTCTTATATGATTTATTCCAAAATTATATTAATATGTTACCATCTATTTAGGCTTGTCTTCCAACAATTCCATATTAAATGATTAGCTCCTATCTGCGGTTTTCTTTTCTACAATCAAACAATATAAAAATAATTATGCCATTTCTATGGTACCATTTCCCATGGTTTATATTATTGGATATTTACTTCACCGAAACTTTGGTTAGAGCTTTTTCAACCATCCTTCAATCACATTAATATACATAAACTCAACACATTTTCCAATAGCGTTGATTGCATGATTTTATGAACGGTAACATATGAAGAGTTAAGGGCTATTAATTTCAACTATTTGGATTTTTATTAATGTCTTGCTGCCAATTCCTCAACTAAGAACAAGTGGAGACATCTCCACCCTTGATCTATCCTCCCGAGATATAACGGTGGAAAAGTACTAGGGTTTGGGAAATGACCCTTCCCCTCATAACCGCTCACACAAGGTTTTTCGCTCATTTTAGTCGGTCCTCTCTGTAAGAACTCTCCACCTCAGAGACGAGTTGCATGTTTCTAGTGATGGAGAAGAATGCCTCTTTCGTCCACAACCAGGTGACTGTGGGGATTCCTTTCCGTTTAGTTACGCTTATTTTCTGTTATGGTTACCTTGCGCGAGGGTTTTCTGGTTATGCACCATCTCTCCACGGATATCATAAAAATTTATGTTTGCTTATTTACTTGTGCCATCCAGATTTAGAGTTTATGGCTTCTCTGTTTTAATACCCTCATATGTATTCCATTATTGGTTATACAGGTTGCTTAACACTGTCGATTCTCCATAGTATGGGCTCCATGCTACCATGGCGCGAACTTCAGTAGCTACAAGGTAAAAGAACATCGGTTCTCTGTAATGATTTCTTCCATGTCTAACTGCAGTTTGCTCTGGAATCTTCTCTGGTCATCTAACTTAGAATTTTTCGTGAATCATGCAGTCAGTTTGGCCTTATTCCTCTGCGACATCATTAATAAGGTAAAATTCCCAAACCAACCTTATCGTTCCTTTTTTTTAAAATCTCTCCTGTCATTATTTTGTAATGTTTGCTATTTCTCTAAATCTTCTTTTTCTTCCGCAGGTATACATGCGAATGGTAAACGAGCAACATTATTATTTTTTATCTAATGCTCAACTTCCAGTTTTCACTAACCTTTCTCGGTTTTACCAGGTACTCCTTATCATGACTGCTTTGGTCAGAGAAAGTCTGAACCCAACTAGAAATTGGGTTCTGTTAAAATTATTTCTAAGGGGGTCTTCGGCTCTAGTTCTATGATTCTGTTTAACTTGTTTCTTTTCCTTGGCCGATGTCCCTTATGGATTAATACCAAGTCTCTAACTTTTTTTAATACTTCAAATGTCTGTGATTATTGAAACTATTATGACATAATTTGTAAGTGTAAGTCTTTCTGGTTAAAGATTGTTCTCTAAATATTCTTTGATTATGCAATATAAATAAGTCCAATAACCTTTTAAGTCAATATATTTTCGAGGAAACCCTTCTCTATAATTGTTTATTTCTTTTCTAAATTTCTAAGTTCAGAAAATATTCAGTATGACTTGTAGTTTCTGCATAATGATTTGAGAATCACTATTTTCCTGTCATATATTATTTAGAAATCTTCCACAGGCTGTTCCTTGGTATTTATCTAACACACATAAGTACACAGCTATGCTAATCTCTGTCTTCCATATTTTTATAGCAAGAATTTCTTTTACTATTATGATTATGTTTTCTTTTTCTTTTACAATACTAGTAATTTTCCTTCCAGTGACAAAGTAAGATTATGAACGGACCATATCTGTCCTGTATTATCATAGGTAGCAAGGGCAACCAACACGGAACCTTATTTCGAGGTTTCTATGTTAACAACCCTTGGATATCAATTGCTAAAAGTATTTAAATTTTTTCATAATCGCAGATAGTAAAAGACTATACACAGATTCCTACTTCATCAAAACATACTTGTATCTTTCTGCAAATAATATTGTAATTATATAACAAAAACCAAAATACTCATCTGTCTTTGTTTTTCCTGCTGACTGATAGTATGTCTCCCTAACACGAGTGAGGCTATTACATCCTCCTATTCTCCCCTGAGCTCCAATACTGGGCTTATAATTAACATAAAACTTCTGGAAGAGACTTCGGGACAATCCGGTCCAGTCTCCAATTCCAGCAATGTCAGAAATTTGGAGTATTTCCACTGGTTAGCACCAGTCCATAAATTACTCTCCAGAATTTCTCTTTCTCTAGTTACTGAACAGAACCCCCAAACCTCCCTGGGATTGAAGTTTTATCCTTAGAGGTTGGGCAACTGTTTGAACTGAATTCTATTCAACCAACCCTCAGATCTTGAAATCACTTTTACCATCAGTCTTTACTTATGGAACCAATTCCATAATTAATCTTTTCTTTAACACAAAACTTAGATTTCTGTTTTAAAATATTTTTTTTCCAAAACTAATACTAACAAATGTTTAAAAGTCTTAACAATGAATTAACCAATAGTTAAATATTAAACGAGTCGTTACATCTCCCCTTCTTTGTCTTCCCCCCTCTCATCTCCCTCTCTCTCTCTCTCCATCTCTCCCTTGTCACCCTCTCTCTCTCCACCTCTATTTTTCTATGTATTTTTTCTTTCCTCCCTATCATTTTATTGTGTTTAGGAAAGTATCTAAATTAAAAAAAAGCTTAATTGGTTGTAAAATATTAAACCTATATTTTGGATCAATCATGTCAACTCAACAACTAAAATACAATAATGAAATACTTAAAAAAATCTGTTTCACTTTGTTTTCTCTCATCGCTTAGATCCTTAGTTAGGATGGATCTATACTGGTTTTTAATAATATTGTTTATATTTATAAATTTCATCCTTAGTTAGCATGGATCTATACTGGTTTTTAATAATATTGTTTATATTTATAAATTTCACGTCTTTATATATAAAATTATTCTCTTTTTTTACTTTATTAAAACCTTAATTTAATTTATATGGGAATATTTTTAATAGTCATGAGTATACAAGGTTTAAATATATTATAACTTATTCCTTCTAGATTCAATTAAAAAAAGTTATAAAATTAAATTAAAATAAATTATTTTTATTGTGAAACAAGTTATGGTTTTTGGGTATGTGGTATTGATAAGCCATGGTATTGTAACAAAACCTATTTACAAGTTAATAATATCCATGGTTAAGAATCTTGTCATTTTGCTATAAAAAATTTTGATTGTGAAATAAGTTATAAGGTTTGGGCATGTGTTATTGATAACCCATGGTATTGGCCCATGATATTGTAACAAGCCTATTCACAAGTATCAATTGCAAAATTGAGGGTCAATATCTATGGATAAGAATCTTGTCATATTGTTATAAAATATTTTGATTATGAAATAATTTATGTCTTTTGGGCATGTGGTACTAATAAGTCATGTTATTGTAACAAATCCTATTTACAAGTTAATAATATCCATGGTAAAGTGGAGGTGAATTTCCATGGTTAAGAATATTTTCATATTGTTATAAAATATTTTTATTGTGAAATAAGTTATGTTTTTTCAGCATGTGGCATTGATAAACCATGGTATTGGCCCATGGTATTGTAACAAAGAATATTTGCAAGTTAATAATTTCCATGGTAAAGTGGAAATGAATATCCATGGTTAATAATATTTTCGTACTGATATACAAATATTTTTATTGTGAAATAAGTTGTGTTTTGGGCATGTGGTATTGATAAGTCATGATATTGGCCCATGGTATTGTAACAAAGCCTATTTTTTACAAGTTAATAATATCCATGGTAAAGTGGGGATGGATATCATGGTTAATAATCTTGTATTGTTATAAAATATTTCGATTGTAATAGGTTATGGTTTTTGGGCATGTGGTATTGATAAGTCATGGTATTGACCCATGGTATTGTAACAAAGCCTATTCAAAAGTTAATAAAAAAAATAAAAAATATAACAAATTTAATTTATTATTTTTATTACTTTATATTTTTATTACGCCAAGAGTTGCATTCTACAGCCCAGTATGGCCCCCATGTGTAAGTATGTCGGAAGCCAAAATAAAATTAAAAAAACTAAATAAAATTAAAAAAAAAAAATCTAAATAATAGTCGGCTGAAACAGTCACTTATGTTAGGGTCCCGTGATTTTGCTGATTGGCAAGCCAAATGACACAGTCACTTATGTTAGGGTCCCGTGATTTTGCTGATTGGCAAGCCAAATGACAGTGTAACATCAAACCAATCTTTGGAGCCCAAGGACCTAGCCTTCCTGGACTTAGAGAGGGCTCTCTCTATATGTGTAAGGGATATCTATGTGTTTTGCTTATTGTGTTCTGATTTTAGGCTAGTTATGAAGTAGGTTTTTTGGTTTTGGTTTTTAGGTTGTGAGGGATGAAACTGATCAAATATATAAGATAGGTAAAACGATGTCAGATCAACTGGGCTATGGGGTCGAAAAGGTCTAGAAAGCTATCAGACGGTGATACAAGGCTGTTGAAAGGCCGATTTGATTCGAGGTAGAAAGGATCTTTGGGCAAAATGGAATAAAATGGACATCAAGTTTGGGAACAACAAAGGATTTCAAGCATAACTAGTTTAATAGCTGACATAAACATGGTTGGGAAAACCATTAATCATGAGAAATGTAACTATAAGCTAATCAATACATAGAAATAAACATTCAAGCCATGCATAGAGATATATAACTCTCTAACTTTGGGAAATGACTATCAGACTTTAGGGAAATACACTTAAGAAAGACAAACAACTCAAATCACTATGCCGGAACGCCTAAACACAGTACATCAAGTTATTGGGCACTTTGAAAACAAGATCGCATAGTCTTAGGCAAAGGGAAAGATCGGAACAAGACCTCCTTGGTTCAACAAATGACAATATAATCAGTCAAAGAGAAATTTCATGGATGGAGCTATGGCTAGCCATGAGTAAGCAGGGTGTACCGTAAATCATACTTAACATGCATAAAACCATGAATGAAATAAGAAAAAATATCCTTAAGTTATTAAAGAGCAATCAAGAATTCTTTAATGTGACTAAGGAAGAAGAAAAAATGGAAGCTATGAAGAAACAAGAAATTTGAGGTGCCTCCAAGGGCATGTCTCAAATTTTTTCTCTACTGATCTATAGCAAGCAAGAAACATGGATTCATGAATGAAAACTAGAAAAACAAAACAAAGAAAGAGACACTATACCATTCTACCAAGTCATGGAATCCAACAACAATCCTCTTTCATCATCCAAGAACATCCAAGAGACTATCCAAGCGCATGAGACAAGTATTTCTTCCAAAGCTTATATGACCATATATTGCTTCTATCATCAAGTTCAGCCTTGTTTACAATGGAAGTATTTGGAATATATAGGCTCAAGTGAGGAAAACCTCTTAGTTCAATTTTCACTCTCATTGCCCTATTCAAAATATCTAAACTTGTCCTTGAGGCTTTGCAAATCCCAAGGCACAAAATATCTCATAAAATATCTAAAAAATGCTAAAAGAGGGAAATAAATTGACTTTTCATAACTTCTCATGTGCAAAAATAGCTAAACGCACATGAGGAAAAAGCAGTTTTTAAAGGTTCAAATTTTACAAAAATACTCAAAAATTACATCAGCAAAAGGTCCCCTGACTTGCCAGCAACTTTTGGCAGCCTTCTCGATGTTGAAACGAGGCTCATGATAGCTCGTTGCAAAGCTATGAGTGTCTAATTTCTGGAGAAACTATAATTTTCTCAATATGATGCCTAGAAGTCCTCCAAAAACAGGCCTGCGTGTAAAAAACCAAAAAAATAAGGTTTGTTGATAGACCCGGCAGAGTGTAGAAAAAGCGGGCATTTTTCGCCATTTCGGGGTAGAAAATGATCTTAAAATGTCCTGAAAATCGCTGAGTGTGTGCTCCTAAAATTATGGCATCCAATGATACCATTCTCTTCTTTTGATGATCCCCCAAACTGAAATGGCGAAGCCCATGAGTTTTGGCCAAAAACCCAAAAATGCCAAAAAACCAAAATATGCCGAAAATTGCCCAAAATTGGTGAGCATGACCCGCAAGGGTTCTCAGAAACATGTTGTGAAGAAGAGGCAAAAATATAAAGTCCTGATGTGTCTTTCCTCACTTTCCGTGCCGGGCGCTTCCCTTTCTGTTGTTCATCACCACTGTGATGCTGCTCTTCATGCTGCTGCCCTTCTCCCTCTGTTTGCTGTTCTTCATGCTGCCGCCCTTCATCCTCTTCCTCATCATCATGATAATGCTCTTCTCCCTCTTCAGGCTCTTTTGCTTGTTCTGTAGTAAATTTGAGCTTTTTAGGAACATGTCTGCTAGAGGAGGGCGAGGGATGATGAGTAGGAGATGTAGGGGATGTATGGACTGGAGGGACAATGGAGAAATTCGGATGAGTGATGAAAACATCCCAAGAGACCTCTCTCTTTTCAATCTGATGAAGAATGAGGATTTTGATGAGAGAGTGATGGAAGAGACAGTCAATTTGCTGTGAAGGAGGCTTTTTCTGGACAGTGGAGGCCATTTTCTCAATGCTTTTGTGTAAGAAGAAAGGAAGATTTAGCAATATGGCCCTAGTAAAATGCATGAGCAGTCGAATGTGATATGCATAAATTCGGGAGAATCTCCCCTCACAAGTGAAGTACTTCATGATAATATTCATGAGAGGGGCGTAGCTGGCTAAAAGATATGAAAAAGGGAAAACAGAAAGACATGATTCTCTGTGCTCAGGCTTTAGAAAGGGCTTGTAATAATCTGAGTCCAAATGGCTTTGTTTAAACCATTTCTCGCCAATATAGGGGATTTTAGTGGCCTTGGAGATGGACCTTGGAGAAAATTTGAAGTCAAGGCCTGCCAACTGGAAATGCTTATCTTGAAACCTCAAAGCGCAAAGGTGTGTCAAAGGAGAAAAACTCTTCACATCTTGCACCCTTTGACAAAAATCTAAACATCCCACCTCATGAAAATTGCATAAGACTGATGGGTGTGCATTCACTTCTTCGGTGGAAATAGGCTCATACCTCTTATGCAATCCACTCCTGTTATCCTGCCTGGGAGGCATCTTGTTATGGATGCTCTCTGCAAAACCAAACTGCCTCCAAAAGGATTTCAAGAATGTCTTTTCAAACAAACTTTGTCGTCTTTGTAAATCACTGTTTTAATCAAGGAAAATTTGTTTCAAATGCTGTGTGAGATGCTTCTGTGGTATTAGGTCCCTTTTCCTCCCAAAACACTGCCCTTTTTTACCCCATAGAGATGAATTTTGAATCAAAAACACTTATACAGTGATCACTGTTCATGAAATTAGGCCTACTGTTTTACTTTTCCAAATACAGTGTTTCTCCCTTTGGACATTGTCTTACACCTTTCAATACTATTTTGAGGGGAGTTTATAGGTTTTTAAACATGAATAGGAACCCGCCATTTTTGCTATGTTCACCTTGAGTAATCTGAAATCACAACAAATCTTGAGTTTAAACCAAAAAATCAAACATCCCAAGCACTTTTTTCTCCGTCACATATAGTTGACAGAGTTCATGGTTTGTCACTGTTTTTTTGAGGGTAGCTCTAGGGTTCTTTTAAAATTGAATAAACCTCCCACAATTTTCCACTGTGACAGACTTTGTCAATAGATTCTAATCGAATCACTTTGAAATTCCTACCATGACTTTCCCCTTTTCACCAACATTTAGTCTTTTGAAAAAACATAGCATTTAACACCTTTTAGAAATTTGAAAATAGCAAGGAGGCACTTGGAATACCTCGAGACTTTGATGGCAAGATTTGGCTGAGGGTTTGAGCTGCTTTGAAAACCTCTGGAGGCGTTTTAATGGCTTGACATATGCGCGGCACGTTTAGAATGAAAGAGCGCCACACAAAACAATCTATCTGGTCACTTTTCAGGCCGACGTGACCAACGCCTACAGGCGCGCCGCGCGGCTATGTATTCCTTCGTAAAAAATGCGCCTGAACGCACCGCACAACTGTACAGGCGCGCCGCGCAATATTTAAGCCGCTCAAAACTCTATGAATTCGCTCAAAACTTCCTTCTTCGACCCAGTTGACCAGCAAAGGGGAGTTTGCTTTGTGTATGGAGAAATTTAAAAGAGCTTGCAACGGTCAAACTACCCTTGTATTTGAAAAGAGAATCGAAAACCCTATGAAGTGATTGACGAAGGTTTTGAAAAAGTTTGAAAAGGCCTTTGGGTTAAAACCAAAACCTAAAGATCGTACCTTTTCTGAAACACAAATGAGACTCCCTTTTGTTCAAACAAAACTTATAGTGGCAAATGATCATTTCCTTTATAAGCCTGACCACTTTTGAAGTAAGGCAACCTCTTTTTTTTTTTTTTTGTAAAAATTAAAAAATTTCACTGCTTCTTATTGAGGAGCGAAAAATGGTTTTCCTGTTCTGATTATCTGCACTGTGGAAGGAAAATCATTCTCTGAGCCCTATGAAGGATTGCAGAGATGCCTTTTGAGTGTGACTGTCTTTTACTGGGAAAAAGGCTTTAACTGTAATTTCAATATCCATTTTCCACCTCTTGTCTTTGTATGGCTCATCTGTTGCTACTTGTGCTATTTGAGCTTTTATTTGACTGTGGGTAAAAAACTTGTTGGACACTGTAAATGCAAATCCTGTTTACAAAAGGCCCCTAATCCCAAAAACATTAACTTATCTTCAGATTTACAAAATGATCCAGTTTTCAGTTTTAAGGAGATAAAACAGGGATGATGTTCTAGATTTGAAAAATGAACAAGGGAGAGCTGCCCTTTAGTTCTTCTGTGAAGGAGGTCTGCAAGAAGCCTGGGTTTTCATTTATTTCACCTCTTTTTGAGAGCAGTCTCTTTAGAGTCTTTGCCATATGCCATGATTTCTTTTTATCTTCGAACAATGGTGAGCCCCTTTACCTTGCTTATGAAGGAGGCCTTCTTTGACAAATGCCTGTTTTCCTTTTGAACATGATGGCAGAGGTTACTTTGAGACCAAGACCCCTTTGACTCCTTTGGTCATCAGTTTAATAATATTTCTTCACTGATGATGAACCTATTAGCTTCACATTGTAACTCATTAATAGTGAACTCATGCAAATGATTTTTAAAACCCACTGCTTGGCCTCTGCCTTTAATCATCATTTTACTTCAGAAAACCTTAGTCACTGTCTCACTGTTCATGAAAAAATTTGTCTTACATTCAGTTGCAACTCTTAAAATCAGACTTTTTCCATTTTCCCTCTGCTTATAGATGAAGGAGGCGCTCCTAACCCTCTGCTTGTGAAATGAAGGAGGTTCTTCAGTCTTCAAACACTCTGCTTATAGATGAAGGAGGTTTTTTAGTCATGTGATATCATCAGTCCTTTGACAGTGTTATTTTTCCTTTCACTATCCTTTCAGGCTTTGACTGTGATCGCAAGAGCTTAATGAAAAACTCTCTGCTCTGTGGCTGCATCCTAGGCTGAAGATCACATTAAGAAGCAACTGTCTTCTCATGTGGAGCCAAATATTATCTTCTGAGATGCTGGTAGGCCTCTGTCCTTGAAAGATCCATTTAAAACACTGTAAAAACACCTAGAATCAGTTTGGCTTACGGTACATGAATTGCTGAGACTTGAGGGTGTATTAGTAGCACGACCTAGGGCTGTAACCAACTTTATTTGTAGAATGGGAAGGTTTGTTATGACTGGTCTATAGCAGATGGAGGTTCTTTGGCTTTAGGATAATTCGCCAAGGGAGAAATGCCTAAAGCACCACTTCCTAACTTAGGGGAGACTTTTTGGACAGATTTGGATTGTTTCTTTAGAGCTTATGTACGTATTAGTATGGCTTGTATTAGGTAGAGATGATAATGAGGTTTCATCTATCATAAGGCATTTAAATAAGAGGGCAAAAGTTTATATGTTTTCCACTGGAAAATTTGACAAATTTTTAGATCACCAATTAGAAACTTAATATCATATAATTAGTCATCACCAATAAGGAAAAATACCGATGCATAACAAAGGGCTCCATTTGGGAGGGCAAAATTTTCTTTCTCACAGAGGTGTCCACTTTATCTTTGGCTTATGAAGACCAGTGCCTTACCCATTGGCGCAAAATTCATTCTTCCTTGATGCTACTTCTGAAAAATGACAGCATGATTAGCATCAATGATATTTATACCTACCCCACTATCTTTCCTAACATTTTTTCCTTCCTTTGGGTGCATTTGGACTAGCGACCCTTTTTGACAATATATATTTTTTCTTTTTGGAAAATGAACCTATCTAATTCTACACTTATATCTGCCGGGAGTTAGGATTAAACTGATGAATTCCTTCATTACTCTACCTATGCTAGATCAACTGTCAAGATTAAGCTGTTTGACAGGATTTTGTTCTCTAATCTAAAACATGAAATTGAAAAGATGATAAAATCAGGGTTAGACAGTTTGATTTGTCATGTATTTGCGGCATGAAAGACAAGTTGCACACAAATATTATTTTTCATAACATGGAAACTAGGAAAAACGGGGCTAAGATGCACAATTTGTTTTTCATCCCCGCTTCCCTCTTTGGTTCTGTTTTGAGCGCGTGGAACCAGTATCCTTTACTAATCTACTCTCTTTGATAAGTCAAGCTTACACAATGTTGACCATCTTTTTCACTCACTAACTTATCAGCAAATAAATTTAAAACATGTTCAGCTATGATTAGGCTAGATAACTGAACAAGACATTTGAGTACTAGTAGCGGCATTTAGACTTGCGCGCTTTCTGAATGACTATTTTTTGGAACATGGGGCTTTTTTCTATTTTTCAACTACCCTCTTTTCTATTCTTCTATTGTTTTTGACTTTACTGTTTTATCTATTTTTCAAACAGTGGTATATACAATGATTGAAAATTTCTTAAAATTGGAGCTCTTGACAAAAATAATGCTTTAATGTCCTGCCATTCATAGGACCCCCAAAAATTTCAGTCCCATCAGGTTCTTGCAAGAAAAAGGCATTTTTTCCGCTAACTGAGCTGATGATGAAAGGACCCTTCCATAAGTTTTCAAACTTACCATGTTTACCTTTGTCTTCTCTTCTAGAATCCCATTTTAGCACTTTGTCCCCAATCTGAAAATAATTTCCCTTGGTCCTTCTATCAAAAATCTATTTTATTTTGTCTTGCGCTAACTCAGCCTTTTGGTAAACTTCTTCTCTGGTTTGCTGTAAATGGATAGTCTGATTTACCCTTCTTTGCATGTCATTTTCTTCTATTTGAACTTCCTGCAATAGCTTCATTACTGGAACCCCTAGAGATGTTGGGAAAATGGCATCTATTCCATAAACTAGTTGGTAAGGAGACATATCTATGGATTTTTTGGTGGTTATTCTATTAGCCCATAGTGTGTGTACTAGTTTTCCATGCCATGCTTTTTTATTTTGTTCAAGAATTTTTTTGATGATGTTGACTAGGCTTTTGTTAGAGGACTCGGCTAAACCATTACCTTGAGGGTAATAAGCTGTGGAATGTCCTAATGAAATGTGATATTTGTAACAGAAGTCAACCATTCTTTTGGAGGAGAAGGCAGCGGCGTTATCTGTAATGATCGTTCTAGGACAACCAAATATAGATAGGATATTGGTTTCTAGGAACTTGAAGATGACTAAATCAGTGGCGTTCTTGGAAGGTATGGCTTCTATCCGTTTACTAAAGTAATCGGTGGCTGTAAGGATCCACTTATGTTGAGCGGATGAGGAAGGGTGAATTTCCCCAATAAAATCTAGACCCCATTGCTGGAAGGGTCCTTCAACTATGATGGGGTGTAAGGGCAAAGGTAAAAGCTTTTTCTTGCCATGAAAAATTTGACACTTATGGCATGTCATAACTAATTTGTGAGTGTCAGGGAATAAGGTAGGCCAATAATAACTGGATCTAAGGATTTTGTTCGCTGTATTTTTCCAATAGAGATGGCCTCCACATTCTCCTTCATGCATTTCGTGCATAATTTTTTCTACATCAAACTCAAGAAAACATTTAAGCAGCATACCAGCGGGGTTTTTCCAATACAGAAGACCATCTATAATGAAAAAATTTAAAGAATTTTTTTTAAGAAATCTTGCTTTTGTCTTTGATAAAGTTGGAGGAGAATTTAGATAGAATAATACATACAGAATATTTGCATACCAAGGTGAATTTAAAAACACTTGTTCAACATGAGGGGCTGTGCATTCTTCCTGTTCTTCTAAGGCATCAACACAATTTATATCTAAAGCTTGGAGGTTGGTTTCAGCTATTAGTCTTGCAAGTCCTTGTCCTTTAATTAGTTTGGTAGGTCGGATTTCTAAATCATATTCTAAGATGATAGTGATCCATTTTCCCCTTTTGCCATCGGGATCTTGGTTTAATATGTCTTTGACGACGGTATTAGGGACAAAAGCGATGACATGAGAGTGTAAGATGTAAAATCGGAAATATTTCAATGCTTTTACCAATGCGAATGCCTATTTTTCCATGATGTTATATTTCAAGGGAGCATCTCTTAGGGATTTGCTAAAAAAGGAAATGGGTTGCTCTTGCCCTGCTGCGTTTTTTTGCAACAACATAGTAGCTATTGTGTGTTCAGAGGCAAATGAAAAAATGTAAAAATCTTTGGTGAAATCAGGACTTATCAATACTGGTGTTTTAGTTAGGGCCTTTTTAACTAGTTCAAAAGATTTTTTGGCTTCTGTAGTCCATTTAACCCCAACCTCTTTCTTCAACATATTTGTGATATCTCTCAGGAGTTCGGCAAGGTTTGGGATGAATCTTCTCAAGAAATTTATCTTTCTGATACAAGATTGCAGCTCCTTTATGTTTCTGGGGTGACTTATTTGTAATATGCCTTCGATTCTCTGGGGGTCTATTTGTATTCCCTCTTCTGAAATAATGTGACCTAGGAGTTTTCCTTCTTCTAGACCGAAGAGTGTTTTCTTGGGGTTTAGGGCTAAACCATATTTTCTACATTTGTTAAAAACCTTTCTTAAGTGTACCAGGTGTTCTTCATCTAATTTGGAATATACTATAATATCATCAAGATATATGACTATGAAATAACCTGTGTCTTCTGAGAAGGCTATGTCCATGGCTCTTTGGAATGTGGCACCGGCATTCATCAATCCAAAAGGCATTTTAACGTACATAAAAGTGCCCCAAGGTGTGGTGAAAGCTGTTTTGTGTTGATCAGTGGGGTAAACTAGCACTTGGTTATAACCAGAAAAACCATCAAGTAATGAGATCCTTTTACCACCTACTACCTTTTGAAGTATGTGGTCCCTTTTGGGCAAGGGATAGTTGTCCTTTAAACAGGCTCTATTTAGGTTTCGGAAATCAATACATAGTCTGATTTCACCAGTCTTTTTCCTAACTGATACTAGATTTGAGACCCACTCAGAGTACCTGAGGGACACTATTATCCCAGCATCATACATCTTTTTGATTTCCTTTTCAACCAAAGGTAGTAACACTGGGTTTATTCTTCTTAACTTTTGTTTGAAAGGCTTCTGGTTTTCTTTGAGAGGGATCTTATGTTGAATGATGCTTGTGTCGTATGATTTCAAATCTTGGTATCCCCATGCGAACACATCTTTAAATTCTTTAAACAACTTGATGTACTTATGTTTTATGTGAGGCGGAAGGGTTTTGGATAGTTTGATCTTTCTAGGTTCTTCTGAGCTTCCTATGTTATATTCTTCTATGTCGAACTTAGTAGATTCCATTTTTTGCTTTTTGGCCACATCGTTAAAATAAAACAATTCCTCTAGAGGCGTAAGCCCTCTGGGTATGGTGTCATTTTAACAATGTAAGACTTTGAGTTCTCTTTGGTCAATGTCCTCTCCTATCTCAGTTCCATATGAATGATCTATCAGGTTTAGATTCGTCCAAGAAGGTGGATTTGGCTCTTGGTCTTGATTTTGGCCGTATTTCTTTTCTTCATTTTCTAAGTCTGTTTTGGTTACTTCAAATTCATTCCTAGATTGTAAGAAATCATCAATTCGATCATCATCTTTGAATATTTGCCAATGGTCAATATTATCTGGTACTGTAGGGTGATGTTTGACCTTAATACTATATTGCTCACTCAAACATGGTATTTGGCCATTGCTCGCAGCAAAGGCGAGCTCATTTGCTAGGCCATTTTGAATCCTAGGAATATAATTGAGTTCATACTTCTCGAAGGTTTTGAGGATGTCTAAAGCTGCATTCCTGTATTCTCTTAGTCTTGGGTTTTTCGCTGAATATTCACCTTTGATTTGCCTTATTACAACTTCTGAATCTCCCTAGGCTGATACTTTCTTGGCGCCTGAGTCCTTAAGTATGTGCATACCAATGAGAAGGGCCTCATATTTTGCAATGTTGTTAGTACATTGGAATTCTAATCTGAAAGAATGACCTTCATTCGTATTGTGTATCCAGATGCTGGCCCCCGAACCAGTTTTTCCACAAGAACCATTAAAGCTTATACTCCAAAGAGCTTCCTTTTCATACATGATACTAAGCTGTTTTTTCAGGTTTCTTGGAGCTTTGGTCATTAGTCTCTACCTCTAGTAATGGGAAATGAGTTTTTGATGTTTTGAAAACCTCTTCATTTTCCATTATCTACTTTTTTATATCACTTTCATTGTATAAGATAAAAGAATCTAAATTGGAATGAATGGAATAAATGGGAGTATTGTTTGGCTTATCCCGATTACTAACCATGTATTTCATGTGAGTCTCTCGGTATAATCTCCTAGTCTGGTTGAAAACTAGGATGGTAGCAAATGACATATCCATTTGAAGGTTACCTTGTATTTTGGCAGCCCACGCTCTTGATAGTAGCATTCCATACTTAGGAGGGATATCGGCCACTACTACGTCCATGACTAGGTTTTTCGCTGGTAGTTGTGTTAAAGCAAAACCTAGGTTCTTTATTAGACCTAAACATTTGACCTGACTTGAGTCAAAGGAGTATAGGTTTTTGTAAGGTTGAGTTACTTCTAGTCCCAGGTTTTCCATGATTGCTTTAGGCATGAGGTTATGGGAGGCACCAGAATCTAACATGGCATTATGTAATATCTTGTCCCATATGTTCAAACTCACATAGAAATGAGAAACAATTCCTTCTTGGTATTCACCTTCTATTTTGGGGTCGAATAAGAGCTCGGGTTTGTCATCAGTTAGATTCAAAGTATCCACCTTGCTTCCTATATCAAAAACTTTGAAGATTTTATATCTATACCTATCTACAGTTATTAGCTCAGTAAGGGGTATGGTAATTTTTATTTTGGAAATTTTCCCTTCGAAAATAAAAGGAGTTTGTAGTTTGGACATATTTGTTTCAGCTTTTTCGAACATGACTTTTTCTATGCTCTTAATTTGCTGACTCTGGTTTGGGAATTTATTTGACACAGTCACCTCGGGGGTCTTTGTGGAGGTACTAGGAGTATCTGAGCCAAGATTTGTTTGAATAGCTTTGTCATTGTTTTGGTCAATTTTCTTGGCCATAATTTTGTTGCTATCCATGGGCTTTTTAAGGATGGTATTAGAGATTTTAGCAGTGTCAAGGCTACCCTTCTTGGAGTGGTCTTGGTTTTTCCTGCTTCTAAGGCTATACTGCATGTGAGCTTCTATGATGGCATTCTGAAAATCTATGGAAGGATCTTCGAGATCTTCATAGTTGGTTTCGTCCTGACTTGGAGAGCATAACTCTTGCTCTTCTGCTGTGAGGTAAACCTCACTCTCGTTATCAGAACCTATGAGGTTCCAATTATTTTCATCAATGGGTTTAGTATCCTTACTCTCTTCATCAATATAATTCTCACTTAAGGATGGCTTGACTTGTTGATCCTTTCCTCTTGTTTTATTTTGGGATTGGTCTCTCCTAAAGTTTTGGTTGCGGTTTTGAGGGTTTGGCTGGTTGTCCTTAAGAGGTGCTTTCTCACTCATTTTTTCCCACATCTTTGTCATGGATTTGACCAGGCCATATATTCTAGGATCCGAGGAAGAAACCGAGTGGGAAAATTCGTCATGGTAAGTGACTCCCATTTCTGCTCTCATCCTAGCTCTTTTTTCTGCTAAGTTGGCTTCTACATTTATAGCCACTTTTTGCATTTCCTCTAAGGTAGGGGGGTCCTTGTCTCTTAGCTAATAAGTCATGTCTGGGTCAAAACCCTCGGGGAAATTTTCCAAGGCTGAACCAAGTGGGGGTTTGAAGTGAGGTGGGAGGGCGTTATATACACTGTTGAACCTAGTGCAATATCCCTGGACACTTTCCCCATTTTCTCGTTTTAGATTGTTATATTTTGACGGGATTTGAATGGGGTTCTTTCTGATTTCCCACTTGTTTATGAAGATTTGGTAGAGTTCTGGGAGGTTGTGGATGTTGTGTGGAGTTAAGCTCTTAAACCATTTTTTGGGTTCCCCGCCCAAGCTTTGGGCGAGCATTCTCATTCTAATGGTCTCATCTTCTAATTCCATGTATTCAAAGGCATCGCTAATCCTATCTACATGTTGTTGAGCTGTGGTAGTCTCAACTCCGGTAAAGTGTGGGATTTTGGATTGATAGTCATCTTGTAAGGGAGCCAAAGGTTGTGGCAACACCAAGGGTGCATACTAGGCTGCCATGATGGGAGCTAAGGGGGGATGTACAAAATGAGGGCTTGTGGGATGGGCTGAAGTGGTTTGGATAGGTGTGGCGGATGCACTTGGGCTAGTGATATGATTTTGAGCAGATCTGGGATGGTAGGAGCCAAAGTGATGGAGAAGCTAAAATTCGGGAGGTGTGATAGGTGAGGCTTCTCTACTAGGACTTTGTGGCAGATCAAGGGGCTTAAGATCGTCAAATTCTATCTTACTTTGTGACTTGCTTCTAAAAAGGGGTTTTGCTGATTTTAAGTCAATGGAGGAATCTGGTTGGGTAGTGAGATATTCAGGTACTGATCTTGCTTTATGGATGGACCTATCGGTAGCTAGATTGCCAGTTTCAGAAACTTGCCACAGAATCTTCTCTGGGTTGTCTACTATGATAGGGGGATTTGGGTCTGGATGAGCTCTGGTGTTGATTCTTCGTGAAGCCATATTTAGGGTCTAGAGTTTAGAGAGGATGGTATTTGTGAATGTTTTGGATGGATGGCCTCTCTAAGGTTTTACTAATGTGAAGGATGGTCGAAACTAAAAGGATGGACTAGTGGAGTCGCCAGGTGGATTTCTATGAGAACTATGGTCCACCACCAACACTATCAAAGATGCTTTGGGAAAAAGTTTTATAACAACTTTGAGATGGAAACTTGCACATAAGAGTGATTAACTTGGTTTGAAAATTTTGCTAGGCTGTATGGACAAGATAATGGTTCTTTTGGCAAGAAGGCTTCTGCTTATCTCCTATGTTTAGGTGAGGCTTTCTGAAACACTAAGTTATACTTATCTTGTCACTGATTACAGAGTTTCCACCCTAAGTTTAAGTCTTTGGGAAGGATGAGTTAGCAGAAAGGTATGGTTTATAAATTTTTTGGTCTTTTATGGATTTTTTAGGCCTATTGGAGGCTAATGGAGTCGCCAGGTGGAACTTGGTTGTTTTTGTAAAGATGTAGCTACGGTCCACCTCCAGTAACTAGTGAAAACCAATCCGGGAATGTTTTGGGGTTTTTCTGAGTTTTAATGTGCAGCCTATGGTTTATTAAAGAATTCTAAACCTGTTTCATCACTTTTCTAGAGTGGCGATAACAAAAAGAGTTTACTCTAAATGATTCTAAAGGCTGATGGTCTAAGTTAAATGTTGAAGGAATAAAAGTCTATAAGATTTTGCTAGACTGTCATGTACTCAATAAGTCCCACTGTGATCACCATTATGTTAGTGAGCACTGGGATAAGTCAATCAAATAGTATTCTTAAGGCTGCTGGAATGTTCAGGGAATCTAAGTTTGTATATCACTCAGAGTCCCACCGTGATCGCCATTATGTTAGGGTCCCGTGATTTGGCTGATTGGCAAGCCAAACGACAGTGTAACATCAAACCAATCTTTGGAGTCCAAGGACCTAGCCTTCCTGGACTCAGAGAGGGCTCTCTCTATATGTGTAAGGGATATCTATGTATTTTGCTTATTGTGTTCTGATTATAGGCTAGTTATGAAGTAGGTTTTTTGGTTTTGGTTTTTAGGTTGTGAGTGATGAAACTGATCAAAGATATAATATAGGTAAAAAGATGTCAGATCAACTAGGCTATGGGGTCGAAAAGGTCTAGAAAGCTATCAGATGGTGATACAAGGTTGTTGAAGGGCCGATTTGATTCGAGGTAGAAAAGATCTTTGGGAAAAATGGAATAAAATGAACATCAAGTTTGGGAACAACAAAGGATTTCAAGCATAACTAGTTTAATAGCTGACATAAACATGGTAGGGCAAACCATTAATCATGAGAAATGTAACTATAAGCTAATCAATACATAGAAATAAACATTCAAGCCATGCATAGAGATATATAACTCTATAACTTTGGGAAATGGCTATCAGAATTTGGGGAAATACACTTAAGACAGAAAAAAAACTCAAATCACTATGTCGGAATGCCTAAACACAGTACTTCAAGTTATTGGGCACTTTGAAAACAAGATTGCATAGTCTTAGGCAAAGGGCAAGATCAGAACAAGACCTCCTTGGTTCAACAAATGACAATCTAATCATTCAAAGAGAGATTTCATGGATGGAACTATGGCTAGCCATGAGTAAGCAGGGCATACGTAAATCATACTTAGCATGCATAAAACCATGAATGAAATAAGCAAAAATATCCTTAAGTTATTAAAGAGAAATCAAGAATTATTTAATGTTACTAAGGATGAAGAAAACATGGAAGCTATGAAGAAACATGAAATTTGAGGTGCCTCCAAGGGCATGTCTCAAATTTGTTCTCTACTGATCTATAGCAAGCAAGAAACATGGATTCATGAATGAAAACTAGAAAAAAAAACAAAGAAAGAGACACTATACCATTCTACCAAGTCATGGAATCCAACAACAATCCTCTTTCATCATCCAAGAACAACCAAGAGACTATCCAAGAGCATGAGACAAGTATTTCTTCCAAAGCTTATATGACCATATATTGCTTCTATCATCAAGTTCAGCCTTGTTTACAATGAAAGTATTTTGAATATATAGGCTCAAGTGAGGAAAACCTCTTAGTTCAATTTGCACTCTCATTAGCCTATTCAAAATATCTAAACCTGTCCTTGAGGCTTTGCAAAGCCCAAGGCACAAAATATATCATAAAATATCTAAAAAATGCTAAAAGAGGGAAATGAATTGACTTTTCATAACTTCTCATGTGAAAAAATAGCTAAACACACATGAGGAAAAAGCATTTTTTAAAGGTTCAAATTTTACAAAAATACTCAAAAATTACATCAGCAAAAGGTCCCCTGACTTGCCAGCAACTTTTGGCAGCCTTCCCGATGTCAAAACGAGGCTCATGATAGCTCGTTGGAAAGCTCTGAGTGTCTAATTTCTGGAGCAACTAGAATTTTCTCAATATGATGCCTGAAAGTCCTCCAGAAATAGGTCTGTGTGTAAAAAACCAAAAAAATAAGGTTTGCTGATAGACCGGGCAGAGTGTAGAAAAAGCGAGCATTTTTCGCCATTTCGGGGGAGAAAATGATCTTAAAATGTCCTGAAAATCGCTGAGTGTGTGATCATAAAATTATGGCATCCAATGATACCATTCTCGTCCTTTGATGATCCCCCAAACTGAAATGGCGAAGCCCATGAGTTTTGGCCAAAAACCCAAAAATGCCAAAAAACCAAAATATATCGAAAATCGCCCAAAATTGGTGAGCATGACCCTCAAGGGTTCTTAGCAACATTTTGTGAAGCAGAGGCCAAAATATGAAGTTCTGATGTGTCTTTCCTCACTTTCCGTGCCGGGCGCTTCCCTTTCTGCTATTCATCACCACTGTGATGCTGCTCTTCATGCTGTTGCCTTTCTCCCTCTGTTTGCTGTTCTTCATGCTGCTGCCCTTCATCCTCTTCCTCATCATCATGATCATGCTATTCTCCCTCTTCGGGCTCTTATTCTTGTTCTGTAGTAAATTTGAGCTTTTTAGGAACATGTCTGCTAGAGGAGGGCGAGGGATGATGAGTAGGAGATGTAGGGGGTGTATGGACTGGAGGGATAGTGGAGGAATCCAGATGAGTGATGAAAACATCCCAAGAGACCTCTCTCTTTTCAATCTGATGAAGAATGATGATTTTGATGAGAGAGTGATGGAAGAGACCGGTGATTTGTTGTGAAGGAGGCTTTTTCTGGATAGTGGAGGCCATTTTCTCAATGCTTTTGTGTAAGAAGAAAGGAAGATTTAGCAATATGGCCCTAGTAAAATGCATGAGCAGTCGAATGTGATATGCATAAATTCGGGAGAATCTCCCCTCACAAGTGAAGTACTTCATGATAATCTTCATGAGAGGGGCATAGCTGGCTAAAAGATATGAAAAAGGGAAAATAGAAGGACATGATTCTCTGTGCGCAGGCTTTAGAAAGGGCTTGAAATAATCTGAGTCCAAATGGTTTTGTTTAAACCATTTCTCGCCAATATAGGGGATTTTAGTGGCCTTGGAGATGGACCTTGGAGAAAATTTGAAGTCAAGGCCTGCCAACTGGAAATGCTTATCTTGAAACCTCAAAGCGCAAAGGTGTGTCAAAGGAGAAAAACTCTTCACCTCTTGCACCCTTTGACAAAAATCTAAACATCCTACCTCATGAAAATTGAATAAGACTGATGGGTGTGCATTCAATTCTTCGGTGGAAATAGGCTCATACCTCTTATGCAATCCACTCCTGCTATCCTGCCTGGGAGGCATCTTGTTATGGATGCTCTCTGCAAAACCAAACTGCCTCCAAAAGGATTTCAAGAATGTCTTTTCAAACAAACTCTGTCGTCTTTGTAGATCACTGTTTTAATCAAGGCAAATTTGTTTCAAATGCTGTGTGAGATGCTTCTGTGGTATTAGGTCCCTTTTCATTCCAAAACACTGCCCCTTTTTACCCCACAGAGATGACTTTTGAATCAAAAACACTTATACAGTGATCATTGTTCATGAAATTAGGCCTACTGTTTTACTTTTCCAAATATTGTGTTTCTCCCTTTGGACACTGTCTTACACCTTTCAATACTGTTTTGAGGGCAGTTTATAGGTTTTTAAACATCAATGGGAACCCACCATTTTTGCTATGTTCACCTTGAGCAATCTGAAACCACAAAAAATCTTGAGTTTAAATCAAAAAATCAAACATCCCAAGCACTGTTTTCTTCGTCACATATAGTTGACAAAGTTCATGGTTTGTCACTGTTTTTTGAGGGTAGCTCTAGGGTTCTTTTAAAATTGAATAAAACTCCCACCATTTTCCACTGCGACAGACTTTGTCAATAGATTCTAATCGAATCACTTTTAAATTCCTACCAAGACTTTCCTCTTTTCACCAACATTTAGTCTTTTGAAAAAACACAGCATTTAACACCTTTTAGAAATTTGAAAATAGCAAGGAGACACTTGGAATACCTCGAGACTTCGATGGGAAGCTTTGGCTGAGGGTTTGAGCGGCTTTGAAAACCTCTGGAGGCGTTTTAATGGCTTGACATATGCACGGCACACTTAGAATCAAAGAGCGTCATGCAAAACAATCTGTCTGGTCACTTGTCAGGCCGACGTGACCAACCCCTACAGGCGCGCCGCGCGGCTGTGTATTCCTTTGTAAAGAATGCGCCTGAACGCAACGCGCAACTGTATAGGTGCGCCGCGCAATCTTTAAGCCTGAAAAACTTTATGAATTCACTCAAAACTTCCTTCTTCGACCCAATTGACCAGCAAAGAGGAGTTTGCTTTGTGTATGGAGAAATTTAAAATAGCTTGCAATGGTCAAACTACCCTTGTATTTGAAAAGAGAATAAAAAACCCTATGAAGTGTTTGATGAAGGTTTTGAAAAAGTTTGAAAAGGCCTTTGGGTTAAAACCAAAACCTGAAGCTCGTACCTTTTCCGAAACACAAATGAGACTCCCTTTTGTTCAAACAAAACTTATAGTGGCAAATGATCATTTCCTTTATAAGCATGACCACTTTTGAAGTAAGGCAACCTCTTTTTTTTTTTTTTGGTAAAAATTAAAAAATTTCACTGCTTCTTATTGAGGAGAGAAAAAATGGTTTTCCTGTTCTGATTATCTGCACCGTGGAAGGAAAATCATTCTCTGAGCCCTATGAAGGATTGCAGAGATGTCTTTTGAGTGTGACTGTCTTTTACTGGGAAAAAGGCTTTAACTATAACTTGAATATCCCTTTTCCACCTCTTGTCTTTGTATGGCTCATTTGCTGCTACTTGTGCTATTTGAGCTTTTCTTTGACTGTGGGTAAAAAAATTGTTGGACACTGTAAGTGAAAATCCTGTTTAGAAAAGGCCCCCAATCCCAAAAACATTAATTTATCTTCAGATTTACAAAATGATCCAGTTTTCAGTTTTAAGGAGAAAATAGGGATGATGTTCTAGATTTGAAAAATGAACAAGGGAGAGCTGCCCTTTAGTTATTCTATGAAGGAGGTCTGCAAGAAGCCTGGGTTTTCATTTATTTCACCTCTTTTTGAGAGCAGTCTCTTTAGAGTCTTTGCCATATGACATGATTGCTTTTTATCTTCGAACAATGGTGAGCCCCTTTACCTTGCTTATGAAGGAGGCATTCTTTGACAAATGCCTGTTTTCCTTTTGAACATGATGGCAGAGGTTACTTTGAGACCAAGACCCCTTTGACTCCTTTGGTCATCAGTTTAATAATATTTCTTCACTGATGATGAACCTATTAGCTTCACATTGTAACTTAATAATAGTGAACTCATGCAAATGATTTTTAAAACCCACTGCTTGGCCTCTGCCTTTAATCATCATTTTACTTCAGAAAACCTTAGTCACTGTCTCACTGTTCATGAAAAAATTTGTCTTACAGTCAGTTGCAACTCTTAAAATCAGACTTTTTCCATTTTCCCTCTGCTTATAGATGAAGGAGGCGCTCCTAACCCTCTGCTTGTGAAATGAAGGAGGTTCTTCAGTCTTCAAACACTCTGCTTATAGATGAAGGAGGTTTTTTAGTCCTGTCATATCATCAGTCCTTTGACAATGTTATTTTTCCTTTCACTGTCCTTTCAGGCTTTGACTGTGATCGCAAGAGCTTAATGAAAAAATCTCTGCTCTGTGGCTGCATCCCAGGCTGAAGATCACATTAAGAAGCAGCTGTCTTCTCATGTGGAGCCAAATATTGTCTTCTGAGATGTTGGTAGGCCTCTGTCCTTGAAAGATCCATTTAAAACACTGTAAAAACACCTAGAATCGGTTTGGCTTACAGTAGATGAATTGCTGAGACTTGAGGGTGTATTAGTAGCGCGACCTAGGACTGTAACCAACTTTATTTGTAGAATGGGAAGGTCTGTTATGACTGGTCTATAGCAGATGGAGGTTCTTTGGCTTTAGGATAATTCGCCAAGGGAGAAATGCCTAAAGCGCCACTTCCTAACTTAGGGTAGAATTTTTGGACATATTTGGATTGTTTCTTTAGAGCCTATGGTCAGACTAGTATGGATGAGGCTAGGTAGGATTTGATAATGAGGGTTCATCTCGTCATGGGTGGGCTGAAAGGTAAGAGGGCAAAAAATTTTTATGGGTGTTTTCCATCTGGAAAATTTGACAAATTTTTAGATCAGCTGCTAGAAAACTTGGCTGTTACAACTAGTCATCACCAATAAGTGAAAAATACTGATGACTAACAATGGCTCCATTTGGGGAGGGCAGCTCCTTTTCAGGAGGTGTCCACAATTTCAGATCTTTGGCTTATGAAGACCAGTGCCTTACCCATTGGCGCAAAATTCATTCTTCCTTGATGCTACTTCTGAAAAATGACATCATGATTAGCATCAATGATATTTATACCTACCCCACTATCTTTCCTAACATTTTTTCCTTCCTTTGGGTGGATTTGGACTAGCGACCCTTTTTGACAATATATATTTTTTCTTTTTGGAAAATGAACCTATCTAATTCTATAGTTATATCTGCCGGGAGTTCAGATTAAACTGATGAACTCCTTCATTACTCTACGTATGCTAGATCAACTGTCAAGATTAAGCTATTTGACAGGATTTTGTTTCTCTAATCTAAAACACGAAATTGAAAAGATGATCAAATCAGGGTTAGACAATATGATTTGTCATGTGTTTGTGGCATGAAAGACAAGCTGCACACAAATATTATTTTGCATAAAATGGAAACTAGGAAAGATAGGGCTAAGATGCACAATTTGTTTTTCATCCCCGCTTCCCTCTTTGTTTCTGTTTTTGGAGTGTGGAACCAGTATCTTTTCCTAGTCTACTCTCTTTGATAAGTGAAGCTTACACAATGTTGACTATCTTTTTCACTCACTAACTTATCAGCAAATAAATTTAAACATGTTCAACTATGATTAGGCTAGATAACTGAACAAGACATTTGAGTACCTAGTAGCGGCATTTAGACTTGCGCACTTTCTGAATGACAATTTTTTTGAACATGGGGCCTTTTTCTATTTTTCAGCTGCCCTCTTTTCTATTCTTCTATTGTTTTTGACTTTTCTGTTTTATCTATTTTTCAAAAAATGGTATATACAATGATTGAAAATGTTTTAAAATTGGAGCTCCTAACAAAAATAATGCTTTAATGTCCTGCCATTCACAGGATCCCCAAAAGCTTCAGTCCCATCAGGTTCTTGCAAGAAAAAGGCATTGTTTCCGCTAACTGAGCTGATGATGAAAGGCCCCTTCCATAAGTTTTCAAACTTACCATGTTTACCTTTGTCTTCTCTTCTAGAATCCCATTTTAGCACCTTGTCTCCAATCTGAAAATCATTTTCCTTGATCCTTCTATCAAAAATCTCTTTTATTTTGTCTTGCGCTAACTGAGCCTTTTGGTAAACTTCTTCTCTGGTTTGCTGTAAATGGATAGTCTGATTTACCCTTCTTTGCATGTCATTTTCTTCGATTTAAACTTCCTGAAATAGCTTCATTACTGGAACCCCTAGAGGTGTTGGGAAAATGGCATCTATGCCATAAAATAGTTGGTAAGGAGACATACCTATGGATTTTTTGGTGGTTAGTCTATCGGCCCATAGTGCGTGTACTAGTTTTCCATGCCATGCTTTTTTATTTTGTTCAAGAATTTTTTTGATGATGTTGACTAGGCTTTTGTTAGAGGACTCGGCTAAACCATTACCTTGAGGGTAATAAGCTGTGGAATGTCCTAATGAAATGTGATATTTGTAACAGAAGTCAACCATTCTTTTGGAGGAGAAGGCAGCGGCGTTATCTGTAATGATATTTTTGGGACAGCCAAATCTAGATAGGATATTGGTTTCTAGGAACTTGATGATGACTGAATCGGTGGCATTCCTGGAAGGTATGGCTTCTATCCATTTGGTAAAGTAATCAGTGGCTATGAGGATCCATTTATGTTGAGTGGATGAGGAAGGGTGAATTTCCCCAATAAAATCCAAGCCCCATTGCTGGAAGGGTCCTTCGACTATGATGGGGTGCAAGGGCAAGGGTAAAAGCTTTTTCTTGCCATCGAAAATCTAACACTAATGGCATGTCATAACTAGCTGGTGAGTGTCAGGAAATAAGGTAGGCCAATAATAGCCGGCTCTAAGGATTTTTTTCTCTTTGGTTTTCCAGTAGAGATGCCCCCCACATTCCCCTTCATGCATTTCGTGCATAATTTTCTCTGCATCAGACTCCAACAAACATTTAAGCAGCATATCAGTGGGATTTTTCCAATACAAAAGACCATCTATAATGCAAAACCTTAAATACTTTTGTTTAAGAAATCTTTCTTTTGTTTTTGATAAAGTTGGAGGAGCATTTAGATAAAATAATACATAAAGAATATCTGCATACCAAGGTGAATCTAGAAACATTTGTTCAACATGAGGGGATGTGCATTCTTCCTGTTCTTCTAAGGCATCAACAAAATTTATATCTAAATCTTGGAGGTTGGTTTCAGCCATTAGTCTTGTAAGTCCTTGTCCTTTAACTAGTTTGGTAGGTCGGATTTCTAAGTCATATTCTAAGATGATAGCGATCCATTTTCCCCTTTTACCATCGGGATCTTGGTTTAAAATGTCCTTGACGACAGCATTAGGGACAAAAGCGATGATATGAGAATGTAAGATGTAAACTCGGAAATCTTTTAGTGCTTTTACCAATGCGAATGCCTGTTTTTCCATGATGTTATATTTCAAGGGAGCATCTCTTAGGGATTTGCTGAAAAAGGCAATGGGTTGCTCTTGTCCGGCTGCATTTTTTTGCAACAATACAGCAGCTATCGTGTGTTCCAAGGCAAATGAAAAAATGTAAAAATATTTGGTGAAATCAAGACTTATCAATACTGGTGTTTCAGTTAGGGCCTTTTTAACAAGTTCAAAAGATTTTTTGGCTTCTGTAGTCCATTTAACCCCGACCTCTTTCTTCAACATATTTGTGATATCTCTCAGGATTTCGGCAAGGTTTGGGATGAATCTTCTCAAGAAATTTATCTTTCCGATAAAGGACTGCAGCTCCTTTATGTTTCTGGGGTGACTTATTTGCAATATGCCTTCGATTCTCTGGGGGTCTATTTTTATTCCCTCTTCCGAAATAATGTGACCTAGGAGTTTTCCTTATTTTAGACCAAAAAGTGTTTTCTTTGGGTTTAGAGATAAACCATATTTTCTACATTTGTTAAAAACCTTTCTTAAGTGTACCAGGTGTTCTTCATCGGATTTAGAATATACCGTAATATCGTCAAGATATATGACTATGAAAAAACCTATGTCTTATGAGAAGGCTATGTCCGTGGCTCTTTGGAATGTAGCACCGGCATTCATCAATGCAAAATGCATTTTAATGTACATAAAAGTGCCCCAAGGTGTAGTGAAAGCTGTTTTGTATTGATCAGTGGGGTATACCAGCACTTGGTTATAACCAGAAAAACGATCAAGCAATGAGATCCTTTTAGCACATACTACATTTTGAAGTATGTGGTCCATTTTGGGCAAGGGATATTTGTCCTTTAAACAAGCCCTATTTAGGTTTCGGAAATCGATACAGAGTCTGATTTCTCTGGTCTTTTTCCTAACTGATACTAGATTTGAGATCCATTCAGAGTACCGGAGAGACACTATTATCCCAACATCATATATCTTTTTGATTTCTTTTTCAACCAAAGGTAATAATACTGGGTTTATCCTTCTTAACTTCTGTTTGAAAGGCTTCTGGTTTTCTTTGAGGGGAATCTTATGTTGGATGATGCTCGTGTCGTATGATTTCAAATCTTGGCATCCCCATGCGAAAACATCTTTAAATTCTTTAAACAACTCGATGTATTTATGTTTTATGTGAGGCGGAAGGGTTTTGGATAGTTTGATCTTTCTAGGTTCCTCTGAGCTTCCTATGTTATATTCTTCTATGTCGACCTCAGTAGATTCCATTTTTGGCTTTTTGGTCACATCGTTAAAATCAAACAATTCCTCTAGAGGCGCAAGCCCTCTGGGTATGGTGTCATTTTCACAATGTAAGACTTCGAGTTCTCTTGGGTCAATGTCCTCTCCTATCTCAGTTCCATATGAATGATCTATCAGGTTTAGATTCATCCAAGAAGGTGGATTTAGCTTAAGTCTGTGTTGGTTTCTTCAAATTCATTCCTAGATTGTAAGAAGTCATCAATTTGATCATCATCTTTGAATATTTTCCAATGGTCAATATTATCTGGTACTGTAGGGCGATGTTTGACCTGAATACTATATTGCTCTCTCAAACATGGTGTTTGGCCATTTCTTGTAGCAACAGCGAGCTCATTTGCCAGACTATTTTGAATCCTAGGAATATAAGTGAGTTCATACTTATCGAAGGTTTTGAGGATGTCTAAAGCTGCATTTCTGTATTATCTTAGTCTTGGGTTTTTCGCTGAATATTCACCTTTGATTCGCCTGATTACAAGTTCTGAATCTCCCTGGGCTGATACTTTCTTGGCGCCTAAGTCCTTAAGTATGTGCAGACCAATGAGAAGGGCCTCATATTCCGCAATGTTATTAGTACATTGGAATTCTAATTTGAAAGAATGACCTTCATTAGTATTGTGTATCCAGATACTGGCCGCTGAACCAGTTTTGCCACAAGAACTGTCAAAGCTTATACTCCAAAGAGCTTCCTTTTCGTACATGATACTAAGCTATTTTTCAGGTTTCTTGGAGCTTTGGTCATTAGTCTCTATATCCAGTAACGGGAAATGTGCTTCTGATGGTTTGAAAACCTCTTCATTTTCCATTATCTACTTGTTTATATCACTTTCATTGTATAATATAAAAGAATCTAAATTGGAATGAATGGAATAAATGGGAGTATTGTTCGGCTTATCCCGGTTGCTAACCATGTATTTCATGTGAGTCTCTCGGTATAATCTCCTAGTCTGGTTGAAAACTGGGATGGTAGTGAATGACATATCCATTTGAAGATTACCTTGTATTTTGGCCGCCCATGCCCTTGATAGTAGCATTCCATACTTAGGAGGGATATCAGCCACTACTACATCCATGACTAGGTTTTTCGCTGGTAGTTGTGTTAAAGAAAAACCTAGGTTCTTTATTAGACGTAAACATTTGACCTGACTTGAGTCAAAGGAGTACAAGTTTTTGTAAGGTTGAGTTACTTCTAATCCCAGGTTTTCCATGATTTCTTTAGGCATGAGGTTATGGGAGGCACCAGAATCTAACATGGCATTATGTAATATCTTGTCCCGTATGTTCAAACTCACATAGAAAGGAGAAACAGTTCCTTCTTGGTATTGACCTTCTATTTTGGGCCCGAATAAGAGCTTGGGTTTGTCATCAGTTAGATTCAAAGTATCTTCCTTGCTTCCTATATCAAAAACTTTGAAGATTTGAGATCTATACCTATCTACAGTTATTAGCTCAGTAAGGGGTATGGTAATTTTTATTTTGGAAATTTCCCCTTCGAAACTAAAAGGAGTTTGTAGTTTGGACAGATTTGTTTCAGCTTTTTCGGACATGAATTTTTCTATGCTCTTAATTTGCTGACTTAGGTTTAGGACTTTGTTTGACACAGTCACCTCGGGGGTCTTTGTGGAGGTACTAGGAGTATCTGAGCCAAGATTTGTTTGAATATCTTTATCTTTGTTTTGGTCAATTTTCTTGGCCACAATTTTGTTGCTATCCATGGCCTTTTTAAGGATGGCATTAGAGTTTTTAGCAGTTTCATGGCTACCCTTCTTGGAGTGGTCTTGGTTTTTCCTACTTCTAAGGTTATACTGCCTGTGAGATTCTATGATGGCATTCTGAAAATCTATGGTAGGATCTTCGAGATCTTCATAGTTGGTTTCGTCCTGACTTGGACTGCATAACTCTTGCTCTTCTGCTGTGAGGTAAACCTCACTCTCGTTATCAGAACCTATGAGGTTCCAATGATTTTCATCAATGGGTTCAGTATCCTTATTCTCTTCGTCAATATAATTCTCACTGAAGGATGGCCTGACTTTTTGGTCCTTTCCTCTTGTTTTATTTTGGGATTGGTCTCTCCTAAAGTTTTGGTTGCGGTTTTGAGGGTTTGGCTGGTTGTCCTTAAGAGGTGATTTCTCAATCATTTTTTCCCACATATTTGTCATGGATTTGATGAGGCCATCTATTCTAGGATTCGAGGAAGAAACCGAGGGGGGAAATTTGTCATGGTAAGTGACTCCCCTTAATGCTCTTATCCTAGCTCTTTTTTTGGCTAAGTTGGCTTCTACCCTTATGGCTACTTTTTGCATTTCCTCTAAGGTAAGGCGGTCCTTGTCTCTTAGCTAATAAGTCATGTCTGGGTCAAAACCCTCGGGGAAATTTTCCAAGGTTGAACCAAGTGGGGGTTTGAAGTGAGGTGGGATGGCGTTATATACACTGTTGAACCTAGTGCAATATCCCTGGACACTTTCCTCGTTTTCCCGTTTTAGATTGTTATATTCTGACAGGATTTGAATGGGGTTCTTTCGGATTTCCCACTTGTTTATGAAGACTTGGTAGAGTTCTGGGAGGTTTTGGATGCTGTTTGGAGTTAAGCTCTTAAACCATTTTTTGGGTTCTCCACCCAGGCTTTGGGCGAACATTCTCATTCTAATGGTCTCGTCTTCTAATTCCATGTATTCAAAGGCATCGCTAATTCTATCTACATGTTGTTGAGCTATGGTAGTCTCAACTCCGGTAAAGTGTGGAATTTTAGATTGATAGTCATCTTGTAAGGGAGCCAAAGGTTGTGGCAACACCAAGGGTGCGTACTATGCTGCCATGATGGGAGGTAATGGGTGATGTAAAAAATGAGGGCTTGTGGGGTGAGTTGAGGTGGCTTGAACAATAGTGGTTTGGATAGGTGTGGCGGATGTACTTGGGCTAGTGATCTGATTTTGAGCAGATCTGGAATGGTAGGAGCCAAAGTGATGGAGAAGCTGAAAGTCGGGAGGTGTGGTAGGTGAGGATTCTCTACTAGGACTCTGTGGCAGATCTAGGGGCTCAAGATCGTCAAAGTCTATCTTACTTTGTGACTTGCTTCTAAAAAGATTTTTTTTCTGTTTTTAAGTCAAAGGAAGAATCCGGTAGGGTAGTGAGATGTTCACGTATTGATCTTGCTTTACGGATGGACCTATCAGTATCTAGATTGCCAGTTTCGGAAGCTTGCCACAGAGTCTTCTCTGGGTCGTCTACTATGATAGGGGGATTTGGGTCTGGATGAGCTCTGGTGTTGATTCTTCATGAAGCCAAATTTCGGGTCTAGAGTTAAGAGAGGATGGTATTTGTGAATGTTTTGGATGGATGGCCTCTCTAAGGTTTTACTAATGTGAAGGATGGAATAGTGGAGTCGCAAGGTGGATTTCTTATGAGAACTATGGTCCACCACCAACACTATCAAAGATGCTTGGGAAAAAGTTTTATAGCAAACTTTGAGATGAAAACTTGCAAAGAAGAGTGATTCACTTGGTTTCAACAGTTTGCTAGGCTGTATGGACAAGCTAATGGTTCTCTTGGCAAGAAGGTTTTTGCTGATCTCCTATGTTTAGGTGAGGCTTTCTGAATCACTAAGTTATATTTAGCTTGTCACTAATTACAAAGTTTCCACCCTAAGTTTAAGTTTCTGGGAGGATGAGTTAGCAGAAAGGTATGGTTTATGAATATTTGGTCTTTTATAGAGTTTTTAGGCCTACTGGAGGCTAGTGGAGTTGCCAGGTGGAACTTGGTTGTTTTTGAAAAGATGTAGCTATGGTCCACCACTAGTAACTAGGGAAAAGACAATCTGGGAATGTTTTGGGGTTTTTCTGAGTTTTTATGTGCAACCTATGGTTTATTAAAGTATTCTAAACCTGTTTCATCGCTTTGCTAGGGCGGCGAGAACAAAAATAGTTTACTCTAAATGGTTTTATGGACTGCTTGCCTGTGAGGTTTGGAAGAGTTTCCTACAACTGAATAATCATTTTGCTAAGATGGTGAAAGAGCTAGATACTACTCTTCTAATTTTCACTGAGATTTTGAGAGTTCCTAAGGGATACCTAGGATGTTTTGACTCAACGTCCCACCGTGATCGCCATTATGTTATTGAGAGGTGGGATAAGTTAGTGAGATAGTATTCTCAAAAGTCTCTAAAGATTAGGGAAAATAAGTTTGTTTATCATTCAGAGTCCCACCGTGATCGCCATTATGTTAGTGAGCGGTGGGATAAGTCAATCAAATAGTATTCTCAAAAGTCTCTAAAGATTAGGGAAACTAAGTTTGTTTATCACTCAGAGTCCCACCGTGATCGCCATTATGTTAGGGTCCCGTGATTTGGCTGATTGGCAAGCCAAATGACAATGTAACATCAAACCAATCTTTGGAGCCCAAGGACCTAGCCTTCCTGGACTCAGAGGGGGCTCTCTCTATATGTGTAAGGGATATCTGTGTGTTTTGCTTATTGTGTTCTGATTTTAGGCTAGCTATGAAGTAGGTTTTCTGGTTTTGGTTTTTAGGTTGTGAGGGATGAAACTGATCAAAGATATAAGATAGGTAAAACATGTCAGATCAACTGGGCTATGGGGTCGAAAAGGTCTAGAAAGCTATCAGACGGTGATACAAGGCTGTTGAAAGGCTGATTTGATTCGAGGTCGAAAGGATATTTGGGGTAAATGGAATAAAATGGACATAAATTTTGGGAACAACAAAGGATTTCAAGCATAACTAGTTTAATAGCTGACATAAACATGGTAGGGAAAACCATTAATCATGAGAAATGTAACTATAAGCTAATCAATACATAGAAATAAACATTCAAGCCATGCATAGAGATATATAACTCTCTAACTTTGAGAAATGACTATCAGACTTTAGGGAAATACACTTAAGAAAGATAAACAACTCAAATCACTATGCCGAAACGCCTAAACACAGTACTTCAAGTTGTTGGGAACTTTGGAAACAAGATCGCATAGTCTTAGGCAAAGGGCAAGATCGGAACAAGACCTCCTTGGTTCAAAAAATGACAATCTAATCAGTGAAAGAGAAATTTCATGGATGGAGCTATGGCTAGCCATGAGTAAGCAGGGCGTACCGTAAATCATATTTAGCATGCATAAAACCATGAATGAAATAAGCAACAATATCCTTAAGTTATTAAAGAGAAATCAAGAATTCTTTAATGTGACTAAGGAAGAAGAAAACATGGAAGCTATGAAGAAACAGGAAATTTGAGGTGCCTCCAAGGGCATGTCTCAAATTTGTTCTCTCCTGATCTATAGCAAGCAAGAAACATGGATTCATGAATGAAAACTAGAAAAGCAAAACAAAGAAAGAGACACTATACCATTCTACCAAGTCATGGAATCCAACAACAATCCTCTTTCATCATCCAAGAACAACCAAGAGACTATCCAAGAGCATGAGACAAGTATTTCTTCCAAAGCTTATATGACCATATATTGCTTCTATCATCAAGTTCAGCCTTGTTTACAATGAAAGTCTTATGAATATATAGGCTCAAGTGAGGAAAACCTCTTAGTTCAATTTGCACTCTCATTGGCCTATTCAAAATATCTAAACTTGTCCTTGAGGCTTTGCAAAGCCCAAGGCACAAAATATCTCATAAAATATCTAAAAAATGCTAAAAGAGGGAAATAAATTGAATTTTCATAACTTCTCATGTGAAAAAATAGCTAAACGTACATGAGGAAAAAGCAGTTTTTAAAGGTTCAAATTTTACAAAAATACTCAAAAATTACATCTGCAAAAGGTCCCCTGACTTTCCGGCAACTTTTGGCAGCCTTCCCGATGTCAAAACGAGGCTCATGATAGCTCGTTGGAAAGGTCTGAGTGTCCACGTTCTGGAGCAGCTAGAATTTTCTCAATATGATGCCTGGAAGTCCTCCAAAAATAGGCCTGTGTGTAAAACCCCAAAAAAATAAGGTTTGCTGATAGACCGGGCAGAGTGTAGAAAAAGTGAGCATTTTTCGCCATTTCGGGGGAGCAAATGATCTTCAAATGTCCTGAAAATCGTTGAGTGTGTGCTAATGAAATTATGGCATCCAATGATGCCATTCTCCTCCTTTGATGATCCCCCAAACTGAAATGGCGAAGCCTATGAGTTTTGGCCAAAAACCCAAAAATGCCAAAAAACCAAAATATGTCGAAAATCGCCCAAAATTGGTGAGCATGACCCTCAAGGGTTCTCAGCAACATGTTGTGAAGAAAAGGCCAAAATCTAAAATCCTGATGTGTCTTTCCTCACTTTCCGTGTCGGGCGCTTCCCTTTCTGCTGTTCATCACCACTGTGATGCTGCTCTTCATGCTGCTGCCTTTCTCCCTTTGTTTGTTGTTCTTCATGCTGCTGCCCTTCATCCTCTTCCTCATCATCATGATAATGCTCTTCTCCCTCTATGGGCTCTTCTGCTTGTTCTGTAGTAAATTTGAGCTTTTTAGGAACAGGTCTGCTAGAGGAGGGCGAGGGATGATGAGTAGGAGATGTAGGGGATGTATGGACTGGAGGGACAGTGGAGAAATCCAGATGAGTGATGAAAACATCCCAAGATACCTCTCTCTTTTCAAGATAATGAAGAATGATGATTTTGATGAGAGAGTGATGGAAGAGACAGGCGATTTGCTGTGAAGGAGGCTTTTTCTGGATAATGGAAGCCATTTTCTCAATGCTTTTGTGTAAGAAGAAAGGAAGATTTAACAATCTGGCCCTAGTAAAATGCATGAGCAGTCGAATGTGATATGCATAAATTCAGGATAATCTCCCCTCACAAGTGAAGTACTTCATGATAATATTCATGAGAGGGGCGTAGCTGGCTAAAAGATATGAAAAAGGGAAAATAGAAGTACATGTTTCTCTGTGCTCAGGCTTTATAAAGGGCTTGTAATAATCTGAGTCCAAATGGCTTTGTTTAAATCATTTCTCGCCAATATAGGGGATTTTTGTGGCCTTGGAGATGGACCTTGGAGAAAATTTTAAGTCAAGGCCTGCCAACTAGAAATGCTTATCTTGAAACCTCAAAGCGCAAAGGTGTGTCAAAGGAGAAAAAATCTTCACCTCTTGCACCCTTTGACAAAAATCTAAACGTCCCACCTCATGAAAATTGAATAAGATTGATGGGTGTGCATTCACTTCTTCAGTGGAAATAGGCTCATACCTCTTATGCAATCTACTCTTGCTATCCTGCCTGGGAGGCATCTTGTTATGGATGCTCTCTAAAAAATCAAACTGCCTCCAAAAGGATTTCAAGAATGTCTTTTCAAACAAACTCTGTCGTCTTTGTAAATCACTGTTTCAATCAAGGAAAATTTGTTTCAAATGCTGTGTGAGATGCTTCTGTGGTATTAGGTCCCTTTTCCTCCCAAAACACTGCCCTTTTTTACCCCACAGAGATGACTTTTGAATCAAAAACACTTATACAGTGATCACTGTTCATGAAATTAGGCCTATTGTTTTACTTTTCCAAATATTGTGTTTCTCCCTTTGGACACTGTCTTACACCTTTCAATACTGTTTTGAGGGCAGTTTATAGGTTTTTAAACATCAATAGGAACCCACCATTTTTGCTATGTTCACCTTGAGTAATACGAAACCACAACAAATCTTGAGTTTAAATCAAAAATCAAACATCCCAAGCACTGTTTTCTCCGTCACATATATTTGACAGAGTTCATGATTTGTCACGTTTTTTTGAGGGTAGCTCTAGGGTTCTTTTAAAATTGAATAAACCTCCCATTATTTTCCACTGTGACAGACTTTGTCAATAGATTCTAATTGAATCACTTTGAAATTCCTACCAAGACTTTCCCCTTTTCACCAACATTTAGTCTTTTGAAAAAACACAGCATTTAACACCTTTTAGAAATTTGAAAATAGCAAGGAGGCACTTGGAATACCTCGAGACTTCGCTGGAAAGCTTTGGCTGAGGGTTTGAGCGGCTTTGAAAACCTCTGGAGGCGTTTTAATGGCTTGACATATGTGCGGCACATTTATAATGAAATAGCGCCGCGCAAAAAAATCTGTCTAGTCACTTGTCAGGCCGACGTGACCAACGCCTATAGGTGCGCCGCATGACTGTGTATTCCTTTGTAAAAAATGCGTCTGAATGCGCCGCGCAACTGTACAGGTGCGCCGCGCAATATTTAAGCCCGAAAAACTCTATGAATTCGCTCAAAACTTCCTTCTTTGACCCAGTTGACCAGCAAAGGGGAGTTTGCTTTGTGTATGGAGAAATTTAAAAGAGCTTGCAATGGTCAAACTACCCTTGTATTTGAAAAGAGAATAAAAAACCCTATGAAGTGTTTGATGAAGGTTTTGAAAAAGTTTGAAAAGGCCTTTGGGTTAAAACCAAAACCTGAAGCTCGTACCTTTTCCGAAACACAAATGAGACTTCCTTTTGTTCAAACAAAACATTTAGTGGCAAATGATCATTTCCTTTAGAAGCCTGACCACTTTTGAAGTAAGGCAACCTCTTTTTTTTTTTGTAAAAATTAAAATTTTCACTGCTTCTTATTGAGGAGTGAAAAAATGGTTGTCCTGTTTTGATTATCTGCACTGTGGAAGGAAAATCATTCTCTGAGCCCTATGAAGGATTGCAGAGATGCCTTTTGAGTGTGACTGTCTTTTATTGGGAAAAAGTATTTAACTGTAATTTCAATATCCCTTTTCCACCTCTTGTCTTTGTATGGCTCATCTGCTGCTACTTGTGCTATTTATGCTTTTCTTTCACTGTGGGTAAAAAACTTGTTGGACACTGTAAGTGGAAATCCTATTTAAAAAATGCCCCTAATCCCAAAAACATTAACTTATCTTCAGATTGACAAAATGATCCAGTTTTAAGTTTTAAGGAGATAAAATAGGGATGATGTTCTAGATTTGAAAAATGAACAAGGGAGAGCTGCCCTTTAGTTCTTCTGTGAAGGAGGTCTGCAAGAAGCTTGGGTTTTCATTTATTTCACCTCTTTTTGAGAGCAGTCTCTTTAGAGTCTTTGCCATATGCCATGATTGCTTTTTATCTTCGAACAATGGTGAGCCCCTTTACCTTGCTTATGAAGGAGGCCTTCTTTGACAAATGCCTGTTTTCCCTTTGAACATGATGGCAGAGATTACTTTCAGACCAAGACCCCTTTGACTCCTTTGGTCATCAGTTTAATAATATTTCTTCACTGATGATGAACCTATTAGCTTCACATTGTAACTCAATAATAGTGAACTCATGCAAATCATTTTTAAAACCCACTGCTTGGCCTCTGCCTTTAATCATCATTTTACTTCAGAAAACCTTAGTCACTGTCTCACTGTTCATCAAAAAATTTGTCTTACATTCAGTTGCAACTCTTAAAATTAGACTTTGTCCATTTTCCCTCTGCTTATAGATGAAGGAGGCGCTCCTAACCCTCTGCTTGTGAAATGATGGAGGTTCTTCAGTCTTCAAACCCTCTGCTTATAGATGAAGGAGGTTTTTTAGTCATGTCATATCATCAGTCCTTTGATAGTGTTATTTTTCCTTTCACTGTCCTTTCAGGCTTTGACTGTGATCGCAAGAGCTTAATGAAAAACTCTCTACTCTGTGGCTGCATCCCAGGCTCAAGATCACATTAAGAACCAGGTGTCTTCTCACGTGGAGCCAAATATTTTCTTCTGAGATGCTGGTAGGCCTCTGTCCTTGAAAGATCCATTTAAAACACTGTAAAAACACCTAGAATCAGTTTGGCTTACGGTACATGAATTGCTGAGACTTGAGGGTGTATTAGTAGCGCGACCTAGGGCTGTAACCAAATTTATTTGTAGAATGGGAAGGTCTGTTATGACTGGTCTATAACAGATGGAGGTTCTTTGGCTTTAGGATAATTCGCCAAGGGAGAAATGCCTAAAGCACCACTTCCTAACTTAGGGGAGACTTTTTGGACAGATTTGGATTGTTTCTTTAGAGCCTATGGCCAGATGGTCAAACTAGTATGGCTCAGGCTAGGTAGGATTTGATAATGAGGTGTCATCTTGTCATGGGTGGGCTGAAAGGTAAGAGGGCAAAAAAAGTTTATGGGTGTTTTCCAGCTGGAAAATTTGACAAATTTTTAGATCAGCTGCTAGAAAACTCGGCTGTTACAACTAGTCATCACCAATAAGTGAAAAATACTGATGACTAACAACTTATATCACCATATAAAGGCACAATTAAAAATTCATTAAAAATAAATTTAAACAATATAAATTTAAAATATGAAGATATTTACAAACACTCAAAAAAATATGGTAAATTAAAAAAAATATATAAATAAACTAGAGGTATGGTAAATAAATAAAACCTCTTTTTATACTTACTGTAGAAGAGATATTGTGAATAAATACAAATTTAAATAACCCATAGTTATGGTAAATAAATAAAACATATTTTTATTATTACTCTCGAGGTATGATAAATAAAGAAAAATATAAATCATCTAGAGGTATGGTAAATAAATAAAATTGGTTTTTATATTTACTCCATAAACCTCTATATTTACATTAACTCAAAAAAGAGGTTTTATTTAGGTGAAGCCTATGAGCCAAATACCATGGGAAAAATACCATGGGCCAAATACCATATTTATAAAAGAGGCATGGTAAATAAATAAATATAAAGAGGTATAAAGAGGTAAGGTAAATAAATAAAAATATATCAAATAGGATTAGAAATCTAACATCTAATTATATATGAAGTCTATGGCCAAATACCATGGACCAAATTATTAACCCTAACATTAATATTGATATTATTATTATTGTTAAATCTAATATTCATATTAATATATAATAATATTAATATTATTAAATTTAATAACTTTAGATTAATACAATATTATATTTTTTATATTATAATATATATTAATATATCATGATATATATATTATCTCTAGATATATATGGGAGGGAAGAACAAAGACATATGATAGAGGTGGAGAAATAGGGGGAGTGACAAGGGAGAGATGGATATAAAATGAAGGAGAAAGGAGAGGAGGAATTAAGAGAGAGAGAGGGAGGGAGAGGAGTGAGAGAGGTAGAGAATGGTAATAGAGGGATAGGGAGACATAAATATGGAGGTGGGAGAGAGAGAAGGAGAGGGGATTGGAGGGGGGAGAGAGAGAGAGAGACAAAGAAATGGGAAGGGAGAGGGAGGTAGGAGAGAAAGGGAGAGAGAGGAAGGATGAGATGAGGAGGAGAGAGGGAGGAAAGAAGAAAGGCATAGATTGTGAGAATTGGAGAGAGGGAGTGACAAGGGAGAGATGGAGAGAGACTGTGTATATTTAGGGGTGAGATAAAGAGACATAGGAGTGATGGAGAAAAGGGGGGAGATAAAGGGAGAGAAGGAGAAAGGGATAGATATAGTAACATAGTTGGAGATAGAGATAGAGTGATGGGGGAAGAGAGAGGATTGGAGAGAGAGAGAGAGAGAGAGAGAGAGAGAGAGAGAGATATGGAGAGAGGATCATAGGAGGGAGAGAGAGAGGATTGGAGAGAGAGAGAGAGAGAGAGAGAGAGATATGGAGAGAGGATCATAGGAGGGAGAGAGAGAGGAGGAGGGGCTGATATATAGATAGATTGGATGTAGAGAGAGTGTCTATGTTTGGAGGTGATAAAAAGAAACAAACAAGGAGAGTTGGAGAGAAGGGGGGAGAGAAGGAAAGAGAGAAGCATATAGTAACAAATTTGGAAGGTGAAGATAGAGAGAGAGATAAATGTGGGAGAAAAAGGAAGAGAGAGAGCGAAGAGAGGTAGGGAAAGAGACAAGGATATGGAGGGAGAGAGAGGGAGGTAAGAATAAAGACATGGAGAGTGAAATGTGGAGAGAAAGAGAGAGAGAGGGAGGTAAGAATAAGGACATGGAGAGTGAGAGGTGGAGAGAGAGAGAGAGAGAGAGAGAGAGAGAGAGAGAGAGAGAGGATCATAGGAGGGAGAGAGAGAGGAGGAGGGGCTGATATATAGATAGATTGGATAAAGAGAGTGTATGTTTTGGGGTTGATATAGAGAGGCAGAGGGATATAGAGATATATATGGAAGGTGAAGATAAAGAAGAGATAGATTGAGACAAGGAAGTAGGGACAAAGAAATTGATAGATATAGAGTGAGAGAGCGTGTGTGTTTGGTTGGGTGAGATAAAGAAACAAAGAAGGAGAGATGGAGGGAGATACAGATATAGATGGAGGGGGGAGAGAGGGAAGAATATTTCTTACACTAGATGCATTGATTTCAGTGTATATGGTGATTTCTAATCCTATTTAATTACTTTCACTAGATTCATCGATTTTAGTGTAGATGTTTATTTCTAATCATATTTTATTACTCGCACTAGTTGCATTGATTTCAATGTAAATAATTTCTAATCCTATTTGATTGCTTGCATTATATGCATTGATTTAAGTGTAGATGGTGATTTCTAATCCTATTTGATTTCTTGCACTAGATGCATTAATTTCAATGTAGATGTTGATTTCTAATTATATTTGATTGTTTGCACTAGATGCATTGATTTCAATGTAGATGATTTCTAATCATATTTGATTGCTTGCATTAAATGCATTGATTTCAGTGTAGATGGTGATTTGTAATCCTATTTGATTTTTCCCCCTAGAAGCATTGATTTCAGTTTAGATGTTGGTTTTTAATCCTATTTTCCTACTTGCACTAGATGCATTCATTTGAGTTTACATGTTGATTTCTAATCCTATTTGATTACTTGCATTAAATGCATTGATTACAGTGTAGATGTTGTTTTCTAATCTTAATTGATTTCTTGCATCAAATGCATTGAATTCACTGTATATGTTGATTTATGATTTGATGTAATTGTAGGTATGATGGTACATTAATTTTAAATCCATTGGATTAATAGTGTGCATTGATTTCAGTGTAAGCACAAAAAATTATTGACTATGTACATTGATTTTTGTGTTATAGTAATTAAACCTATTAATATTGGAGAGCAAGAGAGGGAAGGTATGATGTTTAATACAACAACTCGATCTAAATATTTAAATGGTTTATGATTCCAACTGTCATTTTCATATAATAGATATGAAAAGGTGACAAAACTAACAAGTGTGATGATAATAATAGTAGAAGAAAATAGTATTATATTGATCATAACGAAGTCTATTTGTAATTGACTACATTCTTATTATTCACATTTTCTATCATTCAATACTATTACATTCTTTGCATTCATAATTTTTATTTCATCATTTTTCACCATTAAAGTTATTTTACAATATGTATCATCTCAAAAAAATGAGGTAACTAAACAAATTTAAAATTAAAATGACTCAATAAATCTCAAACACATTTAGTAGAGAGGGAGAGGAGAAAGGAGAGGAGGAATGAAGAGAGAGAGGGAGGGAGAGGAGTGAGAGAGGTAGAGAATGGTAACAGAGGGATAGGGAGACATAAACATGGAGGTGGGAGAGAGAGAAGGATATGGGATTGGAGGGGAGAGAGAGAGAGAGAGAGAGAGAGAGAGAGAGAGAGAGAGAGAGAGAGATAAATAAAGGGGAAGGGAGAGGGAGGTAGGAGAGAAAGGGAGAGAGAGGAAGGATGAGAGGAGGAGGAGAGAGGGAGGGAAGAAGAAAAGCATAGATTGTGAGAATTGGAGAGAGAGGGAGTGACAAGGGAGATATGGAGAGAGAGTGTGTATATTTAGGGGTGAGATAAAGAGACATAGGATTAATGGAGACAAGGGGGGAGAGAAAGGGAGAGAAGGAGAAAGTGATAGATATAGTAACATAGTTGGAGAGAGAGATAGAGTGATGGGGGAAGAGAGAGGATTGGAGGGCACAGAGAGAGAGAGAGAGAGAGAGAGAGGGGGGGGGGGATAGAGGGAGGTGGGAGAGAGATGACCTGAGAGAGGAGAAGAGAGTGATGGGGGAAGATAGAGGATTGTAGGGGTGAGAGGGAGAGAGAGAGAGAGGGAGAGAGAGAGAAAGGTAGAGGAGAAAGGGAGAGAGAGGAAGAAAATGAGAAGGGAATTGAAAGAGAGGAGGATAGAGGGAGGGATAGAGAGATGGAGTTGGAGGGGAGAGAGGGAGGGATAGAGAGATGGAGCTAGATGGGGAGAGAGGGAGGGAAGAAGAAAGACATAGAGAGTGAGTAGTGGAGAGAGAGAGGGAGTGAAAAGGGAGAGATAGAGAGAGTGTGTGTATGTTTGGAGGTGATATAAAGATACAAACAAGGAGATTTGGAGAGAAGGGGGGAGAGAAGTAGAGAGAGAGGCATATAGGAACAAAGTTGGAAGGTGAAGAGAGACAGAGAGAGAAATGTGGGAGAGCAAGGAAGAGAGAGAGTGAAGAGAGGTAGGGAAAGAGAGATGGATATGGAGGGAGAGAGAGAGAGGGAGGTAAGAATAAAGACATGAAGAGTGAAATGTGGAGAGAGAGAGAGAGAGTGATAAGGAAGATGGAGGGAGAGGGAGAGAGGATAGCAGGAGGGAGAGGGAGAGGAGGAGGAACTGATAGATAGATATATTGGAGAAAGAGAGTGTATGTTTTGAGGTTGATATAGAGAGACAAAGGGATATAGAGATATACATGGAAGGTGAAGATAAAGAAGAGATAGATTGAGACAAGGAGTGAGGGACAAATAAATTGATAGATATAGAGTCAGAGAGCGTGTGTGTTTGGCGGGGTGTGATAAAGAGACAAAGAAGGAGAGATGGAGGGGGGAGAAAGGGAAGAATATTTCTTACACTAGATGCATTGATTTCAATGTAGATGGTGATTTCTAATCCTCTTTGATTGCTTGCACTAGATGCATTGATTTTAGTGTAGATGTTTATTTCTAATCATATTTGATTACTCGCACTAGATGCATTTATTTCAATGTAAATGATTTCTAATCCTATTTGATTGCTTGCACTAAATGCATTGATTTCAGTGTAGGTGGTGATTTCTAATCCTATTTGATTTCTTGCACTAGATGCATTAATTTCAATGTAGGTGTTGATTTCTAATTATATTTGATTGTTTGCACTAGATGCACTGATTTCAATTTAGATGATTTCTAATCATATTTGATTGCTTGCACTAAATGCATTGATTTCAGTGTAGATGGTGATTTGTAATCCTATTTGATTGTTTCCCCTAAAAGCACTGATTTCAGTTTAGATGTTGGTTTTTATTCCTATTTTCCTACTTGCACTAGATGCATTCATTAGTGTGTATATGTTGATTTCTAATCCTATTTGATTACTTGCATTAGATGCATTGATTTCAGTGTAGATGTTGTTTTCTAATCTTATTTGATTTCTTGCATCAGATGCATTTAATTCACTGTATATGTTGATTTGTGATTTGATGTAATTGTAAGTATGATGGTACATTAATTTTAAAGTCATTGGATTAATAGTGTGCATTGATTTCAGTGTAAGCACAAAAAATTATTGACAATGTACATTGATTTTTGTGTTATAGTAATTAAACCTATTATGATGTTTACTACAACAACTCAAGCTAAATATTTAAAGGATTTATGATTTCAAGTGTCATTTTCATATAATCGATATGAAAATGTGACAAAACTAACAAGTGTGATGATAAGAATAGTAGAAGAAAATAGTTTGAGATTGATCATAACGAAGTCTATTTATAATTCTACATTCTTATTATTCACATTTTCTCTCATTCAATATTATTACATTCTTTTCATTCAAATTTTTTATTTCATCATTTTCACCATTAAAGTTATTTTACAATATGTATCATCTCAACAAATTGAGGTAACTAAACAAATTTAAAATTAAAATGACTCAATAAATCTCAAACATATTTAGCATATTTAAAATGGTTATATTAATATTAAATGTATTTACATATTATTGATAAACCATCTTAACTCCGGATCTATCAAGCACCAAGAGGGATCAAATCTCCCGAGGTGCAAACATGTCCTCAAGTTTTGCACTAAAAAAAAATAAAAAATATAACAAATTGAATTGTTTTATTTTTATTAATTTATCTTTTTATTATTAATTGAGCCAACATTTAAATGTTTACACTCATCCTTGATACTATTTTTACATTACTTTTAACTTTTTATTATTATCTGAGACAATATTTAAATGTTTACACTCATCTCTGATATCACTTTTAACTTCTTTTCTTAATTAGGTCGACATTTAAACTTGTTTACATACTTACATTACATCTACACATCTAACCTATACTAGGCTATAGAGCCTCTCGACACAACAAAATAATAATAAAGTAGAGACCTATGGCCTTCTGGAAAGCCTATACCCTTGGAAAATATTTAAGATTTGTTCATTATTATCTGTCATTTGGTCCATAAAATTACCATTTTTTGTAATAAAACTATCATGATAAACTATATAATTTTTTTTTATCTAAACTTGCATAAGTAATTCTAATTAACCAATTTAATTATAATTTCATATAGTAAATACTGTACATTGAGTTACTATTCTATTAGAAGACACAATTTTAAATTTTCCATAAAATTTATTTAATGATATAATTATACGAATAGAAATTTTAATTTCAAATAATATCATTAGTAATCTTGTTTGCATTGAATACAATATTTTATTCTATTACAAGGTTGGTAGCATTTATAATGAACCAGAGAAATTTTTAAGCAAGTCCTACTATGTTCAAATTTATAAAATATAAACTATAGCAACATAATTTATGTATATTACTATTATTTATTGTTTTATATTAATTTAAAGTTAAGTTGTAATAAATTCTAAAAAAAACCACATATAAAGTTATATAATGGCATTAATAATAATCAATAGTTTATACTTTTATTAACATAGATTTTAGTTATATTTTGACAACTATTTTATCTAGATTGACTTTATAGTAAGTTGAGGTGATGGAAACATTTTAGAGTTTTCGATCTATAAAACTATTAAATGGCATAATATTATTTTTTGTTATTGCTATAATTTACAACAATTTTAATTATTTTTATAGTAATTTATTTTGTTAATGTTTATATTTAAGGAACTACATTCTAATATCATATTCTCTTCATAGAAGTATATATTTTTCTCATTGAAAGAATACCATCAATATCATATATATAAGAGTAGGTCAAATAACATTGAAGACAAGAGGCTTCCTAAAATTTCTTGTTGATAAGAAATGTAGAAGATAGAAGTTTAGACAAACACATGGGAGCTCACAGGTGCAGATTACCAGGAGCTCCCACCAGCAAATGCATTCGCTTGGCATTCTTCATTAAGCATCAAGAATTAAATAGATACATAGGAAAAACAGATTCCTAATTAATAGGAACTGAATGTCAAATAAAGAGCAAATCATAACTACGTAACCAATTCTCCATTAATTTCTAACACCCCCCCTTAATGGAGAAAGGGATTTTTAAACACACCTAAAGTATCCCTAAACAAATCAAACTTCAGTCTTCCTAGTGGCTTAGTGAATATATCAGCCATTTTATCACAAGAATTACAATAGTCTACATAAATCTCTTTGGACTGCACTTTCTCCCTAACAAAATGAAATTGAGTGTCTATGTGCTTAGTGTTTTTATGAAACACGGGATTGTAAGCCAGTTTGATGGAACTCTGATTGTCACAATTGATGATCGTAGCTTCTGTCTGTTCTTCCCCTGCATCTTGGAGAAGTCTACGCAACCAAACTGCCTCACATGTCACTGCACACATAGCTTGATATTCAGCTTCTGCCGAGGATAAAGCAACAGTATGCTGCTTCTTGCTGCACCAAGAGATGACCCCGGAACCAATGTTGAAGGCGTAACCTATAATTGATCTTCTGTCATCTAGATTTCCCACCCAATCAGAGTCTGTATAACCTGTCAACTTAACATCAAATGAGTCAGAATACAAAATACCAAAATCTGATGTTCCTTGCAGATACCTTAATACTCCTTTCGCTGCACTCTAGTGACTGTCATGAGGTTGAGTCATAAACTGACTCAAAACACTCACTGCATAGGTTAAGTCAGGTCTTGTTGTAGTCAAATAAATAAGACTACCAACCAACTGTCTGTACAGTGTTGCATCTGCATATTTCGAACCATCATCCATATGAAGTTTGCTATTCTGCTGTAAAGGTATGCATGAAGGCTTGCACTCATCCATCTTAAACTTGGATAACAGACTCTTTGCATACTTACCCTGGGACAAGAAAGTTTGACTTGAATCTCTCCAAACTTCTAGACCCAAACAGTATTGCATTTCTCCAAGGTCCTTCATCTCAAATTTCTGTGATAATTGCTGCTTGATTTCTTCAATGAGATTTTCTGCACTTCCTGTTATTATCAAATCATCTACATACAAAGAAATCACCACTATCTTCCCTTCATTATTAAACATGGTATATAAATTGGGATCATTTTTGCTCCTTTCATAACCGTTCATGAGGAAAAAGGAATCAATTTTTTCATACCAGGATCTAGGTGTCTGCTTTAAACCATATAAAGCTTTCTTTAATCTACACACTAGATGTTCTTCTCCCTTCTTAACAAATCCTTCAGGCTGTACTAAGTATACTTCTTCTTTTAAATCACCGTTTAAGAAAGCAGACTTAACATCTAATTGATGTATTTTCCAATGATGTTTAGTGGCTAAAGCAATGATCATTCTGATGGTGTTTAATTTTGCAACAGGGGCAAATGTCTCCTCAAAATCAATACCTTCTATCTGGGAATATCCCTTTGCCACCAACCTTTCTTTATGTTTATCAATAGACCCATCTGCTCTAAATTTCAACTTAAATAACCATTTGCAACCTATGGGTTGTTTATCATCAGGAAGTTTTACTAGATCCCACATATTGTTCTTAATGATGGATTCATATTCCTCATTCATTGCTTTCTTCCATTCAAGACTTTTACTAGCTTCATAAAAGTTAGAAGGTTCTGCAATGTTTAACATACCAGTCATAAGCGCATAATCCCTATATCGAGCTGGTAACTGTCTTGGCCTGTTTGATCTTCTGAGTGGTGGGGGTTCAATTATTCTGCTTATTTCTTCCCTTTGTGGACTGAACTCCAAATTATCCTGCTGCTGCTGTACCTGCTGCTATTCCTGCTTCTGTTCCTGCTGCTGACTGACTCCTGTTTTCAGTATCCTCTTCTGAGAGTAAGGGCACATGCCATTCTTCATTGTTTTGGACATGATTTCCATCATCAATCTGTTCATGGAATAATACATCTCTACTGACAAACACCTTGTGAGTATCAGGGTCAAACAATTTATAAGCCTTATACTCACTGCAGTATCCAATGAACGTGCATTTAATGGCCTTTGAATCTAACTTCTTCCTATTCTCTTTAGGAACATGTGCAAAAGCTTTACAGCCAAATACTCTAAGATTACTTACTGCAGGCTTGAAGCCAAACAATGCTTCAAAAGGAGTTTTATACTCAAGACTTTTAGTAGGACTCTTATTCTTTAAATACACTGCAGTATTAACAGCTTCTGCCCAAAAACCATTAGTTAGATTCTTACCTTTCAACATACTACGAGCACACTCCACCAGTGTTCTGTTTTTCCTCTCAGCAACTCCATTCTGCTGAGGAGTGTAAGGTGTTGTGAATTGCTGCTGTATCCCATGCTCGTTGCAATATTTGGTGAAGACTCCTTTCTTGAATTCCCCCCCTTGATCTGATCGAAGAATCCTGATGAACTTTCTTGTTTGCTTCTCAATCATGTTTCTGAATTGCTTGAAATATTCAAAAGCATGACTTTTCTGTTTAAGAAAATACACCCATGTGAATCTTGTACATTCATCAACAAAGATTAAAAAATAATAGCCCCCCCCTAACGACCTCGTCTGCATCGGGCCACATAAGTCAGTATGTACAAGTTCAAGTATATCCCTCTGTTTTCTATCTTTAACGGCAGGAAATTCATCTCTATGCTGTTTACCGAACGCACATGCCTCACAATCAATATGCAACTTTTTCAAAACAGGAAGACCCTCTACCATACCTTTTTTTTGCAGCAGAAAGAGATCACCAAAGTTAATATGCCCAAGTCGTTGATGCCACAAATTTTCAGCAGACTTATTTGACGCCATCAAGGCTTGCTGAGGCGTACTTTTCACATCCAATTTGTAGAGTCCTCCTATGCGAATACCTGTAGCAATGGGCTTCATCTGATCCAACAAATCTTTAATAATGCAATGAGATTTAAAAAATTCTACCTTGAGGTCCTGATCTGTAATCTTGGACACAGAAATCAGGTTCTTCTTAATGCCGGGAACATACCACACATCAGATATATTCCTGATCTTACCATCAGGCAGAGTAACAAGGACATCTCCATGTCCCTTGATCTCATACCCACTATTATCTCCAAGATAGACTTTTACTCCAGAGTTGGATTCTTTAAAATTTCTGAACCATTGCTTTTTACCTGACATATGCGAGGAGGCTCCAGAATCCACGAACCAAATATCTGATTCATCCTCCTCAGTAGCAGTGTCAGCCTTGGCCATAAATAGTCTAACATCCAGATTCTGATCTGGGTCTGTATCTGCATCTGCATCCGCCAAATGACCTGCATGCCTTCTCTGATTGTACCTCTCTTGATTTTCCTTCTTCTTGCGACAAAATTTAGCAATATGGCCTATCTTACCACAATAAAAACATTCAAGAGCAGAGTCATTTCTATACGAGGTCATACCTTGTGGTGTCATTTTTGATGTGTTGCCCCTCCTCTGATCAGCCATCGCTCTCCCTTTTGGCTTGAACTTTGTTATCAATGCAAGATCTGGATCTTGAGGCTTAAGAGACGACCTCCTTTCCTCTTCATGTAGCAAAATTCCAGTAAGCTCTTCAAAACACGGAGGCTTTTCCCTTGCATTCAATCTAGTTATAAACATCTGATAGTCATCTGTCATACCGTTCATGGTGATTGTCACCAAATCATCATTTGCCACGGTTTGACCGATATCAGATAGTTTATCTTTAACTTCCTTTATCCGGGATAAGAATGACGAAACAGACTCATTCTCCTCCATCTTGATTGAGAGGATCTTCTTCCTGAGGAACAAGGTTCGGCTGGTGTTCTTGATTTCATACATGTCTTTGAGAGTTGTCCAGATTTCATTCGTTGTCTTGCAATCCCGAATATGAGGGATGATGCAATCTTTAACTGACAATTTTAGTAGAACTTTTGCCTTCAACTCCCTTTTCTCCCATTCTTGAATTGTTGCATTCGTTCCACCATTTGCAACAGTCGGCTTACCTTCATCGCCGATGACAATGCTATAGGTATTCTGACCCTCAAGCAAAGTTTGAAGTTTAAATTTCCAATTTGTGTAATTGGAACCATCCAACTTGCTGCTTTCATTTAAGTAATCTGCCATTTGAGAATTCATCTTGGAGGAAAAAAAAAACAGGCTACCCCCGGCAACTTAAACAAAATGAACAATTCTCAAATTATTACAACAAATTGAATATGGTTGTGACTTACAACAGTTGTGAAATACAAATTATGAATAAGCAGCAGATCACTAATTATTAACTTCAGAAATTTGTTTCAGTGAAAGCATTGATATCGCTCTGCATAAACTAGATGCCAAACTGTTTGCATAAAAAAAAAAAACGCTGCATAAATCTGCTAATTAAAGACAACGAATGTCAATTGAGCTGTGTAGATGAACACTGAACAACAAATTAGACCACTTTAGGAACGCAGAACAACAACGTTCAGAAAAAATAAAATTCGCCCTTGTTTCCGGAAAGCAGCAATCAACTCGATACTTGTATTGGCTTTTTCACAACTCGGATCTTCTCAAATTTGTCAAGGACTTTTGGGTATCTTGCTGGACATTTGGGAGGAATATTTGGAGTCGGAGTACAGAAGAAGTAATCATAATAATGCAGCTGATGATTTGCGTTTTTGCCACTTCTCCCTTTGCCAGATGTGTAAAAGAAGACTAGATAAAATCAGCTACGCTGATTCAAAATCTCAAAAAAAAATTGTGCTTTTAGCAATGACTGCACTGCATTGGTGTGTATAATGATAGGATTTCTTTGGTTTACATGTATGAAGAAAAAAACAAATGCCGCCCTGTTAAACGCAAACAAATTTAACCAAAACCCCAAAAAACAAGTCCTTCAGTCTTTCAGTCATTCCCCTGGTCGACGAGAGCTGGGTTGCCACACGATGGTATTATGATTGCGATAATAAGTTTTTGCGTTTTTACCTATTCACCGTAGTTAAAATGAAAATAGTGAATCTACCAGCCACCTGACTCGAAGACTGTCGCGCACGACGAACAGGTGGGCTGTGCAATCTGGCGAACGCTAGCTAGTATGGGGTTCGGATCTGCACCGATCACCTGAAATCACACAGCAATCCATGTACATAGCTCCCCAGCAATCAATGCATTTTCCGAGATCCGATTCGCACAGGGCTCTTCTGTCTCCAGATTTTGGCCTTCACGCTACTGCACTCAGTACACAGCTCGATCCACTTCCAGGCAACACCACCACAAACAAAATCGCCTTCTCGGCCTTGAAAACGCCTTCACGGCAATACGATCTCCCTCACGCATTCAACAGAGAACGCAGCTCTTCCCGGGCTCCGATACCATGATAAGAAATGCAGAAGACAGAAGTTTAGACAAACACACGGGAGCTCACAGGTGCAGATCACCAGGAGCTCCCACCAGCAAATGCATTCGCTTGAAATTCTTCATTAAGCATCAAGAATTAAATAGATACATAGGCAAAACAGATTCCTAATTAATAGGAACTGAATGTCAAATAAAGAGCAAATCATAACTACGTAACCTATTCTCCATTAATTTCTAACACTTGTCACTATCCAAAACCACCTTCAAGTCAAGTAGGGATGGCATAAGGATGAGTGACCTTGGCTAGAACATTGGGAGATATAGGAGATCATTTTATAGAATAAATATATTAATATTAAAAATATTATTACATAAAAAAAAAAAAAAACATTATTTAATAGGGGGTGATCAACCCCACTATAAGAAAACTAAAATATTATATTAAGGTGGTGATCAACCCAAATATCGAAAATGTACATTATGAGTAGTGTAAAAGAAAATAAACATTTTCAAAATAAGAATAAACTCTCATGATGTCAATAGTGAAACTAGACATAATTGGTAAATTCCAAAACACCTTGGGAGGAAAATATCTATCACCTTTGTAACATTAAGAGGGTGAATATGAAAAGCACTAAGTTCTCCTAGATTGTCTAGCTTATACTGAGATTGGATCTAAATTTTCAAAATATTTGTGACACTACCAACCTTCTTTACCTTTTAACTCAACAAGATTGTTGATCTTAAAATGTTTCTTAATGCTTTTCGAACATAGAAATAAAATTATAAAGAATTACGAGTCATCACTTTATGCCTTAGAAAAGTCTCAAAGATCATATTAATAATCATCATCATTATCATCATGGCTATCATCATTATATATTATTATAAAAAATTTACACCACTTTAAACTTTAAAAAATAAAAATATATTAAAAATTAGAAAGTAACATAATTTATTTTTATTATTTAAATGATCAATTGATTGAAATTTGCTTCAGGAGTAATAAATTAATGTGAAAAAAATATCTTATAAAATTATTTAATGACAATGACATTGGTAATGTCTAGTATCTATTGTTAATCCATTTAAATATCAAAATCAATTATGAATAAGAATAAAATAGAATAATATAGATTGATATTTGTTCAAATAGAAAAGGAAGGAGGGTAAACTAACAAAACTAGTGATCGGCAAGAGTTCAATATTTATTCTTGAAATGTTTGAATATATATTATGTTGAAAAAACATATAATTAATATTCCTCTATAAATTACGTTACCTACATTATTTTTATTATAATTGATATTTATATGTCTGTAACCACGTTCATCAAGATCTCACGAGTAATAGATTGTGTAATAAATTTCTTAATAATAAATTTGCAACACTTCATAGTTGAAAATAGAAACATAAATCATTGAATTAGAATAACAATATAATTTATTTTTATTTTTTTAAAAATAAGTTGATTAAGATTGGCTTCATGAATAATAAATTAATGCGAGAAAAATATTTTACTAATAATTTATTAATGATAATAATATCTATTAGAATAACAATATAATTTATGTTTATTTTTTAAAAATAAGTCGATTAAGATTTGTTTCATGAATAATAAATTAATGTGAGAAAAATATCTTACTTATAAATTTACTAATAATTTATTAATGATAATAATATTTATTATTAATCATTTTAATAATAAAAATCAATTAGGAATAAAAATAAAAATAGTGTAATATAAATTTATTTTTTGAAATACAAAAGGAAAGAGAGTAAATTAACTAAGCTATTTATAATAAGTATTCAATATTTATTCTTGAACGGTTTGACTATATTATATTGAAAATAGCATATAATTGATATTCCTCTAAATCTTAGATTGCTTACATTATTTCTATTATAATTAACATTTATATTTATATATTGAAACAAAGTTCATCAAGATTTAACTTATGAGTTATAAATTGCAAAAGAAATTTCTATAAAGTTATTTAATGACATATAAATATTGTGTCTGTTACTATTATTAACTATTTTAATGTTGACACTAAGTTGATTATTTTCCCAAACAAAACATTCAATATACTCTCAATAACACTTAACACACACTTTAAGATGTTGATATTACCTATGTTGAGCGTCAAATCCATGATATTCCATTGATGAATGTACCCTTCCTCAACATCATCCGTGATCAAATTTGGTTGAATGACATCAATTATCAAAATTTTAACATAGACTTCATCAACCCTTTCTCAAGAATAATAAGTTCTAGTCTCTATAGGTTTGACCCTTCCGAGCCCAATAACTAGATCATTAATTAGGAGGTCGGTAACACCCTCATCCCACATCTACCCAAGTAACCGGCCAACCGGCGTAAACACATGATGAGAGGCTACTATGATCATATTCAACATCCTAGATGGCCTTAAGGAAGTGGAACTGACAAAAACACATCATACATACCTTCCACACAAACAACAGAACTCTTAGGAGCTAACCCAACCACTCAAGACTCTAGCCTCTTGGTCCCACTAAGATATCATGAAGAAAACCCCTTGTATGAATGCACAGGCCTGTATCCATGTGTCTGGGAGGCTCTGGCCACATGCATAAGCCTGCATACCTACATCCAGGGACTAAATTACCCAAATCTGTGGGTGCTTTCGTGAGATTTAAGGCACATTTTCAGGCCCAGAGTCCAAGCCACTACCCATAACTCAATGAAAAGTTTAAAAATGAAACGAAACAACGAAACAATGATGTATTTGAAAAAATATCAAAAGGCATAGACTGGACCCATACTAGCCCTCCCTGGCATTTTGTCAGGCATACTATGAATATGTAATCTATAGTTGTGAACAACAGATATGAACATAGGGGTTTCATACTTATCTTAGAATCGCTAAGAAGCCTTGTTCCCTTACATCATTAGCTGAAGTATCATCTATTAGGTCATAGATACATTATTTATTCATTTACAAATGAAAACATGAGGAGAGACATACATCAACATCGTCAGAATAAATACTCATAACCATCATAATAACAACAAAATTTTTAGGGAGATATCAACTGTAGAATCCACATATAAACCAATACATTTACACATCAAATGAAAAGGGAATGAATTTCTCATTAATGAATGTAGAAACTAACCAGGGATGAAACTACCACATTCCACTCGACCATAGATTGGTTGAGCCAAATACCTCTTTAGCCAATCACCCTCATGCCATATTCCAAGCATGAATGTGGGACTCATAACCAACCAAAAAAAACCAAACAAGCATGGATTCTATCGGAGTTTTCCACATACACAGTGAGGAATTTTACGACCTCCTAGTCTACCAGGATTTACCGTAATCGACAATACGATCTAGGGATCACTAGGCCCTACACTAAGACCCACTCTCCAGGTTTACCCTACCTCCCATCCCGGGACTACTAGGACCAATTGAGAGAAATCCACCTTTTGACTTTACCGTATATCTCGCCATTCACCAGAAAGGATTCCTAGCCCACCGAGACACACAATCCTGGCTTGACCACAACCCACAGTCTGGTTCGAGGGTTATTAGGCCAGTGGTTTCACCGCGATACACAGTCTCTTTCAGGGATCACTAGGCTATGTGTTTGTCATTTCAGATTTCCACCTCAGTCAACGTCAAATCCGTTCGACAATCAAGCTCCACCAAACATGGGAGCCCATCTCATCAAGGCTATCCGGAAAGGGAAAGGCTAGGTTGAAAACACTACCACACCTGGAAAAAGCCATGCAATGACAGAAAAGAACCACATGGAATACCATGCATGCCAAATCTAGTAAGGAAATCACATATGAAAATTGATACTTGCAAAGAATCCTTCTGTAGCTACTTAATATTACTCTTCCTTGCTTCCTCCTTCCTTCCTCTTGGCTTCTTTTCCTTTCTTGATCTAATGCAAAAGTGCTCCAAGAAAACTCTAAGTGTCCAAGAGTGTGCGTGAGAGAGAGAGAAAGAACAAAATGAGATCCATAAGTGTGAGAAAAATCTTTCCAACTTATCCTCAGAAGCCTTTTTATCAATGAGGCCTCTATTTTCTTCAATTTTCATTATTTTCCTTCATTTTTCTCCTCACATGCAACCTTTGACCTTTCACCTCCCTTTTATCCTATTTTCCTTTATTTTCATAAATAAAATTCCAATTAATGCCTCATGCCTTTCCAAAGCCTTTTCCATTTCCTTTGACAATTTCCTTTAGCCATAATAATCGAAATGAACACCCACTAGGATGTTTTTCCCACCATTCAACTTGGAATATGTGTCCCATCAACCTTGGTGTTATATTTTTTTACATGGAGTTTTAACCAGGGTTGTTACAGAACTCTCTCCCTTGTGGGTACACCATCCTCGATGTTCAACAAAACCTACAAATTAGAAAACCTCTAAAAATAAAACATACTATCCATGGAGCTTTATAACACAACTCATTGCAATGTTTACAATGACCACTGCTAAAATATGACAATCATACCTCTTAATGGTGCTTTATAACAAAACTCATTATAATATTTACAATAATATACATATATTCACATTTTTTCAACCAAACAATAAAAGGACACGATGCCCACATCCACTACAAGGGAATCCAAAGGCTCACACCTCCACCCTCAAAGTAGTACTAGTATCCACTTCATTCCCAAGAAGTCCAAAATCCACTGTCGGAGAAAAAGATGCATAAAATGCACAATGCTACTTTCCACCGCTATTGTACCCATAGTGAACAATTACCAGCTCATTGTTATAGGGAACACTCCCAATGTGCGTCTGATTCTATCTAGAAATGCTAATGACCAAAATAAATCCATCCCCGACCTTCCCTTCTCTACTACACAGTCCCTCGGGCAATCCAGTGACCCCCCTTCGGTGCAGTCACTCACCTTCCAAGTTCCCCTACCTTCCCTTCTCTACTACACAGTCCCTCAGGTAATCCAGTCATCCCCCTTCGGTGCAGTCACTCACCTTCCAAGTTCCCCGACATCCCCTATCCCAGGCGATCCATCCCATGGCTAGGCTTCCTCGCATCAGAAGCCGCAAAAACCAAGGCATATCAATGCCTCAAAACCATCATACCAGTCATATCATACTCATGGAAATCAATGGACACTATTGGGTACCAGTGTCCCACAATGGCCCTGCTCATGAAGTGCTTTACCAACATACCGTTGTTTGTTTCAATTCCTTTTGTTATTACTACTAATGCTTGCAATCAGTTTCAACCATCCAAATAGGAATTTCCATGATTATTTGTACCAAGAACATAATCCCCATTATACTATAAAAAATTTGAAATAAACTCAAATCATATGTCATTAGTAGCCTGTCAATAAGTTACTCTTGCACTTCCGTTTACTTCCTGTCACACAAGTCAAACTAGTTGTTTGCTCAAATCATCATGTATAAACATATTACATCTGGTTAGCTCAAAACACAACCGTCATAATCAAAATAATAAATCACATGAAATCATTATAAACCATAATCATAAATCACATGTAACCATCATAAGTCAGAATCATAGATCACATGCATAATAAAGTATATTAAAAATCCTTCAAAAGACAAAATTACATTCGTGAATCATCTCCACTTAATCTCAATAAATTCTCTCAAATAGATAAAAAACAACTTCTACACCACATTTATTTATATTAGTATTCATGCAATTTTCTTTCTTTGGCATCCATGCCAAAAATTTGATATTGATTGGTATAGAGCTAAGTTTTGTGCCATTAGGATTTGGTACCCAATATTGCTCTAAAATTTTTCCATTGTATTACCTTGAAATAGGATTCCACTAATCAACCTTTACATGAAACCTAGTCAATTTCAGTATCCTTGAAGATATTTGAGGTGGATTTTTCCATCCAAATCATCTCTTCTTCATCCTCATTTCCTGAGCTAAATAGTAACTTTTGTCATTCCTCAACATCAATGATAGGATTAAATGTTGGATTTGTCTTGTTGCACTTGGGTCCAACATACATTAGTTCATTTCTCACATTATAAAAATCTCCATCCATAATACTTGAGAATACATGGATTATATTATGGTCATCATATATAATTTTTCAGAGTTGTAGGCCAAAAATTCTCAGAAGATTAATCACTTTCGCTCATTATTGTATGATCATTATATATTGCATCTAATTTATGTAGAAGAACCATTTTAACCTACAAAAGAGAGAAAATAAGTCGATTATTTTCTAAAACAAAACATTCAGTATACTCTCAATAACACTAACACACACTTTAAGATGTTGATATTACCTATGTTGAGCGTCAAATCCATGATATTCCATTGATGAATGTCCCCTTCCTCAACATCATCCACGATCAAATTTGGTTGAATGACATCAATTATCAAAATTTTAACATAGAATTCATTAACCCTTTCTCAAGCACAATAAGTTCTAGTCTCTATAAGTTTGACCCTTCCGAGCCTAATAACTAGATCATTAATTAGGAGGTCGGTAACACCCTCATCCCACATCTACCCAAGTAACCGGCCAACCGGGGTAAACACGTGACGAGATGCTACTATGATCATATTCGACATCCTAGATGGCCTTAAGGAAGTGGAACTAATGAAAACACATCATACATACCTTCCACACAAACAATAGAACTCCCAGGGGCTAACCCAACAACTCAAGCCTCTAGCCTCTTGGTCCCACTAAGATATCATGAATAAAACCCCTTGTATGCATGCACAGGCCTGCATCCATGTGTCTGGGAGGCTCTGGATACATGCACAAGCTTGCATACCTATGTCTAGGGACTAAATTACCCAAATCTGTGGCTGATTCTGCGAGATTTAAGGCACATTTTCAAGCCTAGACTCCAAGCCACTGCCGATAACTCAATGAAAAGTTCAAAAATGAAATAAAACAATGAAAAAATGATGTATTTGCAAAAAATATCAAAAGGCCTAGACTGGACCCCTACTAGCTATGCCAGGGATTTCGTTAGGCATACCATGAATATGTAATCTATAGGTGTGAACAATAGATCTGAACATAGGGGTTTCTTACTTATCTGAGAATCACTAAGAAGCCTTGTTCCCTTACATCATTAGCTGAAGTATCATCTATTAGGTCATAGATACATTATTTATTCATTTGCAAATGAAAACATGAGGAGAGACATACATCAACACTGCCAGAATAAGTACTCATAACCATCATAATAACAAAAACAAATTTAGGGAGATATCAACCATAGAATCCACATATAAACCAATACATTTATACATCAAATGAAAAGGGAATGAATTTCTCATTAATGAATGTAGAAACCAACCAGGGATGAGACTACCACATTCTACCCGACCAGAGATTGGTTGAGCCAAATATCTTTTCAGCCAATCACCCTCATGCCACATTCCAAGCATGAATGTGGGACTCATAACCAACCAAAAAGAAACAAACAAGCATGGATTCTACTAGAGTTTTCCACCTACACCGTGAGGAATTTTACTGCCTCCTAGTCTTCCAGGCTTTACCGTAATCGACAGTTCGATCTAAGGATCAATAAGCCCTACACTGAGACCCACTCTCCAGGCTTTACCCTACATCCCATCCCAGTACTACTAGGACCAATTGAGAGATATCCACCTTTTGAATTTACCGTATATCTCGTCATTCACCAAGAAGGATTCCTAGGCCCACTGTGGCACAAAATCTTGGTTTTACCACAACCCACAATCTAGTTCGAGGGTTATTTGGCCAGTGGCTTTACCGCGATCCATAGTCTCATTCAAGGATCACTAGGCTATGTGTTTGTCATTTTAGAGATCCACCTCAGTCAACGTCAAATCCATTCGACAATCCAGCTCAACCAAACATCAGAACCCATGTCATCAAGGCTATCTGGAAAGGGAAAGGCTATGTTGAAAACACTATCACACCTGGAAAAAGCCATGCCATGACAGAAAAGAACCACATGCAATACCATGCATGCCAAATATAGTAAGGAAATCACATATGCAAATCGACACCTGCAAAGAATCCTTCTGTAGCTACTTGATATTGCTCTTCCTTGCTTCCTCCTTCCTTCCTCTTGCCTTCTTTGCATTTCTTGATCCAATGCCAAAGTGCTCCAAGAAAAATATAAGTGTCCAAGAGTGCGCGTGAGAGAGAGAGAGAATAGAATGATATCCATATGTGTGAGAAAAATCTTTCCAACTTATCCTCTGAAGACTTTTTATCAATGAGGCCTCTATTTTCTTTAATTTTCATTATTTTCCTCCTCACATGCAACCTTCGACCTTTCACCTCCCTTTTATCCTATTTTCCTTTATTTTCATAAATAAAATGCTAATTAATGCCTCATGCCTTTCCAAAGCCTTTTCCATTTCGTTTGCCAATTTCCTTTAGCCATATAACCAAAATGAACACTCACTAGGACGTTTTTCCCACCATTCAGCTTGGAATATGTGTCCCTTCAACCTTGGTCTTATCTTTTTTTACATGGATTTTTAACTAGGGTTATTACAGAACTCTCCCCCTTGGGGGTACACTATCCTCGATGTTCAATGACACCTACAAAATAGCAAACCTCTGAAAATAAAACATGCTATCCGTGGAGCTTTATACCACAACTCATTGCAGTATTTACAATGACCACTTCTAAAATATGAAAATCATACTGCTTACTGGTGCTTTATAACACAACTCATTACAATATTTACAATAATATACACATATTCACATTTTCTCAACCAAACAATAAAAGGATACAATGCCCACATCCAGTACAAGGGAATCCAGATGCTCACACCTCCACCCTCAAAGTAGTACCAAGATCCACTTCATTCCCAGGACTTCCAAAATCCACTTTAAGATAAAAAGCTGCATCCAATGTGAAATTCTACTTTCCATTGCTATTGTACCCTCAGTGAACAATTATCGGCTCATTTTTATAGGGAACACTCCTAATTTTCATCTGATTCCATCTAGAAATTTTAATGACCAAAATAAATCCATCCCTGACCTTCCCTTCTCTACTACACAGTCCCTCAGGTAATCCAGTCATCCCCTTCGGTGCAGTCACTCACCTTCCAAGTTCCCCAATCTTCCCTTATCTACTACATAGTCCCTCAGGAAATCCAGTCATCCCCCTTTAGTGCAGTCACTCACCTTCCAAGTTCCCCGGAATCCCCTATCCCAGGCGATCCATCCCTTGGCAAGGCTTCCCCGCATCAGAAGCTACAAAAACCAAGGCATATCAATGCCTCAAAGCCATCATATCAGTCATAGCATGCTCATGGAAATCATTGGACACTATTGGGTACCAATATCCCACAATGGCCCTACTCATGAAGTGCTTTACCAACATACTGTTGTTTGTTTCAATTCCTTTTGTTATTAATACTAATGCTTGCAATCGGTTTCAACCATCCAACTGGGCATTTCCATGATTTCCTGTACCAAGAACATAATCCCCATTATACTCAAAACAAATTGAAATAAACTCAAATCATATTTCATTAGTAGTATGTTAATAAGTTACTCTTTCACTTCTGTTTACTTCCTGTCATACAGGTCAAACTAGTTGTTTGATAAAATCATCATGTATAAACATATTACATCTGGTTAGCTCAAAACACAACCGTCATAATCAAAATAATAAATCACATGCAATCATTATAAACCATAATCATAAATCACATGTAACCATCATAAGTTAGAATCATAGATCACATGCATAACAAAACAAAAATAAAATACTGATACTTATCCTTCATCAGTCCTTACTTCTGCCTTTGTTATTTTTGTACACACATCGGATCGGTTACCACACCCGAAAAGCACCCAAAGCCTTTGCTTCTCTTCAATCATGTACACATACACACAATTTCCATCAGAACACATACACCCACATATGACAGAAAACACCATACTATACACGCACCCACACTGACATATGACAGATACACCTACAACCGGTGCATAATACAACACAATACATACACCTACACCTGCGTACAACACATACACCTACACTCGGTGTAAAATAAAACACAACACATACACCTACATCCGTTGTAAATCACAACACAATACATATACATATACATGGTACAACATAATGAATAGACATGCCACAATATCATGACTACACCATGTACATACATAGTACCGCATGCTCACAACACAACATGTAAGGCATGCACACAATACCACGTGTATACCAATACCATATGCACAACATGTACAAAGTACCACCTCTACAGAACATTACCTACACAATGTGTACACAACATCACATGTACACATCATCACTTGCACGTGTAAACAACGTGAAATGTACACTGCACCACTTGTACAATGTATACACAATGCCAAATGTACACCGCACCACCTATACAATGTGTACACAATACCACATATACACAACATCAAATTCACAACATGTGCACGACACCACATGTACACAGCGCCACATGTACGACATGTACATGACACCACCTGCACACAACACCACATGTACAACATGTACACAACACCAGATGCACACAATACCCCATGGAAAATCATGCACACAACACCAAATGTATATAGCACCATATGTACAACATGCACACAACAACATATGTACTTAGCATTGCATATACAACATGTACATAGCACCATATGTACACAACACCGCATATCCAAGGTGCGCACAACACCATATTCACACAACGCCGCATATCCAACATGCGCACAATACAATATGTACACAATACTACATATGTTAGATGTACACATCACCATAGGTAAAATCACTCAATATATAAAATGCACAACATATACATAAAATTAGTACTGCATATCCATAGACCACACACTAACTCTACCAAGCAACCTTTCTTCAAGTGTCTCTCTTCCATCCATGCTTATCCTAGCATGTCATGGATCACACTACTTTCACTTTGCTGATGTACCCCTCAACATTACCTGTCCATAAAATAAACATAGGCATAGTACAAGAATATAATATCAATTCATGTCCACATGATACTGACCTCATAGATTTGACAGGGTTACTCTTCCCACTTGATTCCTCATAAGACCAAAAAAATCTTCATGTGATTCACTTGTATAAGCAATCATTCCTTCACAAGAATGATCCTTGAAAACCATTTCATACAGTGACATATATATATATATATATATAATCATTAGCATAAAACAATCAGGATCATGTTAGACAATGACATACATATACACATATATACATATAAACATTAACATTAAACAATCATGATTCATGACAACCCTGTCAGACACGACATACATACATGCATACATGCATACATGTAATAAATATATAAACATCAACATAATCATGATCACAAAAAAATTGCTAGATATCATAAGGTCTAGGTTAAGAGAACTTCCTTTATTTGTGCACAACATTGACAATGTTGAGAACAAAAGTTCCCAACATAGCCAAGGCATCTGACACCTAAGTTCCACTTTATTTACCTTTTCTATTCCCTTTCTCATGTCTATACTACCACCATCCATTTACCACAATGGACTCAACCAATCCAACCGACTGCCATATTCTTACCTTCCGCTACCCTTTACTCATGCATCGAGCTTCATCCGATTCTTACATTACCTGCTCGATACCACAAAGCTCTCCCTGAGCTCCATTAAATTTCCTCTTTCCTAAGCAATTCCCAAGACCTTGAAAAAATAAAAGGAAAGAATAAGAACAAACAAGAATATGACCATGAGAAACCAAAAGCAATATGACACTGCAACAAAGTTGCATGGCCATGCACTAGATGCAATCAGGAGCGCAAATCAAGTGCAACAAATCACAAGAGACCAAAAACACAAGACTAGCATCAAACACCATGAATCAATCCCCATGGTTCCAAGTGCTTACGAAGGAAAACTTAACCTGATCCTTCTCCAAGATTTATGGCAATCTCTTGCCATGAAATCCCCTGCATCATACTGCCATAACCACATACCTGTCAATGCATAAATAAATATAATAGTATACGAGTTATCTTACCTTGTTGTTCCAAACTCGTTGCCTTATATTTGAACACATACATATATCGTATATCAAGGGACTCCAATCCCTTGAAGAATCCAACCATTACTAGAAACCAACTAATATACCTATCAAATGCATGTTCATGACTATAGCACATATCCGTATAATGTCAGAAAAAATCAAGGTTAAGAAGACTTACTATAAGAAAAGCACTCATTCATTTGGAATTAGGGTTTCCAAACATAACCAAAGGAATTCTTACCCAATTCCTTTCTTGTATCATTTACCTTGCTGCAATTGAGTCCTACTATGTATTGTCACATCACCCATATGTTAGTTATATATAAACACATAAACTATTACCTTTTCATGCTAATACCAAGCATGTTTCCCTACAATTGTTCACACATGTCAATCAAAATTTCCAAATATCAAGAGATCATATATATTAAATAAAATCAGCCTCTACGAAGACTAACAACCATGTCATAATCAACTAATAGCCAAGATTACAATACTACAAATATCACCTACTTGCACTCAAATACATATCATCTATTTCAACACATTTGTGTTAGTAAGACCATCTCAAAACAAGATCATTTTTTCATGTGATATTATAGGTGCATACTCATATCATGCAAGTAATCAAACATTCATACAATAAATAAATGACATAATAGATACCAAACAACCGAACACCAAATAAACGACATAATCAAACATTCAAACACAATGTAGACGACATAAGAAAACACATACCTTGATGTACCTTAGGGGAGGCTATCTTGTTTGCAAAATCAATATAGATTAGCACGATATAACTTCACATCACATCAACTTAGACATAAATAAGTTCATGATATCCATAACAGTAACTAGCTAACATGTTCACATCATAAAGTCATAAACAATTGTCACTCACACATAAAAATAACATATGCAAACTCAACCTAGATTAGTACAACACAATATCGCAAATATATCAACTCATATGTGAATATCGTAACCATAACCATTTTCATAGTTCAATCTAGATTAACACGATACATATAACATCAATATCTTAATACAATAACCCTAGTCATCAAGTTAACTAACATATAACAACAAGAAGTTAACATGTAACATACCCATCAACAACATATAACATAATCATCAAGTTAAATAATGTAAAAAAACAACAACAATGCATATAAAAGCACATTACTATCTTTCATGACTATTCCACACACGTGCATATGACCACATTGATTCACTAGCATTTGCCATGCATGTAACCACAATAAAAAATAAAATGAAAAACATGCATATAATCGTAATGCATATAACAATAATTAACTAACATACCTGCATGCCAATCATACAATACTTGTATGACGATACACTCGTACCCCAAAGTCTAGTGCAAAAACTTCACTTCTATGATCTGCATCTCCTGTTCTATCTAAAACAACACATAAGCATCACAACATACCAAAAGCACCATGATGACCTCAAATGCAGACAATGACCCCATGGACAACAAATATAACCATGAAAATGCATGCATAACAACATATAGAAACTGGCAAGCATAAAAAATTCATAACTGACATCCACTCATGGCGACCACATCCAATGACCATCAAATTTCACATGGAGACACCACTACAACTTTTACCAACACCATGTATATGCGACAAGCACATAGAAGATAAGCATAAGGAACACATATGCAGTCGAAATGTATGAATGATAAAAACATTCAATGCACAACCAATCATACAGTCATGAAAACACACTTCACAACAACACCATCTTCTTTCACATGACGACATCAATACAACCATGACCACCACCATGCATATTCAACAAGAATATATACCACATGAATTATTAACACATGTGAAACCGACATGAATGCATGATCAACACATTTCCAAAGGAGAGTGCAACCATGCTCTGATACAACTCTATAACACCCTCATCCCACATCTACCCAAGTAACTGGCTGACCGGGGTAAACACATGATGAGAGGCTATTGTGATCATATTCAACCTCATATATGACCTAAGGAAGTGGAGCCAACAGAAACACATCATACAAACCTTCCACATTAGAAAAATAAATTCCAGGAGCTAACCTAACCACTCAGGCCTATAGCCCCTGGGTCCCACTGCGATTTCATGAAGAAAACCCCCTAGATGCATTTACAAGCCTGCATCCATGCATCTGAAAGGCTCTAGCTGCATGCATAACCTTGTATTCCTGCGTCTAGGGACTAAATTTCCGATACCTGTGCCTGCTTCCACAAGATTTAAGGCACTTTTTTTAGGCCCAAAGTCCATCCCAATGCCTAGAACTCAATCACAAGTTAAAAAATGAAATAACACAGTGAAATAGTGATGTATTTGCAAAAAATATGACAAGGCCTAGACTGGACCCCTACTAGCCATGACGAGAATTTCGTCAAGAATATCATGAATATGTAATATACAGGTGTAAACAACAGATCTAAACATAAGGGTTTCATACTTATTCGAGAATTTCTGAAAAGCCTTGTTCCCTTACATCATTAGCTGCAATATCATTTATTAGGTCATAGATACATTGTTTATTCATTTACAAATGAAAACATGAGGCAAGCCATACATCAATATTGTCAAAATAAATTCTCATAACCAACATAATAACAACATAAATATCAGGGGAATATCAACCATAGAATCCAAATATAAACCAGTACATTTACACATCAAATTCCAAGGGGATGAATTTCTCATTATTGAATGTAGAAACCAACTGGGGATGGGACTACCACGTTCCTCCTGACCATAGATTGGATGAGCCAAATCTCTCTTTAGCCAATAATCCTTGTGCCATATTTCAAGAATGAATGTGGGACTCATAACCAACCAAGAAGAACCAAAAAAGCATGGATGGTACTAGAGTTCTGCACCTACATCGTTAGGAATTTTACTGCCTCCTAGTATCTCAGGCTTTACCATAATCTACAGTATGATATAGGGATCAATAGGCCCTACACCGAGACCCACTCTCCAGGCTTTATTGTACATCCCATCCCAGGACTACTAGGCCTAACCAAGAGAAATCCACCTCTTATTTTTACCGTATATCCCTCCATTCACCGACAAGGATTCAAAGACCCACCAAGGCACACAATCCTGGCTTCACCGCAACCCACAATCTGGTTCAGGGGTCTCTAGGCCATTGGCTTTACTGTGATCCACAGTCTGGTTAAGGGATCACTAGACCATGTGTTTTTCATTTTGGAGATCAACGTTACTCAGCTTCGAATCCATCCGACAATCCAACTCAACCAAACATGGGAACCCATCTCATCAAGGCTATCCAGAAATGGCAAGGCTAGGTTGAAAACGTTGTAACACCTAGAAAAACCCATGCCATAATAGAAAATAACCACATGCAATATCATGCATGCCAAATCTAGTAAGGAAATCACATGTGAAAATCGATACCTGCAAAGAATCCTTTGTAGCTGCTTGATCACGCTCTTCCTTTCTTTCTCCTTCCTTCCTCTTGCCTTCTTTTCCTTTCTTGATACAATCCCAAATTTCTCCAAGAAAAATCTGTGTCCAAGAGAGAGAGAGAGAGAGAGAGAGAGAGAGTAAGAGTAGAATGGGAGCCATAAGTGTGAGGAAAATCTTGTCAACTGATCCTGAGAATCCTTTTTATCAATGAGGCCTTTGTTTTCTTCAATTTTCATTATTTTCCTTTGTTTTCCTCCTCACATGCAACCTGTGACCTTTCACCTCCATTTTCTCCTATTTTCCTTTATTTTCATAAATAAATTCCAATTAATGCCTCATTCTTTTCTAAATCCTTTTCCATATCCTTTTCCAATTTCGTTTATCCATAATAACTGAAATGAACACCCACTAGGATGTTTTACACACCATTCGGCTTGGAATACCTGTCCCATCAACCGTGGTATTATATTTTTTTACATGGATTTTTAACCAGGGATGTTAGAAGGTCAACATAATCCCCTTTTCTCAAAATTATTTTTTAATTGTAACTGTACCAATTCTAAAAAAACTCAATTGTAATTAAAGATAAACCATGTAAACTATGATTTTGTATTTTAGTCAAAACAAAAATTTTAAAAATGTAGTATGGATGAAATAATTTAAAATATTATAGTATCCATTTTGTATTTACTAAAACAATATTCCCCATTAACTGGTGTTTGGTACCAAAATGTACTTTATACATGTCTGTGTGTGTGTGTGAGGACCTAACAATTATATATCTAGGTAGAATTATATAATGATAGATAGTAACTCATATCAAACGACCAAGTTCCTATTTAACTTTGGAAATGGCACTTCTATTATTGATGTATGTGTACAAATTATGCTCATAAGAAATTTCTAGAAGTTGGAAAACCACAACACGATCCTTCGTAAAATCAAATAATATCTACAATTTATGCTACATGGGATTTAAAAAAGCCCTATGTGAAGCAGAAATTATATTTATATCTCACTTAGTGAGGATTTTTAAGTTTAAACTTGATATTTGGAAGTCATTCTGGAGGTTTTTTTTGCAAATAAAAGTTTTAGTAGTAATATACTAGACAATTCTCATTTTTATTCTAAAAGTTTTGAAATTACATTTCAAAACTTTAGTTCCAATGTTGGGAATCCATACCTTTACATATATGAGGATGATGCAGGGTAAATTCTTGATACCCTTAACCAAGATCTTTTACTTCAGCTGATAAATTAGAATTGCATTTAATGAAAGCGTTAATGAACATAAATGAACAACTACATGCTGTAAAGAAGAGGAACATAACATGTCAAGATCAGCAATCATAAGAACACATCGTTTGATAACGAATTTCGTCCAAGAGGGACTACATCTCCGGGCCTCGGTGTCAAGATGGTGTAGGCCGCTTCATTAATGCTGTAAAGAATAAGATGTATATGGATGGTGTTTTATCTATCGTACAAGGAAAATTCCCACACGTAGGAGTGACTAGACCTCTCTACGAAATGTTCCACTACTGGAACTCTCATTCATAAAAAAAGGAATCCTATTAGTATGACAATAACTCATACATAATTACTATGAGTATCCTGTGAACATGGCAAACAAAGGGATCTCAAACAACATACATGTGACAATGAGTATCCTGCCAACATGGCATCAAGATGATCTCAAACATAATACAAATCCATGATAGAAAGTACATCTCACATAAAAAATAAAACAATATCCCACATCAAACATCAATAGGGATCTTTACAGCACAATGCATCTCAGAGACAAAAAGACAAATAAGTACATGAAATCAACTTATCATATGCCTCATGCTGAAGATGATTGAAGAATGAGTTGCTCTGCTGCTGGATCTGAAATCACCATCACAATCGTGGTGTCGAAAGGTGTGAAATCAACTGCTCACTCACGGAATGCTGACACTTGCAACTCCACTTTGAAAAGTGGCCGAAACATATAGAGCTCAGATAGAAAATTTGAATGCCCCATCATATTCGTGGCGTTGAATAGTGAAAAATTTACATAAAGTTTATCCCATTTCGACATTGTAAAAATTTCACCCTCCTGAAAGTTGGGCTCAATCAAGGTTCCACCTGTCTCTGCACATGGCTCATGGTTTTGTATCACCTGCAATAAAAAAATATTAAATATCGATATTAGCGCTCCATCTTCTGATGGCTTGGGTGCACTACAGAAATGAGTGTTTAAATAAATGAAGGTGGGCAGACTTCACCAAGTCCATCAGAAGTGAGATGGTTGAGATCCAAAATGTGAGGGAGGGGGTTGAGCGGTCAAACCCTACCCCCTCCATAAAAAGGCAGAATTATTTTTTAATGCATCACAAGAAGTTTTAAATAACCATAAAATTTTACGTGGGGGGTCCGGACACACATTGGGCGGCCCGCCCCTCATCTCCATCGACAGATGAACATTGATATGTTATATAAAGGGTTGGGTGGTGGGGTTGATAGCCCCCACCCACCCATATAATATTATATTAATACCGCGGTGGGTCCAGCGGGGTCATGACCGCTGACCCATCTTAAATTTGATTTTTATTTTGTTATGTGGTTTATGCAAGGGTCCGATGGGGGTGGCGGGGTTCATGGCCCACCATCTCCTTTTTTAATATATTTTGATTTTATTTAACCAACCCAACATTTTTAAAAATTCAGATTTTAGGTCATAAGAGTCATTTTAAGGAGGCCAAAATTTAGCCTGGAATCTGGTCGGAGCTGGCTGGAATCCGGTGGCCGGAAAAGGTCAATTTTGTGCCTTCTTTAAGCCTGCCCAGTCACCAAGTCAACCCAAAACTTTGAATCCTCCTAAATTCTCCATACGGACTTGGAATTGAGCGTTGTTTGCACCGTTGGAATAAAAAAGACGAGATCTTCAACCCGAACCTAGTTCGAGAGCAATCCAAACACTTTGATTTTTTAGCTTCCTTAAGCCCTACCCTCTTTGTCCTGTGTGTGTCTCTGGAGCCACTTGGATCAATCCTCCCCACTAAGGAACTTTTGGTCCTCCAAAAGCATCAACAAGAATTTGCAACTACTGTGGACTATTTTTGCACCACGAGTGTCCTAAAAATTCACCCTTCCTTCTCCTTCACCTGCGTCCTTTAGAGCCATAAGTGATGAACTGGCACCTGCACCTTTTTCAAACCTGTAGTACAATCCCTTGCAAATTACATGCTCAAATGGACCAATCTATGAACCAAATATTCCCATACTTGCCACGAGTTTATAACATGTAATTGATGGTCAAGTTTACATCAAAAAGGAAATCACGCCCCAGCTATCATTACAAGACAGGACATCATTGTCGCATTTCGAAGTGATGGCAAACACGTCATCACTTTTACATGAAATAAATGCATCACATGACTTATAAAACAAGGCAAAAATATCATTGTTGCTTAAACAAGTGATGGAAAAACACATCATCACTTTTATTGTTAACAATGCAACATATGATTTACAAACACGGCCATGACAAGCTAAAATATCTAGAAAAAACAATCTAGAAAAACCATCTCTCACTTATCAAAGTGAATGGTTCATCCCCCTGTGGGAGATTTGCTTTTCGATTAGCTCTTTTGACTGGTTCATGCACGGGCACTTTGTCTTTAAGGCGCTGCTTTGGATGGAGTCTCCAACACGTGTCCTTTTGATGGCCACTTCGGTCGCAATGAGTGAAAAAGGTCTTTCTCCTCCAAACCTACTTAACCGATTTCTTTTCCTGCTGGGGAGAAGGCTTTCCATGTCTCATCCTCCTTTATGCTGCCATCATTTTCCAACACTTAGAAAACACATGGTTATGTAAACTACAAAAATGACATGTTTTTTGATGCCATGATTTACAACCATGGTTATCAACATTATTATAATCAAAATGCACTCTGGAATATTGAGATTTTTTATACCTTCTCTGGTGGTCTCTAGTGTGATCATGGTGATGGGAGCTTGCCTCAACTCTGCGATATTCACTACCATGGAATGATGGTGAAGTGGTCCCATCAATCCTCTTCTCTTGAAGTTCAACAATGTCTGTTTTCCTTTGATGTCCTTCGAACAACCTTCTTCCATGTACCCCAAACCTACATAGTGAGGTTGTTGCACAACCTCCAATGGTTGGGTTATGCCATGGCCACGAACGCCAAGTCCTACTCCTTTGTACCCCATATTGGTGAGGAGTCTCATGCCGGTTCCTGTAATGGGTATCTCCATACTTCCAACCGAAATGATATCATGTGAAGAAACTAGAGAGAAATCAACATTGTTTACCTTAGCTGTCAATTGCGAAATAGGTGAAGAAGGCTTCTCTAACCTTTCGTTGCACTTTGCTTCCTCTGAGGCCTCTGTCACGGCTTGTAGTTGAAGCTGCAATCACTGCTTCTCCTCCTTCTCTTCCTGTAGGAGCACCTTCAATGCATCATGATCTGTTTGAAGAATTTCGTTGTTACACTTCAATTCTTCCCACGCCTCTGTCGTGGCTTGAAACTGAAGCTGCAATCGATGTTTTTCCTCCTTCTCTTCATGTAGGAGTGTCTTCAATTCAGCATTCTTTGTCGCTTATTTTTCATAAGCCTCATACAACATGTCCTCTTTCTTAGACACCCTGAGCATGGTCTCGTACATGTCTTTTACATTCTCCAGGGCTCAACTTAGCAAACATTCAATAGTTCATGCCTGCAATTCAATCAACAAGAAGACCTACTCTGATACCACTTGATTCAGGGTAAATTATTGATACCCTTAACCAAGACCTTTTACTTTAGCTGATAAATTAGAATTGCATTTAATTAAAGTGTTAATGAACATAAATGAACAACTGCATGTTTTAAACAAGAAGAACATAACATGTCAAGATCAAAAATCACAAGAGCACGTCGTTTGATAACGAAGTTCGTCCAAGAGGGACTACATCTTTGGGCTTTGGTGTCAGGATGGTGTAGTCCACTGCATTAAGTGCTGTAAAGAAGAATATGTACATGGATGGTGTTTTATTTGTCGTACAAGGAAAATTCCCTCACATAGGAATGGTTGGACCTCTCTATGAGATGTTCCACAACCAGAACTCTCATTCATAAAAAAAGACTCCTATCAGTATGACAATAACTCACACATAATAACTATGAGTATCCCGCGAACATGGAAAACAAAGGGATCTCAAACAACATACATGTGACAATTAGTATCCCACCAACATGGCATCAAAGGGATCTCAAACATAATACAAATCCATGATAGAAAGTACATCTCACATAAAAAAAAAACAAGGTCCCACATCAAACATCAACAGGGATCTATACAACAGAATGCATCTCAGAGAAAAAAAGATAAAGAAGTACAGGAAATCAACTCATCATATTCCTCACGCTGAAGATGACTGAAGAATGAGCTGCTCTACTGTTGGATCTGAAATCACCATCACAATCGTGGCATCGAAAGGTGTGAAATCGACTGCTCACTTACTGAATGCTGACACCTGCAACTCCACTTTGAAAAGTGGCCAAAAAATATAGAGCTCAGATGGAAAATCTGAATGCGCCATTAGATTCGTGGCATCGAATAGTACAAAATTGACATAAATTTTGTCCCATTTGGACACTGTCAAAATTTCGCCCTCCTGAAAGTTGGGCTAAGTCAAGGTTCTGTCTGTCTGTGCACATGGCTCAGGGTTCCGCATCACCTGAAATAAAAAAATATTAAATCTCGATCTGTGAGCTCCATCTTCTACTGGCCTGGGTGCACTACAGAAATGAGCTTTTAAATAAATGAAGGTGGGAGGACTTCACCAAGTCTGTCGTTAGTGAGATGGTTGAGATCCAAAATGTGAGGGAGGGGGTCGGGCAGTCAAACCCCGCCCCTTCCATAAAAAGGAAAATTCATTTTTAATGCATCACGGTAAGGTTCAAATAACCATAAATTTTTTACGTGGGGGGCGCCAGACCCGCATTGGGTGGCCCGCCCCTCATCTCTGCTGGCAGATGCACACTGATATGTTATATAAAGGGTTGGGTGGTGGGGTTGACAACCCCCACCCACCCATACGATATTATATTAATACCACGGTGGGTCCAACGGGGTCATGACAGTCGAACCATCTTAAATTTGATTTTTGTTTTGTTATGCGGTTGATGCAAGGGTTCGATGGGGGTGGCGGGGTTCATGGCTTGCCATCTCCTTTTTTTTTCAATATATTTTGATTTTATTTAACCAACCCAACATTTTTAAAAATTTTGATTTTAGGCCGTAGGAGTCATTTTAGGGAGCCCACAACTTCGCCCAAAATCTGGCCGGAAAAGGTCAAATTTGTGCCTTCCTTAAGCCTGCCGAGTCACCAAGTCAACCCAAAAAATTGACTGCTCCTAACTTCTCCATACGGACTCAGAATTGAGTGCCATCTACGCCGTTGGAATAAAAAAGACGAGATATTCAACCTGAACCTATTTTGAGAGAAATAAAAACACTTTTATTTTTGAGCTTTCTTAAGCCCTCTTTATCCTGTGTGTGTCTCTGGAGCCACCTGGATCAGAGGAATACCATTTAGGATGGATACATAGGGATGTTAAATTGTAATTCCTTGAAAATTTTACATTTGATTTTTGTCGAAGAGTTATATTGATGAAGAAAAGTGTGACCTTATGCATCTAGAAATTAGTGAAACTGATTTTGGAAGCTCATAACTAAATAATAGAGAGGAGAGAGAAATAATATATGTTGTTAAAAAAATTCTTCCTCGTCACTTTATAGTTGCATACTTATGCATTGGAAGAAAAGTAATAATACTTCAATAATACATTTATTCATAAACTCGAAAATTGGAAAAAGATCGTATTTTCTACATGACATAGTCCCTATAAGATGTGTTAGATTTAGTTCTATCAGAAACTCAAACATATTGCAAACAAAAAAAAATTAGAGTAAAATAAGTCTAGCACATTATAGATTTCCTTATAATAAAAACACAAGCACATTTCCAATAAAAACACTACAAGGTGAAATAAATCTAACATGTTCAAGATTTCCTTCTAGTGCAAAAACAAGCAAATAACAACATTGGAGGGTCCTAGAAATCTAACGCATGTGAGGTTAACTTCTAGCATACAAAAAATTAACATGTTGCCAATAACAATATTGGAATGCAAAACAAATCCAGTTCATGCTAGATTTCCTTCAAATAGAAACAAAAGTAAAATGTAAGGTGAAACAATTCTAACACATACAATCTGCTTGTGTTTGTGCAAGAAAGAAATGTAGTGCAAGCTAGATTTGTTTTACCTTGCCATGCCTATGTTTATGATACAAGGAAATATAACACATATTATATTTGTTTTACTCTGAAATGTTGGTGTTTGTGCTAGAAAAAAATCTAATGCATGCTAGATTTGTTTTATCATGCATTGATTTTGCTTGTGCTAGAAACAAATATAGGGCACAATATATATTTTTTTTATTAGAAACAAATCTAACAAGAACTAGATTTTTTTTACCCTCTCATGTTTGTGTTTGTGATTTTGTTTTACACTACAATGTTTTTTTTTTTTTAGTTAAGCTAAAGTTATTTTACCCTACAATGCTTTTGTTTGTGCTAGAAACAAATTTACTAGATGTTGGATGCTTTTAACCCTGCAATGCTTGTGTTTATACTAGAAACTAATCTAGCGCACACAAGATTTGTTTTACACCATAATGCTTTTATTTGTCTTAGAAACAATTTGACTACACACTAGATTTTCTTTCCTCTACAGTGTTTTTATTTGTGTTTTTATCTTACCTACAATGCTTGTGTTTCTGTTTTTCCTTAGACTAGATTTGTTTTACCTTACAATGTTAGTGTTTGCATTAGAAACAAATATAGCAAGCATTAAATATGTTTTACAATGCAATTATTGTGTTTATTCTAGAAGGAAATCTAGCATGTGTTAGATTTGATTTACTTTGCAATGATAACATTTCTGTTGCAAATAAATTTAGTGCACACTAGATTTGTTTTACATTGCAATATTTTTGCTTGTGCTAGAAACAAATCTAGCATGCACTAGATTTGATTTACACTACAATGTTTTTGTTTGTGCTAGAAATAAATCTAGCGGGCACTAAGTTTGTTTTGCCATGCAATGTTTGTGTTTGTGCTTTTTTTTTACCATGCAATGCTTTTGTGTTTTTTCCTTACACTAGATTTGTTTTACCTTGCAACGCTTGTGTTTTTCCTAGAAACAAATATAGTGGGCACACCATTCGTTTAAGCTTGCAATGCTTGTGATTGTGCTAAAAAATAATCTAGTGTGCACTAAATTTCTATTAGTTTGCAATGATTTCATTTGTGATAAAAACAAATCTAGTGCATGCTATATTTGTTTTACACTTTAATGTTTTTGTTTTACTTTGTGTTAAAAATAAATATAGCACACACTAGATTTGTTTTACCTTGCAATGCTTTTGTTTATGCTAGAATAAAATATAGTACACAACAAATTCATTTTACTTTACATTTCTTGTGTTTGTGCTAGAAAAAAAATTAGCGAGTGCTACATTTGTTTCACTCTGCAATTCTTGTGATTCTACTAAAAAAAATCTAGCATGCACTAGATTTGATTTACATTCCAATGCTTATTTTTGTGCCGCAAAATAAATTTAAAATACACTCGATGTTTTTACCATATAATGCTTGTGTTTATGATAGAAGGAAATCTAGAGCATGCTAGACTTGTTTTGCAAAACAAATTTAGCACCTACTTGATTTATTTTACTTTTGGATGTTCTTGTTTGTGCTAAAAACAAATCTAGCTCACACAAAATTTATTTTACCCTATAATGTTTTTCTTTGTCCTAGAAAAAATCTAGCATGCACTGGGTTTGTTTTTCCTTGTATGGTTTTTGTTTGTGATAGAAATAAATCTAGTGCACACTACATTTGTTTTACCCTGCAATGTTTGTGATTGTGCTAGAAACAAATCTAACATGTGCTAAGTTTGTTTTCCCTTGCAATAATTGTATTTGTGCTAGAAACAAATCTAGTAGGTGCTAAATTTGTTTTACCCAACAATACTTCTGTTTGTGCTAGAAAAATATCTATGGTGTTAGATTTTTTTTTACCCAGCAATGCATAATGTTAGAGTCGTTTTATCCTGCAATTATTTTTTTTATACTAAAAACAAATATCGAAAATACTAAATTTGAATTAAAACTTCCTTACTCCTATTACTAACATTGTCTACAAGGAATTAAAACAAAAATAAGATCATAAATGCAGCCTCCACAAGCATACTTCCAACAAAAAAAAATAGGGGATGGATTAAACTGAACCGCCTCCCAAACTAGATGCCAAAAACAATAAGCACAGGCCAGTGTAAGTAAAAACACCCAAAATTGAAATTTTGCCAACGGTCGAGAAACAAAGACGTGAAATCATAAAAGATAAAGGACAAATGCCGAAGCAAAAAGAACTAAGAACTGACCATGCCAGCTACCAGAAATAGAACTTACTAGTTCAACCAATAAATGAATTGAACCAGTTCAAGGACCACTTCTGTACTGATATAGCCAGTTTGGTTGCTGAATTGGTCCTAATGACTAGTGTGAGGCGGCCAGAGAGCCACAAGATAGTGTTTCAACACACAAAATTGAGAATGCTATTTAATAAAATAATAAATAATATTTGAGTTTAGAATGTGGTAATTATGCTCCCAGGATTCACAAGTTATGTTGGCCGCTAAATATGGCCTTAAATACAATTTGAGAGTGACTAGGAATTTGTGATCTGTCTCTGTTAATCCATTTTAAGAAGGAAATGTTTAGAAACGCGATATGTATCAGACCTGTTGGAAAGGCAGAGGATTCAATCACATACATAACACAAAGATTTCACACAAGAACAATGAGCTGCGGCTCTTCAATTAATCTAAAACTCTGAATCATAAAACTCTCTTACTTTTTCTCTCACTCTTAATACAATGAACCCATGAAGGGTATTTAATCTAATTGACATGCACACACTGTCACTCATAACTGAACTTGATCAACTTGCTTAACTCACTGTCTAACTCACTCACCAAATATAACTGTAACTCAACTCAACTAATTCACTTAACTATTTGTCTAACTTCTGCATGAGGAAGTAATTATATATTTTAACACTCCCCCTTAATTACGACCTCTAAACTAAAACATAACTCATGACAACTCAAACATGCCTGCTGGTCTATGTCTCAGCTAGGCTTACAACTCCCAAGTTTCTTTTGTGAAACTCAAACAAATCTACTGCTAATGGCTTCGTAAAGATATCGGCCAATTGATCACTCGTTCTACAAGGCTTCAAGTGAATTTTTCCATTGTTAACTAGTTCTCGAATAAAATGATATCTAGTATCAATATGCTTGCTCTTTTGATGAAACACACTATTCTTGGATAGTGCAATCACTGATGTGTTGTCACAGTATATCGCTGTTGATCCTTGCTGTTTCTGCTTGAGTCCATCCAATACTCTTCTTAACCATACTGCTTGACATGCTGCTGAAGTTGCTGCTACATATTCTGCTTTTGCTGATGATAGTGTAACAATAGGCTGCTTCTTAGATGCCCATGCTATCACTCCTGAACCGAGATGGAAAACATAACCGGATGTGCTCTTCCGATCATCCAAACTTCCTGCAAAATCATTATCTGTATATCCAATCAATTCTTTCTTTTCTGTACTTGCATACATTATGCCATAATCTCTGGTTCCTGCTATGTATCTCAGAATTCTTTTTCCAACACTCCAATGTGTGTCTTTTGGAGTCTCCATGAATCTGGAAATCAGACTCACTCCCTGCATAATATCTGGTCTTGTAGCTGTGAGATACATGAGGCTGCCAACCAATCTTTTGAATAGAGTTGGATTGACATCTGCCCCTTCATCATCTTTACTCAACTTTGTACCTGTTGCAACTGGTGTAGGTACAGGTTTGGAATTATCCATCCTGAATCTTTTCAGCAAATCTGTTGCATACTTATTTTGTGAAATAAAGATGCCTTTTTCAGATTGCTCAACTTCAATGCCAAGAAAATATTTCATGAGACCTAGATCTGTCATCTCAAATTCTTTCATCATGGCTGCTTTAAATTCATCTATTTCAAGATCACCTGTAAAAATCATATCATCAACATATAAGAAAACTATCGAAATCTGTCCATGCTCATTTACCTTTGTGTATAAGGTAGGCTCAATGTTGCTTCTGCAAAATCCATTCTTGATCATATAACTGTCGATTCTACTATACCATGCTCTAGGTGCTTGCTTCAGTCCATAGAGCTCTTTCTTCAATCTGTAAACTTTATCTTCTTGTCCTTCAAATTCATAACCTGGAGGCTGCTGCACATAAATTTCTTCTTCTAAAATTCCATTCAAGAAGGCTGATTTGACATCCATCTGATATACTTTCCACTTATTCTGAGTTGATGTCGCTAGAACTGCTCTTATAGTATCCAATCTGGCGACCGGAGAAAAAGTTTCTCCAAAGTCTATTCCCGGTTGCTGCGAGAATCCTTTTGCTACAAGTCTTGCTTTAAATATGTCAATATCACCTTTCTCGTTCACTTTGGTCTTGTACACCCACTTCACACCAATGAGATTTTTATCGTTTGGAAAATCAACCAAATCCCATGTATCATTCTTTTCAATTGAATTCATCTCTTCATCCATGGCTTGCACCCAATTTTCATCTCTGATTGCTTCTTCAAACAAAGAAGGTTGGAATGCCAACAATGCAAAATTTGAACTAACATCCAAATCATCATAAATATCTTTCAGACTTCTCATGTTTTTCTTACCTGATTCGCTGCTTGGAGAATTCTGATCTGTGGATCTGCTTGAAGATCCATGCTGCTCTAAAAATCTGGGAGTCCTTGCTGGTGTGACTCTGTTTGGTGTCTGCTCTTTTGGTTCTTGTTGCTCCTATTCTTCTACAAGAGCATCCTCCATCAATGGTGTTTGAGCATCGGTTAGTATGTCTACAGTCCCATTCCATGACTCTTGTTCTTTGAACACAACGTCTCTGCTAATGATTGTCTTCTTTGTGATAGGGTTATACAATTTGTAAGCTTTTGACTGCTCACTATAACCAGTAAATATACATTTTTCACTTTGATCATCTAATTTTCCTCTTATTTGCTTAGGCACATGTGCATAGGCTACACATCCAAAAACTCTGAAATGAGATACACTGCAAGACATACCTGACCATGCTTCTTCTGGAACTCTGTTCATCACGCTCTTTGTAGGAGATCTGTTTATCACATAAATAGCACATGCAACTGCTTCTGCCCAATACTCATTAGACAAGTGTCTTGCTTTCAACATGCTCCTTGTCATGTTCATGATTGTTCGATTCTTCCTCTCTGCTACACCATTCTGTTGTGGTGTGTATCTGGTTGTAAACTGTCTTCTGATTCCATGTTGTTTGCAGTACTCATGGAATGCCTTCGAATCATATTCGCCACCACGATCAGATCTTAATACCTTGATCTGTCGATCACTTTGGGTCTCTACCAAAGCTTTGAACTCTTTGAACTTTGCAAAAGTTTTAGACTTCTGCTTCAAAAAGTAAACCCAAGTCTTCCTACTATAATCATCAATAAAGGTGAGGAAGTAAAAACTTCCACCAATCGACTGTGTCCTCATAGGTCCACACAAGTCGGTATGCACCAATTCAAGTGGTTTCTTTGCTCTGTAAGCAACTCCTTTTGGAAAAATTTCACGGTGTTGCTTTCCCAAGATGCAACACTCACAAGTGCTAGCAGGTTCTTTGATGGGAGGTAAACCTCTCACCATCTGTTTCTGCTGCAACAATCTTAAACCGGAAAAATGCAAGTGTCCAAACCGAAAGTGCCATAACCAGTATGCATCAGAACATGCAGTTGTAAAAGAACTAACCTAATCATTGTAGTTCATAATGAGAGGAAAGAGTCTGTTCCTCGTCATCTGCACCTTTGCAATTAGCTGATTTCTTGGGGATTTGTCGTAAATAACACATTGTTGCCCCTGAAAGATAACTTTGTATCCTTTCTGCATCAGTTGACCAACACTAATCAATTTGTGTTTGAGTCCAGGGACATAGTATACCTCTGATATGGTCTTTGGCTCCCCCTGCTTGGTCACAATGTTGACCACTCCTTTGCCATCTACAGCCACAGTCTTGTCAGTCCCCAACTTTACCTCTGTCTGCACTAAGACATCCAAATTAGCAACCAAATCCTTGTTGCATGTCATGTGGTTACTGCAACCACTATCTAATAGCCAGACCTTATCAGATGGGGCATGCATGGTGTTGCATGCTAGAAACATAGAGTCAGTATTTTCTATACTAACATTAGCTCTCTGATTGCCTTGATATGCAATCTTCTTCCTACAATCACGAGCATAATGACCAAATCTATTGCAGTAAAAGCACTTTACCTTAGATTTGATTGTTATGAAAGCTTCTGCTGCTGTTGCTTCCATGTTGATGCTCATGATCGTCTCAGCCATCTCTGTGACCACCATAGTTGCTGCCTCGTCCTCTACCTCTCGATCGACCTCTGCCTTGACCTCTTGAAATATAGACTTGACTTTGGAAGGCAGTTTCCAAAGTGGAATCCTTATTTCTGTCTATCCTTGCTTCATGCGATAGAAGGGATCCCATCAACTCATCAATTGTGAGTTTTTCCAAGTCCTTTGCTTCTTCTATGGCTGTGACCACAACATCAAATTTGGTGGACAGGGATCGAAGAACCTTCTCGATCACTATTCAATCTTTAATATCTTCGCCATATATTTTTAACTGATTGACGACAGACATGACCCTATTCATGAAGGAATCAATGTCCTTTGTCTCCTTCATCTGCAGAATTTCGAAATCTCTCCTAGTATTCTGCAATTTAACAATATTAACTTTTGCCATACCTTGATAGCTTGTCACCAAGGTGTCCCATGCCTCTTTTGCTGATGAGGTTATCATGATCTTCTGGAACACGGCTCGATCTACTCCCTGCTAGATCAGAAGCAACGCTTGTGCATTCTTCCGCTTATCTTTCTTCCACTGTTCCCTCTCTGCATTACTAAGGGCTCGTTCTTCTGCCTCATCTTGAGGTTCTGCAAACCCATACTTGACATGATCCCAGACATCATGCGCTTTTAGCATAGTCTCCATCTTAATGGCCCACATATCATCATCTTTCCCATTGAAAGAAGGAAGTTCTGGCTGGAAGCTGCTTGTAGCCATCTTTCTTCAAAAAATTCACTGCTGGAACCCTAAAATTTTTTTGATATGCTTTGCAAAGCTTAAAAAAAATCCTTATAATAAAACCATAGGTTTTATTATTTATATAAAAAAAATTTAAAAAAAATACTTTTATATAATAAAGTCCTTTTTCTTTAAAAAACTTTATTACAAAGCTCCATGTTTTAAAGCTTTCTTATAATATGCTTATGAAGCCCTTTTAAAAAAAAACTCCTTTTCAAAATCTCCTCACGTGCTATATGAGAGGATCTCCTCACGTGCTTTATAACCTTTATTTAAAACGAAGTCATAAAAGCCTTTGAATATGGCTTTAAATGAAAAATACTTTGTTGACTTGTTTTTTTGGTCGAATAACGCGTCCAAGCTTCAATACCTCCGCGTGTTAACGCTCTCCTCGACACTATGTGCTGCGTTAGCGCCTTAACACACTGAAAAGTGAAGGGACCCGCGTGCATGAAAATCGCTTTAAGTTTTTCGTTTTTAACACAGTTTTGTACAGTGGGAACCCGCGTTATAACGCTCTGTCAGTAATTAACAGCTGCATTATAGCGTAAAAACATGGAAAAAAAATTCCTTCTCACCCACGGATGATTACTAATCCGTTTTTCTTCCGTTCTCTGTGACCTTGCTCTGATACCAATCTGTTGGAAAGGCAGGGGATTCAATCACATAAATAACACAAAGATTTCACACAAGAATGATGAGCTGCGGCTCTTCAATTAATCTAAAACTTTGAATTATAAAACTCTCTTACTTTTTCTCTCACTCTTAATACAATGAACCCATGAAGGGTATGTAATCTAATTGACAAGACCTAGTGTTTTTAAAGTTGTCCAAACCATAACCAAAATTGACTATTTCAACCAATAAATGCATTGAACCATTTCAAGGACCGCTTTTGTACTGATCTATCTAGTTTAATTGTTGAATTGGTCCAAATGACCAGTGTGAGGTGGTCAGGGAGCCATAGGTTAGTGTTTCAACACACAAGATTGAAAATTTTATATAAGAAAATTAAAAATTAAATAAATAATATTTCAGTTTGGAATGTGGTAATGCTCCCAGGTTTCAAAAGTTATGTTGGCCACTAAATCTGTCGTTAAATACAATTTGAGAGTAACTAGGAATTTGTGATCCATCTCTGTTAAACCATTTCAAGAAAGAAATTTTCAGAAAATTGATATGGATCAGACCCAATGTTTTTAAAGTTGTCCAAAGCAAAACCAAAACTGACTAGTGCAACCACTAAATGCATTGAACTATTTCAAGGACTACTTTTGTACTGATCTAGCTAGTTCAATTGTTGAATTGGTCCAAATGACGAGAGTGAGGCGACCATGGAGCCACAGGATAGTGTTTCAACACACAAAATTAAAAAATAAAATAAAAAAATATTTCAGTTTGGAATGTGGTAATGCTCCCAGGCTATGTTGGACACTAAATCTGGCCTTAAATATAATTTGAGAGTCACTAGAAAATTGTGATTTGTCTCTGTTAAACCATTTCAAGAAGACAATTTTTAGCAAAGCCTACGCCATCCTTATGTTTATCAATTATGGCGAGAATGATATGCTATGGGTTATTGTATATAAATTTTGTGATTGAATCTCTAGACTTTTACTTATCTTCCTGCTAATTCTTTGTTCCTTTGGTGCTAGATTTTTACTCATCTTCGTACTAATTCTTTGTTCCTTTGGTGTTCATATAGTGCATGCACCTCACTCATTTTCACTTATCTCCAACCGTAACCACCCAATGGTTCTCACTTGTAAATTTCATGACGTACGTGGCTTATGAGCCTCTTAATGATAATGATAGATTAGTTGTAGTAACTTCACACTTTTCTCTAGAGTTACAAGTATACTACCCGATAACTAGTTTAGATAAATTTTTAATTTCTCTAGTTTTTGGAGGTGGCCAATGGATTTTTGGAATTCTCCAGAGATATTATAATTATTATGTTTAAATTTTTTTATGATAACATTGAGATTGAGATGATTTCTTCAAAATGGATCTTTGAAATAGGCATTTATAAACTGAAGAGATATCTTCTCTTCTCAACCTAAAGACATTCTCCAGATGTTCTGTGACCTTTTAAAATTCAAATATAAACTGGACACGGTTGAAACAAAATTTCATGTTCAACCGAAAAACAGTTAAGCAATATTCATAGGCTAGAAAACAATTTCCATGCATGCATTGGAAAAAAAAAAAACACAAGGAATCTCTCAAGTGATGTCATCCATTATAACCTGAAACACTGTTGTCTGATATGGACTGTGATATGTCTACATTTGCAACGGGTCATGAAATACTTATACTAAAGAATATATATATATTGCAGAGGAAAACAACACTTCCTCAAATTCAATTGTAGATTGTTATGTGAAATTTTTTAGAGTTTCCCCTAATCATTATCGACGAGTCTTCCATTTAAAAGCCTCCCTACTCCCGATTGATAAATTTGTATTTTTGATATTTTGGAAAGGTTGATCTTGATGTGAAAGGAGTTTTGCAAGGGATATTTTATACACCTTACCCACTCTTGATTTGAAAATGTACCCTCCAAAAAAAAATCTAATATGTGACCTCCTCGACAGAACATTTTTTTTGCAATACTAGTATTGACATTGTCTATTTAAAAATAATTCACTGTTCCTTTAAAAATCACGATGCACATTTTTTTTGTTTTTAAGATTCATAAGGTAAAAATTCCCTAAATCCACAACTTCGTTAATTTCTTATAACATATAATATCATTAAAAATATAAGATTCATCTAAATATTATTAGAAATTGGTGAGAGCAGCCATTCCATAGGAATAACACACAATAATTATTTTCTATATCATAATCAAATGAATATATTACAATTTTTATAGTGCTGCTGAGATCCAACTAATTCCACTCTTGGAGGGAGAAGTTGAGAGAATCTCTCAACATCCTCCAACAAACCAAACCAATCCCTAATCTTCAGTATGCATCATAAATGAGGCATTATCTCAAACACCCCCCCTTAATGCCTACATTACAGAAATGGAAAACACACTAATTTAATACAAACATTTTTCTACCCTGGTCTTCATTAACATTTGTACCCACTCTGAGATCTCATAGACAACGCTCTTTTTTCCACCATTTTCAAGCTACCATTCAACCCATTTAAAACACATTTGTTTCTGACCAGCAATGCTGAATTTGTAGGATTAAAGATTCTTGACACCCCCAAAGAAGAGTCTCGACACTGAACTATCCTATGGAAATATTTCCATCTGTGAAATAACCTCGAAGAATAAATTTCAACAGTCTATAGGAAAATATTCTAGGTACAGAATATGATCAGCGATCAATCCTACAAAGTGACCTTTACACATAAGGATCTCATTGTATAACCTGTAACTGATGCTCTTGAAGCCCGAAGCACAACAAGATCCATCAGCATATAACAAATTCACACAATCAAATTAGCCAATTGTTCTCTCGGCACCGAAGAACGTCTAGAACGACTAATTTAAATAATGCTAATTTGTTCAATAATTGGTTCTGCACTACACAAATCTCACACCAAAAAATTCATAATTCTACATATTAACAAGCTACGTCACTTTATAAACCATTATATTTTTTCTGCTAATTTAATTCTGGTACTTAGGTGTCAAATTGTTTGCTCTCATCTTTCATTACATATATAATTTAGGTGTGCAAGCACCTGGAGGAAGAGCAAACTTCACAGCAGAGATGGCTGACGGTTTCATTAACGCCACGTGTACTGTCCTGGTCATCTCGACTGTTATAAATCCACTCGCACACATCCATTGGAACCCACATCTCATTACGTGCACAAAGAGCCTTCTGCAAATTCATTAGTGTGTTAAGGTCATTCAATCATAATGAGTAGTTGCAGCTCCATGTCTTCCGAAATTGAATGCGACACAGCAAAAGTAATATTTTCAGATGGTACTCTCACAGAATTCGGGGAGCAGATAAAAGAAGAAGAGATTCTTCTACAAAATCGAGACCACTTCCTCTATGATTCGGATTCTCTGTACATTAATCGCTACATGGTGGCTTTCAATCCAAAGGATAAATTAGAGATGGGGCAGCTCTATTTTCTGCTTCCACTGCATAAACTACAATACGTGCTATCGGTATCAGACATGGCTGCGATGCTGCACAGAGCTAATTCGGCCATTAATATTAGAAATCAGCGTCATCCATGCAAGGCAAGTCATCAAGAATCAATATTTTTTTTCTTTTTAATCTAGCCAACGAATCCAGTCATAAACTCTGGTTGAAGGCACAAATTGGGTAAACTGAACTCATAACGTAGACTCTGATTATATTATTTGGGCAGATCGTGGAACATTCCACAGTTGTCGAGAGTCGAATCAACATTCCACATATGCCAATTCAGATCGAGGGCTGAATCAACATTTCACCCTCGTTGTTCAGGAATTCAAGACCGTAAGTTTATTGTCGGCGGCCTGACACAAATTAATAATTAAGACTTAGCATCATAATAACGAAACGCTCGATTCAAAACCCAATGATTAACCCAACAGAGTAGCGCTCAAGTTGCTGGTGTACTAACCATTGACACACAAACAATAAAATAACAAACACACAAAAAACTGAACCATCTACTCTCCTACAGCAGTGGTTTGAAAATCATTGCTCTCACATCTTCCTGGCTATCCCGTGAGGGATTTAAGCCAGTAGAGGCTCTGATACCATATTAGAAATTGGTGAGAGCAGCCATTCCACAAGAATAAAACACAATAATTATTTTCTATATGATAATCAAATGAATATATTACAATTTTTATAGTGCTGCTGAGATCCAACTAATTCCACTCTTGGAGGGAGAAGTTGAGAGAATCTCTCAACATCCTCCAACAAACCAAACCAATCCCTAATCTTCAGTATGCGTCATAAATGAGGCATTATCTCAAACACATATTTTATTTACATGTTTTCCTATATTTCATCCATTTTGAACTGCTCTTTCTTATAAAAGAAGAAACATAAATGAGAAAAGCATCCTTCTTCAATAGTTGATTTATATTTAAATAAAAAAATTTCTTTATGAAAAATAACTATGGAATTGTCCAAGAAAATGTTGAAATATTAAATCTAACAACATTTAGAGCCAAAGGACACTGTAGCAACATTTCTTCGTTCGATTGTCCACACTCCACCGTGTGTTAAAACCAACCTTTAATACCCTACAAGTTTATATTTTTTATCATGGCTGTAGGCCTGTTTGGATTTGTAATATCGTGGTTTGACCATGCAATCCTCTTTTCCATAAATATTCTATAGCCACCATTTAATTCTTGTCCTCCGTGCCATTGAACGCATTCACCAACCAATTTTTTTTTACCACGCGATTAATTTTTTTTTAAATGAGCCACGTCACCTGCGTGGAACCCACCTCTGCCAAGTCAACAAACGTGGGCCAATCAACGCCCGATCACATAGAAGAGAGGATGACGTGGACAAGATCAATTCGGACCCGATAAGGAATTATAAGCTCAATTAAGTTTTATTGCGTGTCCAGAAGCTGACTTCACACCATCCAGAAATGGATGTGATAAATGATTATCAAATCTGTCTGAGTTTTTTGTTTGAAGTCCGCCAGGGTCCACCTCCATCCAATAGCACATCGTCACACCTGTTAACGTCCACCCAGATCTATGGGCGCGATTATCGTTGATTTAAGATCAACGGTAACCCATAGGCACAAAAATCTCGTTGTTTAAACGGAGGAGTGCCTCCGCAGTTGACCCGCCCATCGTGCATTGATCGAAGATAAATGACTGAGATTTATTGTGGGAGCACAACCCAACTCTTCGAACTAGCCGAGGGGTGCCGCCACAATGACCCTGCCAAGCGGTGCCATCGCGATTAACGTGGGTAGCATGCCTGCGACCACGTACAGAAAATTGATGAAGTTTGTTGTTAAGCCATTGAATGGCATTTAATCAGATTAGGTTTAAGTTTTGTTTTATATACCTATAGTCGGTTAGAGTAATAGAGATCGCGTAATATAATTCCTGTAAGCCTAAAATGAAATATAGTGAGACAATGAGAAAAATTGAAAACCCTGTGTTCGTAGCAGGTTGAAGTGATTTGTTTTTGTAAATCCAGAACTTCAATCTGAAGATAGAATTCTCATTCTGTAATAGATTTTCATATTTAATGAAATTATTTTTTATGCATCTCTGTCCACATCTTCTAAATTAATCTCTGTGTTGAATCAAGGAATTTTATTTCCTCTGTGTTGTTCGGAATTGTTCAGAAATTTCAACATGGTATCAAAGCTAGTCTAGGCGTTCAGTGAACAAAGCAGAAATCGCTCTTCACTATAGAAGCTGTAAGAAGATTATTGAAGTGGATTTCTCCAGCAAAGAGAAAGCTTCTGTTAGATAACACAGTCAAAAGAGTGATTGTTTCTATTGTGTTAGCATAATTACGATGGCAACAGCAGGCACCAACTTGAAGAATCCCCAACTTCCACAGTTTAACGGGAAGAATCATGATTATTAGGAAATCACGACGAGAGCCCTGTTTGCTTCATAGGACATATGGGAGCTAGTAGAGAATGGCTACCTAGAACCAGCAGATGTATCAGCGTTGGCTGATTTGATAGCAGTAGAAAGAGACTTGTTAAGAGATAATAGGAAGAAGGACTCCAAAGCCCTCTTCTATATTTTTCAATCAGTGCACGAGAGTATTTTCCTAAGGATTGAAGCAGCAACAAAGTCTAAGGAGGTGTGGGATATTCTAAAAACAACCTATCAAGGTACGAAGAAGGTGAAGACAACAAAGTTGCAAATGTTGAGGAGAGATTTTGAAACTCTCTGTATGAAAGAGTCTGAAACCATAGATTCATTATTCACACATGTTATTGGGTTGGTTACCCAGATAAGGTCTCATGGAGAGACACTTGAAGAAAGAAGAATAGTGTAGAAAATATTGAGAAGTATACCCTCAAGATTTGATGCCATAGTAGTGGAAATAGAAGAGATAAAGGACCTCTCATTATTTATAGTGGATGAGCTTAGTGCATCCCTGATGTCTCATGAACACAGACTAAACAGAGGAACATATTCCTCATTGGAACAAGCTTTTAAGACTTAAATGTATTTTGGCCAAAGTAGAGGCCGAGGAAGAACAAACAACCGAGGAAGAGGAAGAAGCCAAAACATAGGAAGAAACAACCCCGCAACCACGAATGGAAGGAGCAGCAATCGGAACCAGAATGAAGGCTCAAGCCAACATCAAGCACATGGACAAAGGTATGATAAATCCCAAGTCTAATGTCATTACTGTAAGAAGTATGGCCATTATGCCAATGAATGTAGGAAGAAAGAGAATGATATGAATAATAGACAGAATGCTAATTTTACAAAAGAAGAAAAGAACCAAAAGAATGTGCTATTAACATGTAATGTAGCACAATATAGACAAGATGATGTATGGTTCTTAGATTCATGCTGTAGTAACCACATGAATGGAAACATAGCAATGTTTGCCAATCTTGATGAAAATGTTAAATCTGAAGTAACAACAGGACTGATAGTAAGATCGTTGTCAAGGTAAAAGGCAGAGTAAGTATCCTGACAAGAAATGGAGAACAAAATTTTGTGCCAGATGTATATTATGTACCTGGCTTGAAATGTAATCTTTTGATAATTTTACAACTCATAGACAAGGGCTACAATGTATTCTTTAAAGATGATGTGTGCGCAATCATGAACATACCTCCAAGCAAGAAATTCATTGCAAAGGTGCAGATGACAAGAAATATGATGTTTCCTCTCAAGCTCATAGAAAACTTGAAGGAAAGAAGGAATGTAGCAGCTGTAACACAAGAGGTCTTTCAAGAGGAAGTGAAAGATGAAAACTGGTTATGGAACTTGAGATTTGGACATCTCAATTTCGGAGGCCTGAACTTGTTGCATAGAAAGGGAATGGTAAAGGGATTACCATTGATTGTAAAACCAGACAGCCTTTGTGAAGGCCGCATCTTGGGAAAACAACAAAGAGAAAGCTTTCCATCAGGAAAGAGCATAAGAGCAAAAGCACTCTTAGAAATAGTCCATTCATATTTGTGTGGACCAATGCAAACGCCATATTTACTTGACAACAAATATGTTTTCACATTTATAGATGATTACACTAAAAAGACATGGGTGTATTTCTTGAAGCAGAAGAGTGAAGTGTTTGAGAAGTTCTGCCACTTTAAAACTCTTTTTGAGAAGCAAAGTGGGCACTACATCAAAGTGCTAAGAACTGAAAGAGGTGGAGAATACATCTCCAAAGAGTTCCTACGTTTCTATAGGGAGAATGGAATACACAAGTAGTTTACCACAAGGTACACACCTCAGCAAAACGGTGTTGCAGAAAGGAAGAATAGGACCATCATGGACATGGTCAGAAGTATACTGAAGGCAAAACATTTTCCAAATGAGTATTGGGTTGAAGTTGTAAATTGTGCAATGTATATCTTGAATAGATTCCCAACCAAAGCTATCATGAACAGAGTTTCGGAAGAATCATGGAGTGGAACAAAGCAGTTTGTCACTCACATGAAAGTTTTTTGATGTGTCGCTTATGCATATGTTCCTGATCAATTGAGAAAGAAGTTGGACAACATGGGGGAGAAGTGTATCTTTGTTGGATACAGTGATGAATCCAAGGAAAACAAACTCTATAATCCATCCACGAAGAAAATAATAATAAGCAGAGATGTGTAGTTTATTGAAGAAGAGGATTGGGATGGATTCTTAGAGAAAACAATGAATATGAAGACATGTGCGTCTCACGAAGAACTAGAGGAAGGGACAGCAACAAATAATCCCTCCTTGGTGGCTCCTCCTCCACCACCACAAGCGCAACAAAAAACACCACAAGCTGGAAATAGATTAGCGTTGAGAAATCAAGAAAGTGCTTCTCCAAGCACACCATAGGGAAATGAAACTCCCTCGAGTTCAAGTGGAACTCCTATTACACCAAGAAGACTGAGATTCAAAAATCTGTGTGAGATTTATGAACAAGGAGAGGTAAATGATAATGCTGGTATGAACTCTTTATTTTATTTGTATTGTCATGTTGATAACCCAATTCATTTTGAAGAAGCTATAAAAGAAGAAAATGGATTGAAGAAATGAATGAAGAGATTGTTGCAATAGAAAAGAGTAATACATGGGAGTTAGTGGACCTCCCTAAAGGTAAAGAAGTCATTGGAGTAAAATGGGTCTATAATACCAAGAGAAATGTTGAAGGCAAGATTGAAAGGCACAAGGCCAGACTTGTTGTCAAAGGCTACAAGCAGCAACAAGGAATAGACTATGAAGAAACATTTGCACCGGTTGCAAGAATGGAAACAATAAGAGCAGTGTTGTCCATAGCAGCACAACACAAGTGGAAAGTTTACCAAATGGATGTAAAATCAGCATTCATAAATGGAGTATTGATGGAAGAGGTTTATGTTGAAAAACCTCTGGGCTATGAGAAAGCAAGCCAAGAGCACAAAGTTTGCAGATTGAAAAAAGCTCTTTATGGGTTGAAGCAAGGACCAAGAGCATGGTACAACAGGATAGATGTTTACCTGACTAAAAATGGATTTGAGAAATGTGATGGAGAACCCACACTCTACATAAAAGAAAATGATGGTAAGATACTTATTGTTGTTTTATATGTAGATGATTTAATATTTACTGGCAATGAATTTTCTTTCGTTATTGATTTTAAAGCAGTCATGAAGAGTGAATTTGAAATGACTGATTTGAGTTTTTTGAGATATTTTCTTGGAATAGAAGTAGGGAAAAATGAAAATGGGATTTTTATTTCCTAAGGAAAATATGTTGAAGAAGTGTTGAAAATATTCAACATGAAGAACAACAAGGCAACCATAACTCCAACAATAATGGGGTTAAAATTGAGCAAAGAAGACAACAGTAAGGATTTTGATCCAAGTTTGTATAAAAGCATAGTTGGCAGTCTCATGTATTTGACTACAACTAGGCCTGATATTATGCATGCTGTAAGTTTAATTTCCAGATTCATGGAAAGGCCAAAATAGGCTCATTGGCAGGCAACCAAGAGGATTCTAAGATATGTGAATGGAACAAAGAGGTATGGTATTTTATACTCCTCATCTGAAAATTTTGAATTAATTGGTTATACTGACAATGATTGGGCTAGAAGTATAGATGATAGGAAGAACACATCTGAATATGTGTTTCATTTGGGATCAGGAGCCATTTCATGGGCTTCCAAGAAGCAACCAATAGTTTCTTTATCAACAACAGAGGCAGAGTATGTGGCAGCAACAACAGCAGCATGCCAAACAGTTTGGATGAGAAGAATGTTAAGGATTTTATGTCATGAACAGGTAAAAGGCACAACAATTTATTGTGATAATAGCTCAGGAATAACATTGTCAAAGAATTCAGTGTTTCACAAGAGAAAAAAACACATTGATGCCAAGTATCACTACATTAGAGAGCTAGTGAACAATGGTGAAATTGTTTTGCAACATTGAAGAACTGAAGAGAAGTTTGCTGATATACTAAAAAAACAATTGGGACAGAAGAGTTTAATTATTTGAGAAAATGTCTGGGTATGGAAGAAAATATAGCAGTTGAATTTAAGGGGGAGTGTTGAAATATTAAATCCAACAACAGTCAGAGCCGAAGGACACTACATCAACATTTCTTCGTTCGATTGTCCACACTCCACTGTGTGTTAAAACCAGCCTTTAATACCCTGCAAGTTTATATTTTTGATCATGGCCGTAGGTCTGTTTTGATTTGTAATATCGTGGTTTGACCATGCAATCCTCTGTTCCATAAATCTTCTGTAGCCACCATTTAAATCTTGTATTCCTTGTCATTTATTGAATTCACCAACCAATTTGTTTTTACCGTGCGATTAATTTTTTTTGAAATGGGCCACGTCACCTGCGTGGAACCCGCCTCCGCCAAGTCAACAATCGTGGGCCAATCAACGCCAAATCGCATAGAAGAGAGGCTGACGTGGACAATATCAATTCAGACCCGATAAGGAATTATAAGTTCAATTAAGTTTTATCGCGCGTCCGGAAGATGATGTCACACCATCCAGGAATGGATGCGATAAATGATTATCAAATCCATCTGAGTTTTTTGTTTGAAGTCTGCCGGGGTCCACCTCTAGCCTATAGCACATCGTCACATTTGTTAACGTCCGCCCAGATCAACGGGCATGATTATCATTGATCTGAGATCAACGGTAACCCACGGGCACAAACAACCCGTTGTTTAAAAGGAGGAGTGCCTCCGCAGTTGACCCACCCATCGCACGTTGACCGAAGATAACGGCTGAGATTTATTGCGGGAGCACAACCTGAATCTTCGAAATCACTGAGGGGTGCCACTGCATTGACCCTGCCAAGCGGTGCTGCTGCAATGACCCTACCAAGTGGTGCCCCCACGGTTAACATGGGTAGCATGCCTGCGACCACATACAGAAAATTGATGAATTTTGTTGTTAAGCCATTGAATGGAATTTAATCAGATTAGGTTTAAGTTTTGTTTTATATACCTACAGTCAGTTAGAGTAATAGAGATCGCGTAATGTAATTCCTGTAAGCCCAAAAGGAAATATAGTGAGACAGAGAGAAAAATAAAAAACACTGTGTTCGTAGCAACTTGAAGAGATTTGTTTTTGTAAATACAGAACTTTGTTCTGAAGACAAAATTCTCATTCTATAATAGATTTTCATATTTAATGAAATTATTTTTTTATGCATCTCTGCCCACATCTTCTAAATTAATCTCTGTGTTGAATCGAGGAATTTTATTTTCTCTGTGTTTTTCGGAATTGCTAAGAAATTTCAACAGAAAAAATAATTCTCATAGAGAATGTAATATCCCTGCGTAGCAAGGGAAGGGAAGGAAAAATGCACTTGTTCACCATCTGGGTTTTGTATTTGTCTATGTGGTCGCAACTTGTTTCAATTTAAATAAGTTATATACAATTATATCAAACCATTTAATGTTGATTTCTAGCCAAGGCACTGCGACTCTTCTACTTCATAACTCGATAAAAAGATTTAATAAAAATTACTAGCAACTCCAACAATCAAGCCAATGAAAACTGAATAATATGGTATAATTTTTTCATCCAACATTGGAACTAGTCCCGGTTTTCATATGCTTCTTGTATGTGTTTGAAACATTGATTAGATATTTGAAATAATGGATTACTAAAGTTCATGGCAACTGAAATTTGAACTCCAACTGTAGTGTTTTTTTCTCTTCACTCTTGGCATCCGACCTATCAATCCAACTGACTAGATTATGATCCATAATATATAATTCTCAATTTTATTGACCAATTCATAATATATAATCTAGTAATAGTTTTTGTTGAAGGCTATGAAAAGTTAAAACCGCCATCTTGGAAAATTTAGATATTGCCACAAATATGCAGACATGTTTCCATAGAATAATTGGTAAACCACTAACTAAATCCATGGAAAAGGATTCTAAAGACCTAATGTAAAATTTTTTGGATGTAATTCTCCACTTTTTTCCACATGAAAAGGAAACCAAAGTACACATGAAAATGCAACAGTGTATTTTGCACACTAAAAATTCCTCCATAAGATGAGGGAGCACAATCTTGATAAGAATATAAGAATCAATATGATCCAACTAGAACACTCATCTAATTCAGCTTGTAAAGAATGCCACTATGGACTGCATAGTCTAGGAAGAGTGCTAGTTAACCAGAGTAGACTACTGGGTGGATTCTATCAATCGACTGGATTCTATGAGCGTTTCGATGTGAGAAAGGAAATTAGGTCTACTAGTTAACCACAATAGATTGTTTGGTGGATTTTATCAATGGACTGTATTCTATGAGTCTTTTGAATCTTTCGATATGAGAAAGAACAATGGGCCTGTCATGATAGCTTAGGTTCATTATACACCATGCTTCTTTCACATGAATTAATACACGCTTCGTGGAAATATTCTACAACAAAATGCATGACTTCTTCCTTGTGGAACTCATTCCCTGCTACAACATTGCTAAGCACATAAAGACCCTACAACACTATATTAAAATAATTTCAAAATTAAATGATGTTGACAAAAAGAAAAAAATAAATTTAAAATTCAAGTCTCAATGTTGTCAAAATTTATCCTATTCAAATAGCATAAAAATTCTATAAAAATTCTATAAGCCAGTCCATAATATAAAAAATAGAGTCAATAAAATGATCATATAAGGCATCATTCTCCATCTATATCCATTAAGGATAGGATGCATTTACTCAAAATAATTAGGAAATCTTTATTTGTCACCTTTCTTGTTTGAATCTCTATCACAACATATATCACAAATAATTTTAATCGATCTTTTTAAGTATCTCAAGTTGTGACTGCTTATAAAATGGTTATGATTTTTTCCATGCTATATAACAACAATAAAACATAAGCCTATCATGTTTAGTGGGATACAACTAAATATTGTAGTTCTTGTCAAAATAGAGTTTAAAAAACAGTCCATGATGAAATAAAGAAGAAACAACATCACTTCAAAAGGCCTCCCAAAAAAATGGAAACAAGATTGGTAATAAGAGTGTTATACTTGTCAGTGAAATATCCATTAGATTGACCAATAAAATATTTCCTTTTTCTAAAAAATGAAAGATAAAGGAGAGTGTCACCTTGTAGATGCTTTGGCTGCAAGGAACCTTTGTGAAAAATGTTACATAAATTTTCAACAACATTTATTGCATACACTAAGCTAGCTCTTCATTATTTGCAACCAGATATGCCAATACACTAGGAGCTTTTTCTCCAACTTGGATAGGCTCATCAAGGAGCTTGACTAAAATAGGTAACATATCAATCCTCACCTCCCATTCTTGTGAATAACTAGAATGGCAAGAATGACTTACATTTTCTAAGCACATGAAAGCAAGCAACCTTGTGCAAGGAGATTTATCCTTTACAAATTTGGTGATTGTAGCTAGAACACCACCCTGTTTCAGATTAATTAGTTTCATAAAAAAATGAGGATTATTCTTGACAAGAGCTATTAAAGCATATAAACAAGATTATCTTCTCTTTGGAAATATTCCCAGTAGATATAGAAGGATGTCCATAGAAAAAACATTCAACAAAGCATGTTGTTTCATGCTAGCTACATAGCAAATTGCAATAACACTTGTTGCAACTTCTACCACATTTTCATTTGTATCATTAAGAAGCATTAGTACTCAGTAGTAGATCCATTCTCTAACCTTGAAGCATATAATTTTTGGAGCAAGTGTGTTATGAAACCAGCTCCAAACATAGAAGAAAAGAGAGATCAACGCCTTAGAAATAAGCCACTTCGAGGGGGAAACCTCCTTTGCATTACATAAATGAACAATTCTTGGATGATACAAATGAAAAAACCTCCTTTCTATATATAGGAGTCCATGGGGTTACAATATAATCCTAGCCGACCTAACAATAATAATGTAAGGGCACAATAATAACAATATGGAGGTTACATGGGTACAATAATAACAATAAGGGGGCTACACTAACACCAATAAGGGGATACACTAGTATTATAAGGACCTAACATGCCCCTTTCCTTCAAAAAAGTGTTGTCCTCAATGCTTGAGTAGATTTGGATACTTCTATATAAAATTCTCATCCTCCCATGTAGAATCTTCAGTGGGTAAATTCTTCCACTTGATGAGGTACTTTGAAATTGATCGATTTCGTAGTTTCCAATTTCTTGTTTCCGCGACTGCTTCAAGTTCCAATATGATTTTTCCTTCCTCATCAAGTTCTGGAAATATTGTTTGAACTGGATGTTTGTCACCTATAACCTTCTTTAAGCATGAAACATGGAAAACTGGATGCACTCGAGAAGAAGCAGGAAGCTCCAATTTGTATGCCATAATACTAATCTTTTGCAACACCTTGTAAGGACCATAGTACTTTGGCGATAATTTATTATCCTTCTTATATTGCTTGAGGGACATTTGTTTGTATGGTTGTAGTTGTAAAAATACCCAGTCTCCTACATCAAAACTTATCTTGCTGCGATGTTGATCTGCCTGTTGTTTCATTTGATTTTGTGCCAAATTTAGGTTAAACTTTAAGAGCTGGAGAACTTGTTGTTGATGCTCGATGTGATTTTCCACTGCTTGAACCTTATAATTTTCTCTTAAATATGATGTGATGGATGGTGGATGATATCAATAAAGTGCCATAAATGGGGTCATTTTTTCTACAGTATGGAAGGAAGTGTTATACCACCATTCAACTATAGGTAACCACTTGATCCATTGTGTTTGTTTATCAGATACAAAACAAAAAAGACATCCTTCCAAACATTTGTTCACTCTCTCAGTTTCCCCATCGGATTGAGGATGATAAGATGAGCTACGAGCTAGTTGAGTACCCAGACAAGAAAATAATACCATCCAAAAATTTCCTGTAAAAATGGGATCTTTGTCGCTTACAATAATATTTGGGTTTCCATGTAGCTTTTGAATTGTTTCCATAAATGTAGTAGCAACTGTACTTGATTTAAATGGATGAGATAATGCACAAAAGTGTGCATACTTGGTAAGTATATCAACTACCACCATGATGACACTCTTTCCTTCGGGCTTAGGTAAACCTGTGTTAAAACCCATTGAAAGCGCCTCCCAACGTTGACTTCGAATGGATAAAGGTTGTAGAAGACCGGGGTCTTAATTGCCTAAAATTTATTTTGCTGGAAAACCAAACATTCCACCACAAAATTTAGAATATCAGATTTAAGGCCAGCCCAAAAAAATTCTTTCTTCACCCTGTGGTAAGTTTTTAAAATTCCTGAGTGTCCTCCTAAGGGAAAAGTGTGCAAATCCAAAAAAACCTTTTGTTTTAGTTGGGAATTATTACAAATATATAAGTGATCTTTGTACCATAAAGAATCATTTTTCCAACTAAATGTATCAGATGTACTAAGATCTTGCTGTAACTTTTGAAAGTGTGTCCAAATTTCTTCGTTCTTTTTCCATTCATCCCTTGCTTCGGTTATTCAATCTGGTTGGATAATAGAAATGGCACAAAGCAATGCTTCCACCTCTTCATCCTTTCTTGAGAGTGCATATGCAACAACATTTAGCTTCCATTTTTTGTAGATGATTTCAAATTCATACCCCAACATCTTTGTGACCCATTTTTGCTACTCTTCTGAAGATAGTCTTTGTTCCAAAAAGTGTTTAAGACTATCATGATCAGTTTTTACCTTGAAGTGTCTTCCCATTAGGTAAGGTCTCCATTTCTTGAGTGCATGTAGTATTGCCAACATTTTCTTCTCATAAATAGCTTTTTTTTAAATATTTTCCTTTGATTGGACGACTTTCAAAAGAAATGGGTCTTCCTTCTTGCATTAAAACAACACCAATTCCATTTCCTGAGGCATCACCTTCCACAATAAAGGTTTTTGTGAAGTCTGGCACAGCTAAGACCGGTGCTAGGCACATTGCCTCTTTAAGATGTTCAAAGGCCTTAGTTGCTTCAGGTGTCCATGAAAATACATATTTCTTCAATAATTTTGTTAGAGGTGCTGTTATTCTCCCATAATTCTTAACAAACTTATGATAATACCCTGTTAACAAGAGAAATCCTCGCAACTTCTTTATGGTTGTGGGAAATTTCCATTCCTTAATGGCTTTAATTTTATTAGGGTCTACCTTAACACCCTCGCAAGATACAATATGACCCAGATATTCCACCTCTTATACTCTAAAGAAACATTTGGAGGTTTTTGCATATAATTGTTTCTCCTCCAATAGTTTGAGCACCCTGTCAACATGTTGAACATGATCCTTCCAAGACCTGTTGTAGATTAGTATATCATCAAAAGATACTAACACAAATTTTCTAAGGAAAGGTTTGAAAATGGAATTCATCCACCCTTGAAATGTAGAAGGTGCACTGGTAAGGCTAAAAGGCATGACCAAAAATTCATAATGACCCTCTTTACTTCGAAATGTTTTTTTTGGAATATCTTCAGTCTTCATTCTAATTTGATGATATCCTGAACGAAGATCCAACTTGGTAAAATAAATTGCTCCATGTAATTCATCCAATAATTCATCGATCATAGGAATGGGAAATTTATCTTTAATAGTGAGCTTATTGAGCTCCCTATAATTCGGACACATGCGCCATGATCCATCCTTCTTGTGCACCAATACTAATGGAGCAGAGAAAGAACTTTGACTAGGTTGGATTATACCAGCCTCTAACATTTTTGCAATCATACGTTTAATTTCTCTCTTTTGGACATAAGGATATCTGTAAGGCCTGATGTTTGGAGGAACACTTCCTGGAATCAAATGAATAGCATGAGCATGATCACGAATATGTGGGAGTCCTTTGGGAGTTTCAAACACCTTGGAATGATTGTCCAATACATTTTGGAGATTTGGAGAAATAGGTGACTTTGATGTTGGAACTTCTAGTGAGCATAATTGTGCAATTACGCCTCATTGTTTTTTCTTTAGAAGATTTGTCATGACATTAGAGCTTATTATCTTTCCCGGTTTCCTTGCGATACCTAGTAATTCAACTTCCTTTCCTTCCGATTTTTTTTTTTTCAAGAAAAGTTCTTGATAATTAAAAGCTGCCATCCCCAAAGATTGTAACCATTGTACTCCTAGTACAACATCAAAACCTCCCATTGGAATGGAAAGTATTGGACTATTCAATACATATTCCCCCATGGTTAGCTTGATATTATGGCATTTTCCATAGCAATTTATAGTTCCTCCATTTGCAATTTATAGTTCCTTCAATTCCTTGGCTACCTTACAATGAATAAAATTATGGGTACTGCCTGAATCAATCAACACTATTACCTTTTTCTTCTTGATATGTCTTTCTATCTTGAGAGTTTGAGGAGTGGAATTCCTGCTAATGCATTACAGGATATGGTCAAACTCATTTATTCTTTCTCTAGGGTTTGTTCCTGGTGTATATCCTCTTCTTTTGAAGTTTCTTGTTCATTTTCTTCCTCCTCTTCACAATCTATGTAAAATAATTTATTCTAAGCACACTTATGAGTGCATTTTCTATCACAACTGTAGCAAAGCCCTTTTGCTCTTTTTTCTTCCAATTTTTGTGGTGTCAACCTTGTAGGTTGTGGAATTCTAGGAGTAGCAACACTTCCATCTTTATAGATGTGAGTGGTAGGCTTCCTTGTTGCCATACTTTTACATTCAATTTTTCTTGCCAGCCTGAATGCCTTCTCCAATGAATTAGGTTCCTAAAGGTGAACCTCATATTGGATGTTATCCTTTAAAGTCCCTACGAAGAAATAAATCTCGTGTTCCTTTGGAATATCAGCTACCCTTATATTCAAATTTTGGAAGTCCTCAATGTGCTCCACTATTGAACCCTTTTGTTTGAAATTTATCAATTGGCTAAAGAAGGTGTTGGTATTTGTATCCTCATAATGTGTTATCATTTCCTCCGTAAAAAATTACAGAGTGACAATTGTTTTATAGGAGAAAATCCATCGATACTATACAAATGTATTTTGTTCTAAATATAAAGTTGCAGGGTGTACCTTTTATGTGTTTTTCACATTATTGAGATCAAAATACTACTCCATCTATAGTATCCATGTTACGGGATCCTTGCTATCAAAATTCCTCATATCGATCTTTGGAATATGGTGGGTCTTCGATCCAACATTAAAGTTCATGAAATCACTATTTACATTTATTTTGTTCCCATCATGAGTTTCCTCTACTATCTTTTCGCCATTAGGAATCATGTCTTGTATCAACTTTTTCAAACCTTCCTTCAAACCTTCCATGTCTACTTTTAGATCATTCTTCATGTCTTTCATGTTGTCTTTCATTTTTCTTCCATGTATTCCATGCCATTCTTCAAACCATCCATCTTATCTTCCACGCCTTTCTTCAAACCATCCATCTTTTCTTCCACTCCTTTCTTCAAAACTTCCATTTTCATTTTTTTTTGCTCTTTGCGAGAGTGAAAGTTGGTGCACTTGCTCTTGTAATTTTGATATATCAAGTTGCACTTCTTCATATTCATGAGTCATATTAGAGTATTATGAGGACTTAATTGGCGTTAAATTATTTTTAGGGGCATTTTAGAACCCAATACTGATATCTATGCTTCAATATAACCTTGAAATCACTTCAAAATGATTTTTCAAACAAGACTTATGCAATTTTAAAAACAATACACACCTTTTTCTTGATTTTGAGGAGCTTGATATTGAAACTAAATTATCTCCGCGATTTCGGACCTTCAATATTTGAATTCGGTCCTATAATAGCCCTTTGAAACTTATTTCTAATGCCACATGTCTGACCTGATTTGGATGCTTCAAGACAAATTTATGCCAAATCTCCCACAATGAACTAATTATGGACTAGTTCACTAGAGCAAACTTGTATGCCATGCCGCGTGTCACTGTTTCCTCCTTCGGCTCTGAACTTGATACAAAGAAACTACAATTTGTGTACTTTCAGCCAATTTTTATAGAATTCCCATCCAGTGTTGAGAGAGAGAGTTATGGCGATTTTCCCAAGGTCACCTATTTTAGATGAAATTCGGGAGCCTGCAAAAACCCTAACTTCCATAGATCATATCTCCGAACATATTGCGAACCAAGCTCTAAAATTTCTACACGTCGTTCCTCCGGATTTTCTCTTCGTGTGATAAAAATTTCAGCTTTTGAACCTTTGTAGAAAAAAGGTTATAAATAAAATGCCACGATGACCTGTTTGGAGCAACGAAACCTTAGAATCCAAAGCTCTGATACCAAATCTTATGAAACTAGCTCCAAAAATAGAAGAAAAGAGAGATCAACACCTTATACATAAGCCACTACAAGGGGGCAACCTCATTTACATTACATAAATGAACTATTCTTGGATAACACAAATGACAAAACCTCCTTTCTATATATAGGAGTCCATGGGGTCACAATATAATCCTAGTTGACATAACAATAATAATGTAAGGGCACAATAATAACAATATGGGGGTTACAAGGATACAATAATAACAATAAGGGGGCTACACTAAAAACAACAAGGGGATACACTAGTATTATAGGGACCTAACAAAGTGTTGACTACAAAATAATTTTTAAGGACTTAACACCAACCTTCTCAACCTGAGATCAAACAATTTAATTCTGTCAACATCCAGACATGGGGAGGTGATATTTTCCAATGTAAAATTGTGGATGTAGCTGCAAGGCAACAAATTCTGACAAAAGAAATATTGAAATGAGAACATATTTTAATAAAATATTTTAATCCACAGAAATGTTTAGAAGATATAACTAGCGAAACATCACAACAAATCTAACTTATGATGGATATTTTACAAAACAAGTTTCAGAAATTGCCATAAAAAATACAAATATCGTGTTGTTGGCTAATATATATATATATATATATATATATATATATATATATATATATATATATATATTAGATTACCATGTTGTATTTTTCTGAAAAGGTTGTGGAAATTATATAACTTATGTGTTATATATCCAAGATTCTCCTGATCACACACTATTTAACTTCATGCACAATATAGAATCTATTCCACCATTGATCATCACATGCGGAAATTAAATCAATTGCAATGCACACATGAAACCATAAAAATTCACACACATTAACACAGTGATTTAACGGGAAAGCCTGAAGCTAAAAACCTCAGCTATCTGTATACAAGATATGTCATAGAGATCATGTAAAAATCCTCATACAAAGCTAATCATATCAAGCTCTCAGTACAATACAATCGCTACACACTAATCAGGCCCGATCTAGCAAATCCATACACCGATCTCTCCCACCTGCTAGCCCACCTCTACTGTGCAATCCCTGCTGAAGAATGGCTCTGAATGAACTCTAATCCACCTGGCTTGCACCGCAAAATTCTCATTGGCATCTCCACTGAGTGTTGGATGCAATCAATGCATCACTATAGTCACAACTGATAGTCTATCTTTCCCTTCACCTATCTCTCCACTGGTCTCCACTGAAACTGTCCATGCACTGTAGTTAACTGATGTATTCTTCAGTTTAGTTATTATTTAGTGAATTAATTATTAATTAATTCACACCACTCTCACTAGTGTATCAATCAGTTAGACTAGATACAACTAGCTCAACTGAGTCTAACTGAGTTAAAATGAACACAACTCCATCAACTACTTATATAACTCCACCAAACTCTGTCACATGAGTTCTAACTAAAGTCATCATGAATTAGCTCCAGTAAACCCTCAGGAATAGCGTAATTTCTTCTGTCAGCTGTTGTGCCACATCTGTGCACTTAACTGAAGTGCTCCAAGAGAATAAGATAATGTTTAGAATCCAAATATTATTAAGAGCTAATAATATTCGACATATCTATTTTTAGACTAGCAATCTAAAAATAGATTCCATCCAATATGTCTAAAAATAGAAGTCCATTTATTTTTCCAACTTGACCAACCATCCACAAATAGCATCCTGCAACTCATAGAATATGATTGACATGTCTAAAAATAGACTTTGTGCCAAAAATATCCTGCGGGCCCACTTAGTGAAGGCGACTCTTTTCACTAAGCTCATCATCTTGTTGAATCTCAAAACTCCCTCTCAACAAAATAGGGATTATCTTCCACCCCGATCCTGTCTCTATGGTATTCGAATTTTCTCCTGGTGAGCACCTTCGTCAGAATATCTGCATCCTGATCCTCTGTGGGAATGTAAGAAAGCAACATGATCTTCCGTTGCACACAATCTCTGATATGATGGTACCGGATGTCAGTATGTTTAGATCTATCATGAAATACTGGATTAACCGAGAGTTGAATGCAACTCTCATTATCACAATATATCACAGTAGGATCTAAGTGTGAACCGAACAACCCGACCAGGATCTTCCTCATCCATATAGCCTTGCATGCAGCCAAAATTGCTACCATGTACTTGGCCTCCATTGAACTAAGTGCCACGGATCTCTATTTCTTGCTGTACCAAGAAACTGCTGTAGACCCGATACTGAATATCCCTCCAGATGTGCTGTTTCTGTTCGTTGAGCTCCCTGCCCAATCTGCATCCGTGAAGCCACACAGCTTCAACTCATCTGACTGTCTGTACCATAATCCATATCCCGATGTGCCCCTGAGATACCTCAGGACATGCTTAACTGGTTTCCAAAAGAGCTTGGTAGGTTTAACCATAGCTTGTGAAAGCTGGTTAATAGCATAGCATATGTCTGGTCGTGTATTGACCAAATACATGAGCGAACCAACCAACTGTCGATAAACAGTGGCATCCACTACCTCTGTCGATGTAGCATCCTCTTTCCTCCAACCACCAGGAAGAGGAGTGTCGATAGGCTTGCAGCCTTGCATGTTGAACTTCTCCAGTATCTCTCGGGCATACTTGCCTTGAGACACAAATAGTCCACCCTTCTGCTGCCAAATTTCCAATCCCAGGAAATAATGAAGGAGGCCCAAGTCCTTCATCTCAAACTCCTTTGCAAGATCTGCCTTGCATGAGTGTATCAACAGTTCATCACCTGTTAGTATCAAATCATCTACATAAAGTACAATGATCAGCAAATTACCCTCCACCACAATCTGGTATAGGTTCGGATCCGCCTCACTCTTGGCGAATCCAAGTCTGGTGAAATAACTGTCTATCAATGTGTACCAAGCACGAGGTGCTTGTTTGAGCCCATACAGTGCTCTTTTGAGCCTGCACACATGTGACTCGTTGCTGAAGATTTAGAATCCTTCAGGCTACTCTATGTACACCTCCTCCTCAATGAATCTGTTGAGGAACATAGTTTTCACATCCATCTGATGAATGTGCTAACCCATCTACGCTGAGAGAGCAAGGATGGTCCGTATGGAAGAATACCTTGCGACAGGTGCAAAGGTTTCTTCATAGTTGATCCCCTCGATCTGTGAGAAGCCCTATGAAAAAAATCTTGCCTTGTACTTCTCGATGCTCCCATCAGTAGCTTGTTTCTCTTTGCAGATCCATCTCAAACCTACTACTGATTTACCTTCCGGCCTTGGTACAATCTCCCATGCACTGTTTCTGACAATCGAATCATACTCTTCCACCATGGCATCTACCCATGCAGGGTCCTCCACAGCTTCCTCGAAAGAGGATGGTTCTGTCACGATACAGTTGCTCATCAGAGCCATGTATCCAGTAAATCGGTCAGGTGTCTGTCTCTGTCTGCGCTGTGATGTAGGTGCTCCTACATTTTGCAGTGCATCAAGATTCCGTCGATCAACTTCTGTAGTGCACTTCCGCTCTCTGATGTTTTGCGCTACATGAGTGGTTTCTTCCACTCCATGAACCTCCTCTTGTGGTTTATCCACATCCAGAGGCTCATCTTTAGGAACTAGTAGCTCCTCATCTGCATGCAAGTGTAGCTCCCTCTCAAGCGACAACTTCATGGCTTTCTCCTTTTGAAATTTGATATCTCGTCGCACAACAGTATTCTGACTATCTGGAAAATACACACGATAATTGTGGGGTGTTTCTGTGTACCCCAAAAATATCCCAACCTTTGCAGTCGGCTCCAGCTTCTTCCTGGCATCCTTCGTCACATGAATGTAAACAGGTGAGCCAAAAATCTTAAAATGAGAAATATCAGGCTTCTTACCAGAAAACGCCTCTTCGGGTGTACTCATGCGAAGTACTCTATGAGGGCAATGGTTTTGCACATAAACTGCAGTGTTGCATGCCTCAGCCCACAAGTGTATGGGAAGGCCCTGATCATGTAGCATCTTCCGTGCAGCACCCACGACCGTTCTGTTCTTTCTCTCTGCAACCCCATTCTGTTGTGGGTTATGAGGCGCAATGAGCTCTCTTCGAATTCCTTCTGCGCTGCAAAAGTATTTGAATTCGCCAGAGATGAATTCACCACCATTATCGCTCCTTAGAGCTTTCACCTGCTTCCCCGACTCTTTCTCAACCAGTGCCTTGAACTCACAGAACTTTGAGTATGTCTCACTCTTCTTCTGCATGAAGAAGATCCAACACTTACGAGAAAATTCATCAACAAATATCACATAATACCTGTGCTTTGCTATCGAAGCTACTGAGAAAGGTCAACACACGTCTGTGTGAATTCTCTCAAGGATTGTCGTGGCACGAATATCCTTCTCATGAAAAGTGGTCTTCACAAGTTTTCCCAAAGTACATCCCTTGCACTAATCTGACTGCACAAGTGTACCCTTGGGAAGCCCGGTAGAAATCTGCTGCAAACTTTTCAAAGCACCATGATGAAGATGGCCCAATCTCCTGTGCCACAATTCACCCTCATCCCGACTCACTACTCCTTCTACTTTTCCTGCCATTGTTGCGCAGCCATCTACCTGCAATTGATAAAGGTTCTTAACTCGAACCCCTATCCTCCGGGTTTCACCAATTGCTTTACTACGCAAGAAGGCCTTTCCCTCACTAAAAACAACATCATATCTCATGTCTTCCAACATCGCCACAGAGATCAGATTATTCTTCAATCCTAGAATATGCATGACATCCTTCAAGATGAAAGGTTTTCCAGACTCCCTCTCAAAGGAAATGGTCTCGATACCAGTCGCACTGTATCTACCATCATCGCCCATCTCGATGTGCACTCCAAGATCCTTCTCATCCAGATCACTGAACAAATCTTTGTCTTCGGACATATGGAAAGACGCACCACTGTCAAGAAACCACATCGATCCCATCACACTTGAAACCAAGCATGCGATTAGCGAAAAATATAGCTCAAACTGCGAGGCTAAGGCCTCTCCAGCTGCAGATCCAACAGCCTGATTATTTTTGTTCTTCTGTGGACAATTAGTGGCGTAATGTCCGTGTTGGTGACAGTGAAAGCACTTCACCTTGGACAAGTCCTACTTCTTGCCTTTTGCACCGGATTGAGAAGGATTTTTCTTTCCCTTCCCTTTCCTTGCTTTGGCATCCAAAGAGAAATTTTCTTCATCTTCATTCTTCGATGAAGATCCATCCCTGGTACCCCGCCTTATCTCTTCCTGCACAAGATCCAACCAAAGTGGCTCCCATCCCGGCAGTTTCTCCCAACCATTGACAGAGTCCTCGTAGCTATGCCAACAATTCGGAAGCCCAAGGAGAGCCAAGCTCACCAAGTCCTCTTCATCTACGATAAGCCCCACACTTCCCAGCTCATCCCTACACTGGAAAAACTTCGTGAGGTACTTGGGTATACTTTCGCCTTTCTCCATTTTTATTTTTCTGAGCTTGTCTTTAAGCGCCAAATTCCTCTGGTCGCTTCTGCTTTGGAACAAGTCTGTCAAATCTTTCCACATCAAGAATGGAGAAGCTTTACCATGAAGGCTGGCCACTATGTTATCCTTCACACCTTCCAATAGAATCCTTTGACACTTTGTTGTCTTCTTTTTCCATGCGTCATGTATGGCAGCATCACTAGAAGTAGGTTTTGGAATTTTTGCATCTATGAACTCCTTCAACCCATTGTCATCCAGCACCGCCTCCATCCTGTCCTTCCATGCAATATAATTCAAGCTGCCCTCAAGGGCATACTCCAATCGCAATCCGTTGAAAGACATCTCAACTTCGACACCAAGAAAAACACTGCTGCAAATTCGAATTCCACCAGCACAAAACTCAACCGCTTCAATGTTTTGCAATTGCTCCAATGATCAATATCGCTTTGATACCATGTAGAAATTTGAATAATTGATATATTATTCACCGAGATTCTCCTTATCACACACTATTTTAGCTTCATGCATAATACAGAATCTCTTCTACCATTGATCATCACATGCGGAAATTAAATCAATTGCAATGCACACATGAAACAATAAAAATTCACACACATTAACACATTTGTTTAACGGGAAAGCCTGAAGCTAAAAACCCCAACTATATGTATATAATATATGTCATAGAGATCATGTAAAAATCCTCATACAAAGCTGATCATGTCAAGCGCTTAGTACAATACAATCGCTACACACTAATCGGACCTGATCTTGCAAATCCATGCACCGATCTACGCCACCTGCTGCTTTTTTAACACTCTTTGTGAAATCTCTTCTGCTGAAGAATGACTTTGAATGAACTCCAAAAATCACTGGCTTGCACTACAATCCTCATTGGCATCTCCAATGAGTGTTGGATGCAATCAATGCATCACTATAGTCACAATTGATAGTCACACTTTCTCTGTCACCTATCTCTCCACTGGTCTCCACTGAAACTGCCATGCACTGTAGTTAACTAATGTATTCTTCATTTGATTAATGAGTTATTATTTAGTGAATTAATTAACTAATTAATTCACACCACTCTCACTAGTGTATCAATCAGTTAGACTAGATACAACTAGCTCAACTGAGTCTAACTGAGTTAAACTAAATACAACTCCACCAATTACTTCTATAACTCCACCAAACTCTGTCACATGAGTTCTAACTGAAGTCCTCATGCATTAGCTCCAGTAAACCCTCAGGAATAGCGTAATTCCTTCTGTCAGCTTTTGTGCCACATCTGTGCACTTAACTGAAGTGCTCCAAGAGAATAAGATAATGTTTAGAGTCCAAATATTATTAAGAGCTAATAATATTCGACATATCTATTTTTAGACTGGCAATCTAAAAATAGATTCTGCCCAATATGTCTAAAAATAGAAGTCCATATATTTTTCCAACTTGACCAACCATCCACAAATAACATCCTACAACTCATAGAATATGATCAACATGTCTAAAAATAGACTTTGCGCCAAAAATAGCTTGCGGGCCCACTTAGTGAAGGCGACTCTTTTCACTAAGCTCATCATCTTGTTGAATCTCAACAAAGGTATCAATGATGAAAGAATTCTACAAGAACAAGGATATCAATGCAAAAACATCTACATAAATCAACAAAAATGGGACCCACTCTACTCAGACATCTTGGTCTGGAAGATTAGAGGGCACACTAGACTTCTATTTTCCCTTGACACTCATTAAGCAACAAAACAAATTATAGTGTACACTGTTGTGCAGGATTTACGATTGCAGAAAAAATTATCTCCCCTAGGTTTGATGGTGAACCTAGAACAACATAGAAACAAGGAACCCAATGATTTCCTTAAAGTAAATAGATGATGGAATGAATCCTACCTGGAATCCGTCGCACACTTCATTCCTTCTTCAGCTTGAATGCTCCAATTCCAACTCCGATTGCCCAAATTAGAACTTACACAGTCAGATAACAAAAGCCAAGAAACTAGGAGATCTATGCAGTATCGTCTAAGTAATATATTCAATAGATCAACATGGTATTGAAATAAGTGAAATAACAAAAATCACATATATGAAAACAAATAAGTATTTTCATTAATCTAAATGGGAGAAGCTTACAACCACAAATAGGTGTTGGTCTTGTAGAAGAGATCCTCCTAGCTATTAACTTGTCCTCATTAGGGAATTTTGAGGTCTAAAATGGGTCTCCTAAGGAAATTATAAAATAATAGTGGAAATAATCAAATAAGATTATATTACATCATCAAATTTTAGAGGGAAAAAAAAAGAAAAAACTACATCTTCAACTCGTATTTTCAACTTATCTCCCTATGGGCTTACTCAAATTTTGAGCGAGAACACTTGTTGGATGTAGAATTTGATTCCTGATCATCCAAGGAGCACCCATTTTGCATACTTTTGATGGACCCTATTATGCAAAAAGTGAGAAATACATGAAAAAAGTGATTGCAATCACGTTTTATCATCTATTTCTCATTTTTCGTGTAGAAATATTGTCCATCGAAAGTATGCAACATAGGTACTCCTTGGATGGGGAATAAAATTTTTCATCCAATGAGTACCCCAAATCGAAATTTGAGTAAAACCTTAGGGAGATATGTTGAAAATACAAGTTGAAAAATTAGTTTTATTATTTTTTAATGTTTTTTCTTTTTTACCCCAAAAATGGTGAATCTTCCCTCATGGTTGACATAATCATCTTGAATCCTATTAGTTCTTATAAAGTTTATTTTGGTTGTGCATTTTTCTTAGGAGGTCTATTTTAGACCTCAAAAGTTATCTACTGTTCCTTGTCACAATATGCACTTCCAATCACCCTAAATGCATGGAATGTTAACCTCTCACCTTAGAAACGTAAGGGTAGAACCTAAAATCCAACCATTAACCTTTTGCATCTGGAAGATGGTAAATATATAGAGGAGTGGGGTAAGTTGAGAGTTCTTATCAAATTACCAATCTAAGGTTTTAGATCCACCTTTGATGGGAGGATGGGATCAAATGATAAGGGATGGAAACTCCAAAGAAGGATGATATAGGATTTGAATGTTTAATCCAAAGTAAATGGTTGCAAAAATTTTTGGAAGCTTTTGGAAGAGGAAGCTTATGGAAATTCTCTCTTTTCCAAAATTTCTAGAACCAACGTAGGTGCAAAGGGGAGCAACCTGTAGGTGATAAACGTTAGTCACATCGATACAAACTGTAAGTGAACGTTGTCTAGAGGAAGGCCAGGGAGTGTTTGTGCTGAAACTCGCTCATATGAGGTGGTTTCAGGCAGAAATTTTGGGAATTGAAGGAGGTCCACTTAGGGCTTTGTGAAATGATGTTGACAAGGGGGAATATGATGTTGATTGATCTCATTAGGAGGCATATTGAATGGATGTGACAAAATGGCCTATTATAACATAATGCCCCCTAAAGCGCAAAGTCAGAAATTATGGTTGATGACTAAAATGCTTTATCTTGTGAAAATTCGGGATCAATAACAACTAACGAGCTTCATCTATTACAATACATTTAGATCATGACACCTCTTTGCTAAGGGAGGCATAACCATACTCAACACATAGGCTAACATAACATGTATGATGATCAAAAGACATGTCCACAGATGCAACTAGTGGATCCATGACTAGATGACTTTCTATATGATCATAGCCATTATAAATTGTGATCTTTGTATAACTCCTAAAATCTTAACACGAATGGATGAAACTAGATCTAAGGTCTTCTATATTGTTCAAACGATGAACCAATGCACGATTATATCCATGTGAATCAATGTTCTTAGGTCAAACATGGTAGACACCATATGATTACTGAATAATGACATCAGCTGCTAACAGACGCGAGAGAAACCACCGATTATGTTAATGAATATCAAGGTATTACAGTAAAATCTATATGGTGTGAGTAAATGAGTTGACATCGAACACCGCATAGAGTTTTTTGGTAGAAGGCCAATTATATAACCATGTCGCTGAGAGCGAGGAAACTTGCCATTTATGTATGAAAGCACCAACGTATCAAAGGGGTGTTTCTAAGTAAACTTTATGGATGATGTGCTGATGTCGACTAGAAGCGACCTGTCGCATGAGGGCCTTGATGTATCCCCCATCAATGACATGAAATGGGTATCATGATTGAGACAGATTGATGATGATATAGAACTAGATTAGTAAAAGGAAAAAATGGAATGAAGGCTTAAGAGTATTGTGACATATATCAACTACAAATACTTATCTTAAACACATAATGACACTGAATAAAGTTGGCGCCATTGACCCAAAACCGAGGCAGAGGCTCTGAAAAGGTATGATGAACTGAATGACAAGCAACTTACCCAACCCAAAAACCATAGAGATGAAGTGGAAAAATTTCATGTTCAAGAGCGACTTGCTACCATTAGAAAAGTGGAGTACCCTATTTTCCCAATTTCCCCAACCATACTGGTCAGTACCTATTTATTTTTTAACAAGCTTGAGGAGGATAACATATGCTTGATTTGTAAGTTGATCCTTTGGATGAATCCCTCTGAGTATTTTTAACGAACCCTAAGAAGGAGTGGTTCGTCCTTGTCATGTTCGGCAAGTACATCGTTGTTTTATGTTTTAATGAGTCCAACGAAGGTAAAACTCAACATCTTTTTTATGATTAGAGAGTTTCAAAAAGAGGCGAAAAGGAAAACTCTAGATGTTCATTTTCGTATATAGTTTCTCAAGTCCGAAAAGGGAGAAAAAAATACTCAAGAGAACCTCTTAGCCATGTTCGACTAAGGTATTCATTTTTCGTAATTAGTCCATCTCACTCTGGAAAAGGGTCAAACTTATAGTGAGCAGACATCTTTTCATTTACTTTAATGAGTTTGACAAGACAAGTACTCGAAAATAGTTTCATGTTTTGGGAGTCTGAAAAGAGCTAAAAGAGGACTCCAAGGGGTTCCTTCTTCGTAGGTTTATAGAGCCTGAAAAAGAGATAAAAATATGTTCCTTGTTCAAAATAACTTGTTTAAAACATGTCAAAATACCATTAACGTCTATCGACCTACTCAAAACACCACAAAAAGGATTAAACATGTTTGTTTCATAGTAAAAATGAAGTCTATCTAGGTCAAAACATTAAATTTGAATAAAATAACATAATAAATGACTATAAATACTCAAATTGACTATTCATTTTTACCATTTGATAGTTACCTTCAAGAGTGAGAGTTTTCGATCACTTTGTCCCTCGATCTTCTGCAGCTCATTACGGCCAATCCAATGGATCATTTTGAGTACAGTCGCTTCCATGTAGGAGCTAAAATCCTTCTCTTTCATTTGATGGTCCATTTTTGTGTTTTCATGTCATTTATTTGAGGTTTTGAGGGCCCTATGGTTACTAAAACTCCCCTAGGACCAACGCACCCCCCGTGTGTCAAAAAAATGCGTTGCACCTAGGTAGATTGTGGCCACTGAGAGAGGTGCAATGCTATGGTTTGCACTACACGGGTGCGTTGGGCACAAAAATATCAATGGTTTGTCACTTTTCCCTTAATTTTTGTGTAATGTTTTGCATGAAAATGAGCCTAATGAATCCTTTGTTGGTGTTTCAGGTACTCATTAGCAAAAAATGGAATTCATTTGGTGAGAAAGAGAACATGAAGAGCAATATTTGATTGCATAAAATGATCCCGCCACTATCTAGCTGGCATTGAAAAAATGCGGATTGTTGAAATTCTTCTGGCTACCTGGTATGAGGCAAAAAATGTAACTCCATATCACTGCTGCTTTGACATCCATATACATGTGTTGGCACAGATTCCTCGAACCTTTCCCCTCTGCTCTGTGCTTCATCGAGGCGATTTCCAGCGAGCACATTTGACCACTGTTCCCAACAAATCACATGCACTATTTCACATTGACCCACAGGATCCGAATTTTCCATATGCGATTCGAGCTCCTCGGCATGCTTTGCTGAAATTGACTGAAGATCAGCCATTGCACTCCAAACTCTGCTCAGATCCTGAAATATTATTAATTCTAGTTCAATTTTGAAACATCACGACCTGGCCAAACCCAGAATATCATACGACACCTACGCATCACGATCTGGGGGATAACACTGAATTAGCGCGGACTTCCTAGATTGCAGGTTCGAATTCCACCCATGGAAGCGATGGTGCAACGTGCAGGTAAAACGTGAGGAAGTCATTTCCGACTAGGGTTTAAATCATTTTCCCAAACCGAAACAAGTGTGGAGTAGCTCAAATCAAACTGCCTGTATCAATAATAGATCAGGACGACTTGAGAAAAATCCTGGTCAACTCCACGCATATGAAAAAATAGTCGAAACGAGACACCTAGGCTTATAAAATTTGATATACATGCACAACCTTGGATCACACTAAGAGATTTGATTTAAAGACGTGACCTTGAAAGGGAAAACAAACACGAGCTTCAATGGATGACGCTATAATGATCAGATCGTTGCAATTTGTGTTGAGGCCCCTCTTTTCCCCACAATCTTTTTCCTGCGGAAACAGTGAAAACATGGTGACCCGCTTTTCAAGTTGCAGGAGTGCACGTTATCATGCTCGGTTCATCCATGAAATATAACTAATACAAGTGGCTCATCTTTGATTTAAATCTCGCAGGCAGAGAGAGGAATGTTGTCTATTCATTGCATACCGATATTCAAAACCAAACTTACACACTCTCACACACATATTTAAGCAAGGAGAACTAAAGTTCACAACAGAGATCATCTCTCACACACCTATATTAGTCTATATATGTACAAATATTTTCCTAGCCCACGATAGAAATTTGAAGAGAGTAAAAGATTGTTCACACAACACAAATCACATAATCTGATTTTATTTTTGTCACAAACATTACATGTATAGATATATTTGATACTTCTAAATCGGAGAATACTGGATCTAGATTACTAAAAATAGCTAGTACAACTATTAACCTAGAAACTCACACAATTACAATTCACGACAACTTGAAAGTCATGGAAACATTACTTCCAATAATATGTGGTCTAGTTTTAATTAAATTAGTGTTCCTAGTATCAAAGGTAAGAAGTTGAGCCCATTGTAGACTAGTAATGATTCAAATCTCATGGTTGAGGAACCAACTGTCCACAAAGATGTGAATTACTTGTCCACTCAACCTATCAAGATCACAAACATCCCAAAAATGGAGAGATTTAACCTTGTTTCTTAGCCGGCCTAAAATACCCTATGGATGAGAGGAAAAGCTAAATAGAAACATTACTTCCAATAATATGTGGTCTAGTTTTTATTAGATTAGCGTTCCTAATATCAAATTTAAGGAGTTAAGCCCATTGTAAACAAGTAATGATTCAGATCCCATGGTTGAAGATGGGAACCATCTGTGCACTAAGATGTGAATCACTTGTCCACTAAACCTATCACGATCACAAACATCCCAAAAATGTAGAGATTCAACCTTGTTTCTTAGCCGGCCTAAAATACCCTATGGATAAGAGGAAAAGCTACGTGGCACTCTCAAGTCGTGAAGCATCGGGGGCCATTTCAAAATTTGGGGAAAACGACAGAGAAAGCGACAGAAGGCGACAGGAACACTCGCTAAATGGTGCCTCCTTTCAAAGAAGAATGAAAAGGTGGGTGTCTCTAGGTGAATCGAACGTAGGGATGACGGAGGGTTGGCCCCCCTCTCACACTCACTTACCTACTGTGGTAGGCGGCAGAGGCAACCCTGGTGCCCTGCCCTACTGAAACGGAAGACGAAGGTCGAAGGAAGTTTCTCTGGAGTTTGTCGCATTCGTACGGCAGGACGCACGGATTTACGTCTCCGTGCAGAGGGGGCATATGAATTTGTACACATCCTCCACGATGGGCCTATGTGATCCACGCTTACAGTTCCCTCCTTTTTCTTCTATGTGTTGCACCTTGATTTTAATATATTTAATGTCTGGTGAATCTTATCCAACAATATTTACGATCCTGTATCAGAATATGAAGAGACAATTGGTGGAAGAGACCTAAAATGATTGAAAGTTTTGATAATTAAAATTTCAATTTTATATCAAGTTGTATCAACTTTATGAACTCAACCAGATTCATTGTTAAAAGAAAAGCCTAATAAATTATTTTAGGATGTAACAGTTTAAATTTTCAATTTGAAATCTTAGTTGAATCGACTTCATGAAATCAGCGAGATTCATTGTTAAAAGAAAGGGATAAACTAATAAAGATACAACACAATTCCTGTTTCCTGTCCCTCTGCAGTGAAAGCGTTATAAAATTTCAATTCTAAATCTAAGTTGGATTGACGTAACGAAATCAGCGAGATTCATGGTGGAAAGAAAGGCATACACCAATAAAGGAAAAACACAAATCCTGTTCCTGTTCCTGTTCAGTGAAAGGGTTACAAAATTTCAATTTTGAAATATGAAATCAGCGAGATTCATTGTTAAGAGATAAGCATAAATCGATAAAGGTAAAATACAAATTAAAAAATATAGACGAGGGGATGAGAGCTATTATCCTTTATGGATATGAAGACAAATTATATAGTTGCTATTTTCAACTTCAATTTGAGTATGAATGACCAGATTACCTATTAAATATTTGAATTCCATTTCCCTTGTGGCATAAGAAACATTCTAAAGATTTGGATTAATTAATTAATTTATTTTTTTTAGCATTGAATAGGGTAAATTTGCCAACTTTTCTCTTTATTTAAGATTTGCACTCAAGTTCATTCGAGAAGTTTTTTTTTTTAAATCTCTCAAATTTCAATATACAATATTGGTTGTAATTATATTTAACTGTTACACTATAAATTTATTGTTTTCCTATATAATTTGTTTGGAGCATGATTATTTAATTGTTTCTTATTATCAAGTAAATCATTTTTAAGTTCATAATTATCTAATCTGGACATCTTGACCCTATATATATTTTATTTCCACAAATTTGTCTTACTCATACTATAATTGACAAAAGTAAAATAAATGACATTGTTGAAGATGCATTCTCTTTCTAATATCTCGATCGAGCGCTTAAAAATTGCTCAACAAGGTGCTTGAAATTGCTCGATCAAGCATCCATTTTTCAGCAAAACGCACCCTCATTTTGTCAAAAAATGTCACCCAAATCCATGATTTGAGCCTTGAAGACATTTCATTATCATGTTTTATAGCAATATGTCTCACTCACACATTCTTATAAGTTATGTTTTGAGTAATATTTGTATATAAAAACTAATGTTTTCCATGTGAATATGATAGTAGTTACCATCATTTTCATCTCCATTCTTATCATTAACATGTTCATTCCATGGTTCCAAACCACAATATCCCAATAAAATGATCTCCCTTACCCCTATCTCTTTACCATAGTGACATATGGTTTGTTAATGCATTTTAAGTGGTTAAATCATAATGAAGTGGTTGTAAGAATTTATGACACCTATCATCTCTTTAAAAAAAAAAATCTCATAACTAATACGAAAATTGAAGAAACATGTTTTTTTAGGAGTTGGCATTCTAAATGTGTTGTTTTGCAAATGTCCAAGTTATTTATAATAAATTAATTACGATTTTGTAATATTTCTATATGTTGTGATCAAAGATATTGATCAACTATATCTACATGGGGTATCACCCTATACTTAGGTATCATGTGTCATGCGAGATATGGTTTTAACAGGATTTTTTTGGTTTTTATTTTGTTAATTTTTTCATATTTTTAACTAACATATTATAAATGTGTATGCAAGAACCATTACTTTTGGTTTTTTCACCATGACCACCATTTGTCATTTATCTAGCATCTTCTCTAGACATCCAACTTTCTCCATACATCCAGAAGTACATGGAAATTTTGGTTCATGGCTACCCTACCCCAACTATCATTATTCCATTTCCTCCCCCTATGGGTCATTTTGTTTGATATTACAACCCATTGGATTTTGTCACCACCCTTTCCTACCATTGCTTCAAAGTCAGCTTTACACTTTAGTTGCACATGTCTTCATTGCTACACCACTCTTTATTGCATCTATAATTTTTACATCTACCATGGTTGCATATATGATTGCTACATCTACAACCATTACATCCTCCATTGTTTCCAGAAAGTAGGTCGTTCAAATGATGGATTTTCCTCCTAGCTAGGAAGGCCAATATTTTCCATCACCTAAGATATTGATAGTAATATCATTAGTTGGTGGAATTCTTATTCAACACATATGGAATTGATTTTAGGAATTTTTAATTTTTCATTAATTGTTTCTTGTAACTGATATAGAAAGGGATTGTGGAGAGGCATGGGTCATGAAGGAGGGAAATTCCCCCAAGACTAGTAGTCTCATCTAAATTCAATTATGTTATGTGATTGAATTTCAATTGTATTTTCTATGTTTTTTCATCGATAAAATTCTAGAAAATAACTTATATGAATGGTGTTTCCCTTCTAATATTTAGAAAGGCACACCACTTGACATGAGAAGGCTCATGTTTTCTCAAGCTAGTGAAAGAGGAACATATTATATTTAAAGCTCCATTTAATAGTGAAAAGGGTAATAATTGACCCATTATGTATGTGAAGCAAAATGTACCATTTTGTCAAAAGTGTACAACAGAGGTGTCAATTTTGAATATCGATCGACTAAGCAAATGTATAATGAATTGTTTATGGTTTAGTTTTTGAATAATATTGTATTATAATTCAGGTTTTTGTTTATCTAATGTTTATGATTAATTGTGTTGATGTTGAATGATTTTTAATTCTAAATTTGCAAAAATTCTAAATGAAAACTAAAAATTTTAACGTATTCAAGATAATGATTTTTTTTTTCTTTATTGGCTATGAAATCAAGATAATGCAAGAAAGCTCTATTTGTTGGAGCATTGATATTGCATTTGAAGAAGGAATTTCAAAATGGTATCATATAGCCTCCATGTCACCCTCTAAACTTGGAGTTGCAATAACATGAATACCATTGGTATTTGTTTGGTCATTGCATGGGGGATTCACTCAATGAAACTCTTACATATCACGTGTGTTCGTGGCATACTAAAAAATACCCTTAGTTTGACTACATATAGAAAATACCTCTGAAAATTTGATTATTTAACCCCCTACCAATATGAACCCAATGCACCTTCCCAATTTAAAAAACCCCTACTTTAACTAAATATTTTAGGTATCCATTTTTTCATTAACATTTTTGATACCTCTTTATACTTTTACATTAACTTTGAACTCCATTCTTTTATACCTGCCAATTTAAAAATCGTTCACCCCATATTATATGCTAAATATATTATGTTATTTTTTCCTCAATATATATCCCCCAATATGAACACTTGTGGTATGGTATTACTCCCCTAGTGAAGTCCATGTGGGTCATGGATGGCTTGGGGAGTGCATCCTTATTAGATGGGGTATAATTTAAAAAAAATGTTACATAATGAGGGAGAGACTTTGAATGTAAGAGAGTAATTACTATTTTTATGATATTGTGTTTTCTATTGCATTTGCTTTAAGAATAGTCATAGAAACACTATATTTTTTACAGTTGTAATCATGTAGACTCATTTATTCCATGCCACTTATCTCAAGGGAGTGGGAAACCAAAAATTTAGTTGGTATATGTTTGTATTAACATGGACACTTTTGGGTTCATGTAGAAACCCTAAGAGAGAGATATCTTATGTGAAAAAAGACATTATGGTTCATGAGGACATGCATGGAAATATTTCTCTTGTCGATTCTAGGATTTGATCATTTGATATTGAGGTTTGTGCTATGCATGAAAATCCTATTGAACCAAGAAACTCATTTAAATGGAAACTGAATGAGAAATTGAATGAACACACACACAACATGTAAACACATTTATTTACGTGGTAAAACCTTGACAGGGTGTCAAGGAAACCTCCACGGGGCAAGGGATTGGAAAATCTATTAATAAAAAATGATTCTCCATACATACAAGCCTCTCGGGACATCCAATTTAACTTGAGTCTATTTCGTTATTCTAACTTCATTCATTACTCAACCAATTAATGGTCAATAAGTAATTTTCCAAAAATTATATTATTTACAATTTGTTGTCATATTTTAACGAACTCCACCTTGACAACAATTTTCCTAATCCCTTGCCCATGCCCATTCATCATCTTTTCTTCAAGCCGAGAGAAGCGAGACACCATCTCAACTTCTCTATTGTAACTGGCTTCGTGAATATATCTGGATGATTTTCCTATGTGCGGACCTTCTTGAGAACTACTTTACCGCCTTCGATTACATGTGTCACAAATTGATACCTTAAATTAATGTGCTTGGTCTTACTGTGATAGGCTGGATTTGTAGCCAAATGAATAGCGCTCTGATTATCACAAAACACATTCACTTTCTCCTGTGTCCTTCCAATCTCATCAAGTAGACCTTTTAACTAGGTTTCCTCTTTACAGGCATCTGAAGCAGCTATATACTTTGCTTCAGTAGTGGACCAAGCAACTGTCTCTTGAAGCTTTGACATCTAGCTGATTACTCCACCTGCAAGAGTAAAAACATAACCTGTAGTAGATCTCCTTTTGTCCAAATAACCTGCATAATCAACATCCACATATCCCCAGACTGAACCTTCACAACCATAAAAACTGATGCAATGGTCACTCGTGCCTCTCAAATATCGAAGCACCCATTTCACTGCTCTCCAATGTTCTTCTCTTGGATTTTCCATGAACCTGCTGACAACTCCAACTACATGTGAAATGTCAGGTCTTATAGATACCATCGCATACATTAAGTTTCATACCGCATTCACATATGTTACATGAGACATATGCTTCTTTTTTTCATTAGTTATAGGAATTAAATCCGAAGAAAGCTTAAGATGGGAAGCTAATGGAACATTAACAGGTTTCACATTGTTCATACCAAACTTTTCAAGTACTTTCTCCTCATACTTCCGTTGTGATAACCAAAGCTTACCATTCTTCTTGTCTCTGTGTATCTCCATGCCTAAGATATGTTATGCTGCTCCAAGATCCTTCATATCAAACTTCCTAGAGAGCCGACCCTTTAACCTGTTGATTTCTTCCATGCTTTTGCTTGCAATAAGCATATCATCAGCATACAACACCAAGATAATGAATATGCCATTGAAACTTTTGAAGTATACACAATGATAATAATCACTTCTGATAAAATTCTAGCTCACCATGAAGGAATCAAACTTCTTGTACCATTGCCTGGGCAACTGCCTCAGGCCATACAATGATTTCGTGAGCTTGAAAACTAATCTTCTGCTGCGACCTTGTACAAAATCTTTTGGCTGATCCATATATATATCTCTTCATCCAAATCACCACGAAGAAAGGTTGTTTTAACATCTAACTGTTCTAACTCAAGGTCAAGTAAAGCAGTTAGTGCTAACACAGTACGAATAGAAACAAGTTTAACTACTGGTGAAAAAATCTCATGAAAATCAATATGTTCAACCTGAGAAGACCTTTTTGCAAACAGTCTCGCCTTATACCTCTCGATACTTCCATCAAATTTCCTTTTCAACTTGAAGACCCATTTGCACCCAACAACACTTCTCCCTTCAGAAATTTCTACAAGATCCCAGGTATTATTCTTGGCTAAGGAGTCAATTTCTTCTCCCATAGTTTTTCTCCATATCTTTCTATCTGCATCATCTACTTCTTCCTGATAATAAGAAGGTTCCCCATCTTCAGTAATCAATGCAAAAGATGAAGCAGAATCTTCATACCTTTTAGGTGTTTTTCTTTCCCTTGTGGACCTTCGTAGAGTGACTGGTTGCTGAATTGGTTATGGAATTTCTCCAGTTTCCTTTGCTTCTTCACCCTTTTCATCAGAAGTCTCTCCTTCCTTTTGACTGTCTAGAAAAGGTTTAGTCTCCATTTGAATCTTCTGATTTGGAGATACTTGCTCCTGTTCAACTTTTTCAACATCTGATTTTAGAAGAGAAGATTCATCAAATGTTACATCTCTACTAATGACTATAATTATGAAGAAGGATCCCACAACCTATATCCCTTCACTGCATAATCATATCCAAAAAAGACACAACATTTCAATTTTTTATCTAACTTTGAACCATGATTTCTAGGAATAAGAGCATAGGGATCACAACCAAAAATCTTCAAATGCGAATAATCACAAGACTGACTCGACCAAAATTCTTCAGGAATTTTACAGTTTATTGCAACTGAAGGTGATCCGTTAACTAAATAACAAGCAGTAGATACTACTTCTGCTCACAACTCCTTTTGCAGGTTAGCATTACTGATCATGCTTCTGGCTCTTCCCATAAGAGTCTGATTCATCCATTCAGCAACGCAATTTTTCTGAGGAGTATAAATAACAATTTTATGTCTAACAATCCCTTCATCCTTACAAAATTGTTCAAATTCTAAAGAAGTAAATTCACCGCCATTGTCAGTTCTTAAGCATTTAATTGATTTGCCTGTTTTCTTTTCCACCATTGTTTTAAATTGTTTAAAAACATTAAATACATCATCTTTCTTTTTCAACATATAGACCCAAACTTTTCGGGAGAAATCATCAATAAATGTTAAGAAATATAATGCACCTCCATAAGACACAATAGGAGATGGTCCCCATAGATCAAAATGAATGTAGTCTAAAATCTGTTTACTATTATGATTTCTAGTCTTGAACCTTTGTTTACATTGTTTACCAAACACGTAATATTTACAAAAATCCAATTTCAAGGATTTCAAATCAGGAAGCAACTTGCGGTTCATCAGTACGTGAAGACATTTCTCGCTCATGTGACCCAACCGCTGATGCCATAGACGAGAACCTTCTTCTGCTTTTTATGATACGTTCGCTGCTTCACTAACTTGAGTGCTTCCTTTGAGTCTGTATAGATTTCTGACCTTTTCAGCATTCATAACAACCAAGGCTCCTTTTGAGAATTTCATCACTCCATTCTGACCTGTAAATTTATACGCATTCGAATCCAAAACTCCCAAGGAAATCAAATTTTTCTTTGGTTAAGTTACATGCCTAACTTCAGATAAATATTTAATTGTATCATCATACATCTTAATTTTTACATTATCAATCCCAACAGTCTGACAAGATGCATTATTTCCCATGAATACAGAACTACCATTTACAGTTTCATATGAACTAAACCAACTTCAGTGCAGACTCATATGATGAGAAGCACTAGAGTCTAATAGCCAATTTTCAGCATCTTGAGAGACATTACAAACAGGGAGAGCTTCAACAATTAAAACCTCATCAACCATACCTGAATCAACCTGATTTGCTTCCTTGTTATGGTTTTCCTACTCCTTCTGTTTCCAACAATCTTTCTTGAGGTGTCCAAGTTTATTGCAGTACCAACACTTGGCTTTACACTTCTTGCCGCCCTTTGACTTCGATCTGGAAGAACCCCTTGCTTTCTCCCCTCTTTCCTTTGACTGACCTCTGGCTACCATGGCTTCTGGTGCAGAAGTTTTAATACTAGATTTCCTTCGTACTTCTTTAGATAAGAGAGCACCCACAAGATATTCAAATTTTAATGAATCGACAGTGCTCAAACTGATTGAAGTTACGAAGTGATCCCATGACTCGGGCAGAGAGCACAAAAAGGTTATTGCCTTGTCTTCTTCTTGCATTTTTACTTCCATATCTGACAACTAGAAAATAAGCGTATTAAGAACATTTAAATGTTATGCAATATTTGTACCCTCCTTCATCCGAAGACTATACAATTGTCTTTTTAAATAGATTCTATTTGTCAAATATTTAGTCATATACAATGTTTCCAGTTTTTTTCGCAACCCTTTAGCTATACTCTCTCCAACAATATTGAAGAGAACTTCATCTGCCAAACATAACCGAATGGTACTAATAGCTTGGGCATCCAAGTCCTCCTAGTCCGAATCTGTCATGCTTGCCAGTTTTTTATTTACCCCGTCTAATGCTTTGTGTAACCCTTGTTGCACCAGCAAATCCCTAACCTTCAGTTTCCACAATGCAAAATTGTTTTTTTTACGGTGAATTGATCCATCTCGAACTTTGCATTTGTCATTTTTTCCATTTATTCCTCCTAGGTTTTCCTTCTTTCTTTAATTTCCAACTAGGGTCCAAAAAAAATATTTCCCCTCTTCTGCTAGTGTTTCAAGGGTTTCAGATATTTTCCCCTTTTCTGCTAGGGTTTCCCCTCTTCTTCAGACAGGATTTATTTCTGGTTTCCAATCTTAAAAAAAAAAATATTTCCAATCTCAGAATTCCTTTCAAAATTTGGCTTCCCTTCTTGTTTTAAATTTCCATAAAAAAAAAATTCAAACCCTTTCTCTCTATTCTCAAAACTAAGCCCTTTTTTAAAAAAAAACTTTAAATTTTAAACTCTTAGTTCTTAAAACCCTCTTCAAACAAACGTTGATTTCCTGAAACCTTTCTTGAATTTTAAGCAAAGAATAACTCTGTTTCAAATAAAATAGTAAATTTCTTCTCTTTTAAAAAAAAATTACCCGAATTTCTCCTATTGCGCTGTTCGTTCAACGTGTGGGCAGAAATTGCAGTCTTTTTCAGACTGGGTAGAATTGATTGCAGTCCTTCAAGTAAAACGACCAAGGACAATGGCCCCTCCTTTTCGATGGTGGCAGCTAGGCTCTGGCTTGCATTTCGATGAGCGAGTGCAAGTGCAGGAGCATAATTTTCTTTGACGGTTTCAGAATTTAATTTTCTTTCAGGTCGAATTCTTCTGCTTCCAGCGGATGGAAACTAACAACTCTTCGCTCGATGGCTCCTCCCCTCGACGACCTCCCTCCTTTCTCTGGCAGATGCAGATTCCAAGAGCTCTCCGCTCGACGGCTTCCAAGAGCTCTCTGCTCATCGACGACCTCCCTCCTTTCTCTGGCGGTTACAAATCTCACGGTGATTATAGTCGACAGCTCCTCGACAACTTCTTTTTCCAGCAAATCGCTCAGACTTCTCTCATGGTGATTAAAAAGAAATCTCTTTGATTTTGAATAGAGGTAGAGGTCGGAATTGTAGTTTTGTTTAAAAAATGGCTCTGATACCACTTATTGAACCAAGAAACTCATTTAAAAGGAAATTGAATGAGAAACTGAATGAACACACACACAACAGGTAAACACATTTATTTACATGGTAAAACCTTGACAGGTTGTCAAGGAAACCTCCACGGGGCAAGGGATTGGAAACTCTATTAATCAAAAATGATTCTCCATACATACAAGCCTCTCAGGCCATCCAATTTAACTTGAGCCTATTTCGTTATTCTAACTTCATTCGTTACTCAACCAATTAACGGTCAATAAGTAATTTGCCCAAAATTACATTATTTACAATTTGTTGTCATATTTTAACAAATCCTATGGATTAACATTACATTGAACATGATCAAGGCTATTATGGTTCTTTTTGTAAAACTGAGGTTTCTACCCAAGTAGAAGTCATGGAAAACTAGTTTTTATTTAATTAAGACTAATGATGATCAATATTTATATAAAATAATATAGTATTAGTGGACACTTTTGGATGGTAAATAACAATAGATATTCTCTAAAAAACTATATATATTATTCTTATTTCATAAAATAAAAATAGGTGGCATAATGGAAGAGCACTTCTTATTTAGATTTTGATTCCAAAGGATTAAAAATATCCTTAAATGAAGCCACTAATATAATCTAGGAAATGTAGATTGTGATGCCTTGAGAAGGACACCTTATGCAGTGTTAGATTCGTGCATTAAATAATAATAAGTTAGAGTTAAGGGAGTTTGGCCATGTCAAAAAAGTAATAAATTCATTATTGAAATAGGGAATTTCACCTTTATGAGAATTTGGTGGGTGATGTTGAAGAGAACTATTTTTTTGTTTAATGGGCCCTCATGTTTCTATGATTCTTTGCATAACTTGGGCACAACAAATGGTAGCATTTTTTTTTCCCCAAGGAAAAATCGTAATTTTCAATAATTTTTAGAAAATTACATATTGTAGATTGTTTGTAGCATATGCTTATGAAGTGTGACTGTTGTCACATGTCCAATACTGTCAAAAACTAATCCTTGGTAGGGATACTGGTAAATATGGAATTTTACATGTATGTTAAAAAAATATACAGATAAGGTGCTAATATGTATAAGAAAAATATCAAAAGATGGAAAAAAATGTCAAAATCAGGGCTCGACGGCCCATCCTAATGATGATCCATATATGGTTGGTGGTAGTACTGAAAGAAATCTTGACCATTCTACTCCAGAATCAACCATTCCCACCTAGGCTGGTTCACAACCTCCTTGGATAGTGTGTGGAAAATCTAGTTCCGCTCCCTGAAAATATGTTCATAAGAGATAGTGTCAAATTGTGATTTAAGATGCAAGTCTCTTCCAAAATAGTCCGGAGTGTGTGCATGTGACAAGTATATAGTTGATTGAACTAATTTATGATGAGCTTGGATTCCTCAAATATCTGTATGTGTGACACCCTTTTTCCATGGAAAAGTGTAGGAGGTATCTCAAAGTGATAAGTTCAACATAGTTATTTGTCCCATCCCCCAAGACCATATTCAATTTGAAAGAGCGTTTTTCATTAAGATACAACATCACACCCCCTCTGCAACCAATGTGTTGAGAAGATCCATCGAAATATGCCCAAGGATGTTTTTTATCAATAGATTCAAAAATAATTGTGCGAGAGGGGTGAATGTGATTATCTTCAGGAAGGTTGTTATAAATTGATACGAGATGAGATGTGGCTAGGTGCCAGATAGGAGATTTGTTAGTGAAGATCAATTTATTCCTTTGAAGCCAGATACACTAGTAGATTAGGAGAGGAAGATTGTGGGCTTTAGATGGTTGAGTTGCAGACCACCATGTCTTCCAATCCTCTATCACATTCAGACCTTGCCATCTGGTGGGGATGTGAATATGGGAGAGAATTTGATCCCCAAAAGATAATGTTATAGGGCAGAATAGGAAAATACGATCAATAGATTCTAAGGCTTGACGACATAAAACACACCAAGTGGGACCATGAAATGGTCACTTGAGTAAAATATCCCTAGTAGGAGCCTTATTTTGCAGAATACACCACATGAATAACTTTGATCTGGGGGGAGCTTTTAATTTCCAAAGACTGCTCCACCACCAATTAGAAAGTTAGGGATTATGGTCAGAGAAGATAATATGATAATCATCCTTTGGAGTGTATGTTCCATGCACCGCATGTATCCAGATAAGTTCATCGTCTCCTTCAGTGATGCGAATGTGGGATTCAGTAAGAGCTGTTATGTATGCTTGCTAAACGGGTTTCTAATTGTCGGGTATATTGAGTTGAACTGCAAATTTCCATCCTTGGAAGAAGATACATGTACTGTCTAGCAATATGTGAAATATGAGTGATACCCAAGTTTGAAAGGAAGTGTATGAGATCATGAGGGAGGTGATGAACATTCCCACAACTCGACCAGGAATCGAAACCAATATGACCCAAATTACTGTATTTGATCCTCTAGGTCAGACCATCCCTTATATAAGTCAACAATTTTGATAAAACTTTCCAGACTGTTGAGATATTGGTCCTATTCCAATCAGGCCTTCTGATCCAATCAAGAATATGTAAGGGCCAAATATATATTTATGTAGAACCACATTGGACCATAGAGTCTGAGATGTGAGCACCTCCCACCCCATCTTGGCTACTAGAGATTTTAAGAAAGTTACAAGATTTTTCATCCCCCAGCCTCCCCATTTCTTAGGTAGAGCAATGTGATCCCATCGAACCCAAGAAAATGTAAGGCCCTCTTGTTTCCCTTTCCATATAAATCTGCAACATAGTTGTTGAATCTTAGACATAATTCCCTTCGGGATCCAAGCTAATGACATCCAATACACCAGTGTAGCTTCAATCACAGATTTTATGAGGATAATATGGCCAGCCTGAGATAACAATCGATGATACCAAAAATTTATCCTCCTTTCCATCTTAGCAACCAGCTAGGTCCAATATTCTCTCCTGTAATTTGTTGGTTTTAGGTAGAAATGAAGATATTCGAGTTCATATTCAAATGGGAGAAGAAAAAATGGGAATTGTTGTTATGCGATTTTTTGTTCATGAAGTGAGAATCTAACATCAGTCAAGGTCGATTTTTTATTATTACACTCGATTACTATAGCTAGGAAGAAAGATTTTAAAATAGAGAAAAAAATATATGAGTCCCCAATTGATCCATTCATAAAAATAAGTACATCATCAACAAATAATAGATGGGATACATTGCATCTATCAACAATTTTGATGCCCTGCAGTCTTCCCAGTCTTCACTCCTCAGAGATACGTCTTCTAAAACCTTCCATAATCAATAGAAATGGAAGGGGCGAAAGTGGACATCCTTGTCTAAGTTCCACTCGGCATGAAAAAATGAGGAGGAATATCCATTAATGAGCACATTGAAGGAGAGATTTGCGATACAACACGTAATCCAATTGATGAAAGAAATAGGAAAACACAGATGAGTTAATAGCATATGCATGTGTAACTAGTTGGTGTGATCAAAAGCCTTAGCAAGATCAATCTTGAGAATAAGACCTTTGAGTTTTTTGATCTTAATGGAGTGGAGAACCTCTTGTGTAGTGCTTATGTCTTCATGGATCTGGAAATGATTAAGGAAGACAAACTGTTTAGGGGAGATTGCTCAAATAAAATAGGTTGAGCCTATTGGCAATGATTTTGGAAATTATCTTGTAAATGCAATTACAAAGAGAGATAGGCCGAAAATCATTGAAGTTACGAGGGGAATCAAATTTTGAAATGAGGGAAATAAATTTCGAGTTAAAGGCATCATACATGCGACTAGTAACCCGAAATTCTTCAACAACCTGGAGGGTGTCATTACCAAGGATATCAAAGAAGGCCAGGTAAAACTCAATAGGCCATCCATCTGGTCCCGAACTCTTATGTTTTTAAAACCATTTGAGTGTCTCCTCAAGTTCACCCATTGATACAGGTTTTATGAGATCCTTTGCATCCTCCTGCTCAACAAATCGAGGGAAAAATATTGCTACGTTGATGATGTCAAGCAGAGAGGCTACTGCTAGTGCTTTATAACATTGACTGAAATGAGCAGTACCAAGGGTGGAAAGCTGATGAAAATACTGTGCCTTTTGTCCACCTTCATTATCTAAATGCTAGATAGCGTTAATGGCATGATGACCATTTGAAAAATGACGGTAAAACTTAGTATTTTCATCTCCCACCTGCAACCATATAGCTAACTTCTAAGCCTCCAAGTTTCTTCTCTATCCTTTAATATTTTTATCCTCTCTGCTTCCAAATGCGTAAGTCGATCTTTTGTGTTGTCATATTCAAATGCCCCACCATCCGTTGATTCCAAGGTTGTCGATTCTTTTTCAATAGCCTCGAGAGCATGGTTGTCCCTTTATTTTTTGGCCCTAGCCCAATCAATGGCTATATTTTTAATCTCAAGGACTTTAGAGGCAAAGGAGGCCATGTGTGATTGTCCAGGAGCAGTAGAATGAGATACCCAATAATCAGTGACTATATGGATATACTCCTTATCGTTTAATAAGGTGACGTTGAATTTGAAGGGAGCTTTAGGTTTGAGGGAGATGCCTACACTTTTTATATAGATAGGGGAGTGATCCGAGATTCCACCTGATCCCACCCATTTCCTATAAGAGGGAATTCTAGCCAGAAGAGCTTCTCTGATGATAAACTTGTCTAGTATTCTAGCCAACATGGCTTCACCAACCCTATGATTACACCAGGTAGGTTGTATCTGAGATAATGGGATATATATAAAATGGTGGTCTTCAAGTCATGAACTAATAGCCTCAGATAATGGATCTATCTGATTAGAGTGACCCCAAGATTCAGAATGTCCAATAGAGAAATTAAGATCACCCCCCATGATAACGTTATAAGCCTGCATAAATGAGAGATTGAGAAGGTGTTCCCAGAAGCCAAATCTATTTTTACAGGGGCCATATACATTCATCAGTCAAATTTCCATGCACAATTCTGAAGAAAAAATATCTGCCCCCCCTAGAGGTTAATAAAATTGACAAATTTGGGATTAATTCCCAAAGCTATGCCCCCAAACTATCCCCTGACATCATGAGAATAAAATATCCAACCAGGACTAAGGGCTTCAAGGACAGGGAAAATCTAATCAATACCCCCAAATGTTTCCTATAAGAATATAATGTCCACCATCTCATTATCAAGGAGTCTTCTGAGAGCTAGTTTTTTAGCAGGACTAGCTAAACCCCAAAAGCTAAAGGAAATCCACTTAATTGAGAAAATCCAGATAGGGTGGTAGATTCTCTAAGGACCGTATCAAGTGCGTGTTTTCCACCCTCATCCACATCCAGCCCACCCTTGAGTATGGACTTAGAAATATAAGAATGAATGCCCCAGGAGGATTTGGGTGGATGAGGAGGAGGCACCATACCCAAGCCACCCACAGGGATAGATGGTACCTTGTCTCTGGATTGAATATTGTATGAATGGCTTGGCCTGGAATCAGATGAGACCTCAGATAAAGAAAGTGAGGAAGGGATATTAGGGATATTCAGAGGAGTATCCAAGAAGGTAGGTGGGAGGGTGGCAGGGAGACATGATATGAGTGGGATGACCGATGTCGATGCAGAAATACTAAGAGAGGATGTACCCGAACAATATTCCTCAGACACATAAATCGAATAAAAAGGAGAGGAAGGATTAGGATTACTCAGAAGGAGACCAACAATAGCTTCACGTGATCGGGTGATCCGGGGGGAAGGAGGGCGAACAGGGGTCAAGCCTAATCTATTTTCCACTATAGTTGCTCTATGAGGTCGTCCAACCAATTTGGAGGTCCTTGTAGTCGAAGGATCTAGAGGGGGATCTGCCCCAGTATTCGCATCCTGCAGAACAACATCAGAGGAATTGGTGAGGAGAGGGCATTCATTGAATAGGTGCCCCACCTTGTGGCATCACCAACACCTGAAAGGCACCCCCTCATAATCCTGGATTTGTTGACGAGAAAAGTGTTTCCATTGAGTATTTATTTATTCCTCCAATCCCTCCCTGGTATCAACATGGAGAAAGATACAAGCCAAATCCAGGTTACTGGTGGAAATATATGATTTATCATAGTCCAAATAAGTACCGAGCGCATTTCCAATGCATTTGAAGATATCCTCTGATGAGAGATGTAATTGTAGACTAGGTAGACGAACCTGGATCGGACCAACACCCAATTTCTCACGCTCTTGGTTAAAAAGAGGGCTCCGTCTCTTAAGAAGCAATAGTGCCATTTCAATATGCCAGAATCGAGATAGGACACATTGTACATATTCAGGGTGCTGAAAATAGAGAGCAAACCAACCGAGAGAAAGATAGACAACCATCGGTAATTATTCAATAATTTGACCCAAAATCTCCATGATCCACAGTCGAAGTCTTGCAAAGCTATAAGTACAGCTGTGAACATGCCCCACCAGGACCCGATTTTCCATTTCCAAGACTTCCCCCATATGTAATCCGTCTTCTAGGATCACAGAGATATTTTTATTCCCCGCCTTGACACACTTAGATTTCTTCGAGTTGGGAGAGGGTTTGCTAGGTAGAGGGTTACTAGGATCCACTGTGTTCAAACCTTGATTCTTAGATGCCCTAGTGTCAACCCACTATTGAGAGAAAGGTTGAGTTCGTGCAAAGAAACCTGAAGAAGGAGGAGAGGAGGCTAGTCGAGAGGGTGAGGGATAAGAGGAGCACGAAGGAGGGGAAAAAGATACATCTGTCGCTTGTAATAGAGTAGAAGCAATGGTCACAACTAGAAGGGACCTGATATCCGACTGAGTAGGAAAAGATGACACACCTAAACATGACGAGAGAAACTAAATGGAAGTTAGAGAAAGAGGGGTTGAGTCGATGGTCGGAATATGGCAGGAGGTTCTGGGTAAACCCTCGAAAAACAAGGAGAATGAGGGATAATCCACCAATAATGAAAAGGACTGAGATAGAGAGTTGTGGAATAGGGAGACAACCACCAAAAAACTAGGGTCACCTTCCAGGGAGGATAGAAATTGCAAGGTAAGAAGAGAGTATGGGGAATACAGGTGCGGAGGATAAGTTGTCCAGATCAACACCATCGCAAACGGGTACGATGTGAAATCAACCAATTCTTCCTCCATCAAAGCCGAAAGATGGGGATGGGTAGTTTAGTTGAAATGGTTGGGTTGATAGCTCCCGAAGTAATGCTTGAAGATGAACGTCAGAGTCCCCAGGTGCCCAGAAAGCATAAAATCCCAGGTAGCCTTGCTTGTAATACTTGCAAGATGTCATTTTGGATTGGGGGGATTTCTTGGTAGTAGCATTATGTGGTCCTTGGTAGTATACATAATTGTGTGTTATACCAGCCTAGATCCATCTTAAATCCGGATCTATCAAGCGCCGAGAGGGATCAAATCTCTCTAGGTGCAAACCTCTTTTTTGAGTGCAAAACTTGGGGAAAGGTTTGCACCTAGAGAGATTTGATCCCTCTCGGCACTTGATAGATCCAGAGTTAAGATGGATCTGGGCTGGTTTCAGTCGTGTATGGCCAAGGAAATCTATCGATAATATGAGGAACATATGATTAATTTTATCAATAATATGTAAATACATCTAATATTAATATATCCATTTTAAATATGCTAAATATGTCTGAGATTTATCAATTCATTTTAATTTTAAATTCACTTATTTAATTAATGATGAAAAATGATGAAATAAAATTTTTGAATGCAAAGTGACAATGTAATAATATGGAGTGATAGAAAATGTGAATAATAAGAATGCAGTAAATTAAAAATAGCCTTCATTGTGATCAATCTCAAACTATTTTCTTCTATTATTCTTATTGTCACCCTTGTTAGTTTTGTCATCTTTTCATATCGACTATATGAAAAATATAGTTTAAATCATAAATATTTAGCTCTAGTCGTTGTATTAAACATCATACCTTCTCTCTCTTGCACTCCAATATTATTAGGTTTAATTAAGTTATAACACAAAAATAAATCTACATTGTCAATGATTTTTTGTGCTTACACTGAAATCAATGCACAATATTAATCCAGTGGCTTTAAAATTAATGTATCATCATACATCTAATTACATCAAATCAGAAATAAACATATGCACTAAAATCAATGCACCTAATGCAAAAAATTAAATAATATTAGAAAACAACATCTACAATAAAACCAATGTATCTAATGCAAGTTATCAAATAGGATTATAAATCAACATCTACCCTCAAATCAATGCATCTATTGCAAGTAAGCAAATAGGATTAGAAACCAACATATACACTAAAATAAATGCATCTAGTGCAAGCAATAAAATAGGATTATAAACCACCATCTACACTGAAATCAATGCATTTAGTGCAAGCAGTCAAATAGGATTAGAAATCATATATATTGAAATCAATGCATCTAGTGTAAGAAATAAAATATAATTAGAAATTAACATATACATTGAAATTAATGCATTTAGTGCAAGTAATAAAATAAGATTAGAAATCACCATCTACACCGAAATCAATGCATTTAGTGCAAGCAATCAAATAGGATTAGAAATTATCTACATTGAAATCAATGTATCTAGTGCAAGTAATCAAATATCATTAGAAATAAAAATAAATGCATCTAGTTCAAGCAATCAAATAGGATTAGAAATCACCATCTACACTACAATCAATGCATCTATTGCAATAAATATTCTTCCCTCCTTCCCCCCTCCACATATATCTATATATCCCTCCATATATCCTTCTTTGTCTCTTTATCTCACCCCCACAAACACACACACTCTCTCACTCCATATTTATCAATCTCTTTGTCCCTCCATCCCTGTCTCCATCTATCTCATATTTCTCTTCACCTTCCATCTATATCTCTATCTCTTTTTGTCTCTCTATATCAACCCAAAAACATACACTCTCTTTCTCCAATATATCTATTTATCACTCTCTCTCTCTCTCTCTCTCTCTCTCTCTCTCTCTCTTCCCCTGCCCTCCCTCTCCCCCGCTTATATCTCTCTTCCCTCCTACTATCCTCTCTCCCTCTCTCTCCATCTTCCTTATCTCTCTCTCTCTCTCTCTCTCTCTCTCTATAGCTTTCACTCTCTATGTATTTCTTCTTACCTCCCTCTCTCTCCCCCTCCATCTCCATCTCTCTCCACTCTCTCTCTAACTTTCTTTCCCACCCCTCTCTTTCTCTCTATATTCACCTTCCAATTTTGTTAATATATGCCTCTCTATCTATCTCCTCCCTTCTCTCTATCTCTCCTTCTTTATCTCTTTATCTCACCCCAAAACATACACACTCTCTCTCCATATCTCCCTTGTCACTCCCTCTCTCTCTCCACTTGTCACTCTATGTATTTATTCTTCCCTCCCTCTCTCCTCCTCTCCTTTAAGTCCCCTCTCTTTTCCTTCCTCTCTCTCCCTTTCTCTCATACCTCCCTCTTTCTTCCCCCATCACTCTCTCTCTCTCTCTCTCTCTCGTTCCCCTACAATCCTCTAATTTCCCCCTCACTCTCTTCCTATATCTCATGTCCTCTCTCTTGTCCTTCATTTGTGTGTGTGTGTATGCACTAGTACATTTGGCGGAAATTTCGGCACTTGGTTCCGACGCTTTTGACCAAATGTTAGAAATTTCCCCAAAATTTTTCAATCCCGCCCAAAACTGTCACTATACCGACGTTTAGAGAAAAGTGTCGCAATACTGACACTTAGACAAAGTGTCGCAATTGTGATGTTTGGAGGAAGACGTCGCAATTGTGACACTATGCCCCAAAGCATCGCTATTGCGACGACTGCCTCCAAACGTCGCAAGTGCGACACAATGTATAAGTGTCACAATTGCGATGTTTGGAGGCAGTAGTCACAACATCGACGCTTTGGCTGCTGTCGGTATAACGACACTTATATGCGCGCTAGATAAAAATAATTTTATTAAAAACTACGACACTTATATGCGCGCTACATAAAAATGATTTTATTAAAAACTACATTAACGTCTGATATCACACGCGCATTCGCCCTCAGCTCTTGCAGAACAGTGTTCGCCCTCAGCATTCGCCCTCAGCGCTTGTAGAATAGAATTCACCCTCAGCATTCGCCCTCAGCTCTTGCAGAACAAAATTCGCCCTCATCATTCTCCCTCAGCTCTTGCAGAATAGCATTCACCCTCAACTCTTGCAGAACAACATTCGCCCTACATTCACCCTCAGTGTTCACCCTCAGCTCTTGTAGAACATCATTCGCCCTCAGCATTCATCCTCAGCTCTTGCAGAACAAAATTCGCCCTCAGCATTCACCCTCAGCTCTTGCAGAACAACATTCACCCTGCATTCGACTTAAGCGTTCGCCCTCAGCTCTTGCAGAACAACATTCACCCTCAGCTCTTACAGAACACCATTCGCCCTCAGCATTCGCCCTCAACTCTTGCAGAATAGAATTCACCCTCAGCTCTTGAAAAATGGCAAGTTATTACTGCAGGCCCTTCCTCCTATAGCAGGGTTGACTCTATTTGGGTTTTTTTGGTCAATTCCATTGGATTGTTTTAGGCTATAGGGTTCTCTCTAGATGTATTCCAGTGTTATTTCGGATGAGTTTCAAAGAGGATGTGTAAGATGTGTTTGTGCTTGCATGAATTTGACTCCACCAGTTTCATGAAGTTTAAGCTATGGATTTTAGTTCGACAAACTCATCCATCTCAACACCCAATAATGAATTTCCCTTGGTCTGATCTATATTGAAGGTGAAATGCAAAGTGGTAGAGAATGGGAGATCGAAAGTCATCAAATTTATCACAAGGGTAGTACTCCAGATTGAAAGTGATGAGCTTTAGTTCTCCAGATTTGGGGATTTTCTGATATTTGGGGATTTTCTGATGACATACCAAAGGTCACATCCATACAACCATATCAAGGTCAATGTTGAGATCATTCTCATATAGATATAGGTCACTGATATATAGGGTTAATATCATCATCACTATCCATGGAAACCGAATGGTTACAAAATATGTGATTGTGGTTGGCTCATTTATAGTTATTACCCATTTACAGTAGATCAAAAAAACACTAAATATGGCCCGAGAAGAGCCTTTACAATAGGCAATGGAATTGCAGCTGCTTCATCAATAACCAATAGCTCCACTTGAGAAAATTTTTCATAATCTTGGGGCTGGATATATTGCAGAGCAAACAATTGTAGTTATCATTCGTGCTCCAATATTGAACTGAATAAAGGAAAACAAGCAAATGCTAGCCATCATACAATGCTTTGACATAAGAGTTTTGAGTGACATACTTGAAAAAAAAAACTCATCGACTGATATTTATAATCATTTGAGTTATTCAAGTTAAACAAAATTTCAAGAATCAAGATTCAATACCCTCTATTATCTTCATCACCCAATACAAGATTTAAGTTTTTCCCAAAGAAACGCTTATTAATTTGGCAGCCATTATTTCTCCTTGCTTTAAAAACCCTACATTTAAATGAAAACAAGAATTGCATTTCAACTACAAAAATATATTAGTGTTCAAATGTACATGTGTGCATCACTTGTGTAGGGTATTCCTTTTCCACTTTCACATTATCCAAGAATGTGTGCAGTATAGTTCATATTTTTTGTGATTTAGATTATCTTGAAAAAGGAAAGGTAAATTATTTCCCATGGAGAAAGAAGGTTTTCCCTTTTTACTACTGGAAATGGTACAACAAAGTTCCATTTCTACCTGAAACTCCTATGAAACAGGAACCAAATAAAGGCCATGTCCTCAATGGACATCATTTGGCTTTGAAAATGGCCATTGCACTGTGTTGTTTCTTATATTACATCACAATAGTTTCTTAGGTCATTTCTTGTTTCTTGAGATGAAAAACAACGAAAGAAATTGTGAAGATCCTTTCAAGAAATAAATGACCATTTCTCAATCATATCTCAACTATTTTTTATTTTATTCAGTGGTTGCTTACTTTGAGAGAAATTTGACACTTTTATAAGGAATATAACATAAAAACACAAAATGGGAAGAAATTGATGAGGTAGATGACCTTTAGTTGTTGTCAATTAAGAATTGAAAATACACGATGCATGTTCTGTACTACAAACTAGATTCCTTCCTAGAGTTAGGACACCGAGTATTGAATCAAAGTTGTAGTTTCTAACTTCTTGTATTGGTTCATCAATCTTGAAATTCAGACATTGCATGTCTTCATTGCTTCATGTTTGAATAATTTGCATCATATCGTACAATAGGAAATTAGGAATTATGATTATTGTTACTTTATGGATCTATTAAGTTACTTTTAAGTTTGCATGGTTTAGTGTGAAATTATTCTAGTGTGCCCCTAGGCCCAGGTGAAGGAATGCCAAGGACTGAGAACCCTAGTTTTTAAATGGTATTGTTTTTTATACCCAAAAACCCCTCAACATCACTTCTTATTAGTTCTTAACAATAGTGTTGTAAACAATTTGAGATTTGATATAGAAAAATCTCGCACTTCTCAAGATAAAGTCCTAAAGCTAAAGTGTGATACCATGTGTAATTCAATAGCCCCATTGTCACCTCACCAACTTCTTTTCACTTCGGGCTAGCTCTCCTCCAACTCAAGGGGGGTTATCCCTAGTAGATGTTAGGGTTCTAATGGCCCAACCAAACCAAGTCAAGAGTCCCCTAACTCTCTATGTTTACTACTATCAATCAAAATATTGAACAATAGGGTCAGACATGCATCCTGAAGATAAAATTGCCAGGGTATTTTTGGGTAATTTCAAAGGGAAAGTCCCTAAACACATATAATCAAGGAATTATAATATGATTTCAAACATTAAATATCAAAAAAATCATTTAAAGGATATTGGAAGGAAAAAGGTGATGGAAGATAGAAAGTGCCTTACTTAAATGCTCTAAGGATTTTTCAATAGTTGCTCCAAAAGCTTCACTTCAAGGCCCTTCAAGATCGTCTCCAACAATGCTATACCATCAGCTTCAACAATATTGCTCCAAAAATGTCCTCAAGGTCTTCACAACAAGTTTACTAGAAGTTGCTCCAACAATATATTCAATAAGGTCTTCATTGTCAACTCATCTCTTGTTTGGGTGCCTTAATGTGCAATGACATGTTTCCAGGACTGAATTCAATGCAAGGCATATTTGAAACTCTAACTCTGTCTTCCGGTGTCTTATTAGAAATTATTTCAGTTTTCATTTTGTGTTTTCAATTTAGATATTGTTTTCAAGTTTTTACATTTATAATTTTATTGCAATGTGGCAGACTGATCAGAGCAGTGCAGGAACAACCCCGAGACGGGATGATCGCGGAAAGAGGCCAGCGGAAGAACATGTAAAGTGCCAACATTTCTCTATCTTCAGGTATTTTAGTTATTTACATAATTGAAATAATATTAATTTTGTTCAAATATGCAGACACCTAGACATGGTACGCCTGATGATTCCCTCTTTGAGGAAGAGCTTTCTTCATCCCTATCTCCAGTGTTCTTGTTACGAAAAAAGGCACGAGATGCAAGGTCAGAATTTAATACTTTGATAGATGCGCCTCAAACACCTGAAACAGAAGAGAGGATAAAACAACTTATCAGCCAGCTAGAAACATATCAGGTAATAATAAAAAGTGAAAAGGATATTTTTTTTGTTCTGCATGAGATGAATTGTGATAGTTTGATTTTTAATTTTTACATTGACTAAACTAACAAAAATTTATTTTGTATGTAGCGTTTTTTGGCACTTGATGAACCCAATGTTGGTGGTAGTGGGACACAAGGGCAAGAGATTGCTCAGAAACCCTATCGTACACCTTCTACTCCTTTAGGTGCCAGCCAAGAAACACACCTTGCCCATGAAGACACCCAGCCAATCGCTGAACGTGTTGGCAGTGATGAGGCTGATATGGCCAACTACATTATTGCATTTCCTGGAGCTACACGTGTCAGCTCCACAGGTACCATTAATGGCACGTTGTTGGTGAACGATGAAGGTGTCCCTATAAAGCACGTACAACTCCCAGGTAAATTTTAATATTTTAACTATTTTATGTACTCTATCTAAAACATATTTATCATGATTTTTATTTTTAAATTAATGATAATATCTTTTTTTTTTTTCTGTGTAGGAAACAATGAGTTCTACAAGTTTTTGGAGAGCCATGTGTTGGTAATTTTTGGCCCAACCATATGCACAAGGTGGAATTCCCAGAATTCCAACCTGAAAAAATAACTTCTAGATTATCTAGAAGCCCTTTTTGGGGTTGGCACATTTGACAGAACAGCGATGGCTCGGGTAGCCAGCAAATATTTGAAATATACTAGGGACACCTATAGGACGCAATTGAAATTTAACCCTAGATACGAGCGTCCTCTCACAGTTTTAGAGAGTGAGTGGAGAGCACTCATCCATGATGGAAAATAGAAAAGGGCAAAGAAAGAAGGAAAAATTGCAATTGGACCCGCAAGGTAAATTACAACTTTAATTCAATAGATTTAATTTTCTCTATGTCTAAAATAAAAGTGTGCTACGCTATATTTGAATTCAATATTTTGATGCTAGGTTTCCTGACACCTCGAAGGAAACCAAAGCTAGGATTGAAAAAAAGGGCCACCACAAGCTAGGCTAGGGCAGCTACTTGAAATTAGTCGCAAGAATTCTAATTAAGTAGCTAAACATCTTATAATTAATTGCATCGCCTTGCAATGTTTTTGTAATCCTATCAAATATGATTAAAAATACACAATCATATGTAATGTAGGGTGATGACTTCAGAACAGAAACTACAGAGGAAGATAAAAATATCGCTTTCCATTTTGGTTGTCAAGCCGTAGTTGAACGTCGTAGAAGCTTGGGGCAGGTCCCAAGATCCAGAATGCCTGATAAGGTAAAACATTAACCTTTCAATATGTTTTTTTTCGTCCATAAATTTAATGTCTAACAACTTTGTTTAAATCATGGGAGCAACACTACCGACGAGGCAAATAACCCAGTTTTAGAGCCAGATGTAGATGCTCCTCACGTGCAACCTGATCATTGTAGTGGGGACCAGGCCGACAATGCTACTATCAGTGAGGGCCGTGACGATAATTAATTTCCACTTATAATTTTTTCTAATTATACTTTTATGGTTGTCCTTATAACATTTTTTGTTTAAATGACAGAGAATGTTTCCCTTGAGGATCTTACCACCAGAGAGGAAGACAGGGCAACAGTCCCAATGGGGACAACCGGTGCACCAGGTAAATAATCTCATTGCAATTTTTTTTATTAATATTACCGAACTAGTTAAATGATATTTAAAAACTGGAAATTAAAATTTAATATTATCTGTTTTGGTAGGCAATGCCTCGTCACTAGATGAGACTAGACATCGTGACTACGCAACTAGGTCAGCAGTGCAGGTCGAAAGGCACGAAACAGGAGCAGAGCACGATGATATTGATGATGTAATTAGGAGCTTTAGAAATAGGAAGAAGAAAAATAAAATTTGATAATGTAAAATATTGTATTATTATAAGACAAACATTACCATACTTGGAACGTTTTTTGTGTTATATAAAAAACTCATTTATCATACTATTTTTATGTCAAGCATTAATTTCAATGTTTCCTTGTGTACTTTTTGTTGAATTGTTTTTTTATTAGTTATTGAATATTTTTTTTATGCTCATGAAAGTAAAAAATGAAATATAGATTGGGTATTGGGGAATTGAGAGTGATGTGAGGGGGAGGGGCCATAAGAGCTTCCACCTTCACGTGGTTGGCCCTGTTTAGTAGAGAATAATTTATTGGAGCAATTTAATCTTGGAGCAAACCTCCCTCGATCCAACGTAGCAACAAAAAAGTCACTATTGACTTAGTTGCTACTCTTTCAGATCGTGGGAGGCTTGTTCCAAGTTCATGCGACTCCAATAAATTTTTCTTGAAACGAAGAGGAGCTTATTCAGGTATGTTTTGACATTTTCAAAATATGTTCTAACATTATCATAATAATGCATCTTAGAGTAAAAAATACTACATCAATTACTTGTATTTATTGTATAGATAATGATGGATTTTGATTGACTTGGCAGTGTAGGTACAAATCCTCTTGCGTCATGAGCAATACAACTTGTCAACCAGGGTCATGTCCAGGATATTTTTGCTTGTGCGCTTGACCAGGTTCGTAATGTCACATTTTGTAAGTTCATTTATAGTTCATAATTCAATATTAAGCTTGTTCATGATTATTATCTAGGTTTTTTGTATGTGTTGTTTCATCTATTTGATTGTAAGCAACTCTGCATGTTTCCTGTTGTTCACTATGATTTCTCCCATTAACACTCCTAGGATGAATCTGACTTTATTGTTACATAGGTTACTTTATTGTTACTATGATTTCTCCATTTACGATTTCATAGGTTACATCATGTAAAGTTGTCAATCTTAGGTTGGTGATGAGCTTTAGTTCTCCAGATTTGGGGCTTTTCTAATATTTTCTCCCTAATGTCATTCCTGCATCACCTCGTTGTTTGAGCATGCCAATTGTCTACCACTTGTACCAATTGGCACATGTCAATCTCTGAGTGGTGCCACATTTCACCTATTTTTGGCCCACTTGACCACCTGAAAAACTCAAATCCACACACCATGTGTCTTTATCATGGAGTGCCACATGTCCTAGATATTTAGGCCGATAGGCTTTCTGTTATGAAAGAGATCAATTTTCTTTTCGTCAACACTTCTTATCTAGGCACGACACCTGTTACTTGTTTAATCTAACGGTCACAGTCTCTCGGGTTACCTTCTAGGTTTGAAATACCACTGGTTTCTGGTATATTTCCATGGAATTGGTCTGAAAATACCAGCAACAATCCACACACCTGCAACCGTCGACAGACCTGCCATTTTAGTAGCTGCATTTCCGCAACTGCCAATACACCTGCCGTTTTAGTTGCTGCATTTCGGCAGCTGCCAATACACCTGCCGTTTCATTCTCCTAGACTCTGTGTATGCATATTTTTCATGTAATTTTATCACGAAGTTGGCTGCAGTGCTTTGACATGCCTTTGAATATTTTTGCAAGTTAGAAGACATTTCAGGCCAGAGCTATTGAATAGAATTGATGAGATAATTGTATTTGATCCTCGTTCTCGTTATGAGCTCAGAAAATTTGCTAGACTACATATGAAAGATGTAGCGATTCATCTTGTAGAGAGAGGTGTTTCTTTAGGGGTTACAGATGCTGCTCTGGATCTTGTTCTTCAGGAAGCCTATGATCCTATAAGTAATCACTTTGTTTTTCTTTCTTTCTTATTCAGAGTCTATCTTGCTAGGGGATGTGCCCGTTATGGTTTTTTATGAGACCGTTGTCAATTTCATCACCGTCCCTCATAATATGTTTGATTGTGTTTATAAATAATAAACAATTATTACACCAAACAATAAAAAATTAACTGTACTATGAGAAATATGATATCTTGAAATAATTCTCATTATAATTTCATAATCTCTTCTCTCACTTGGTGGTGTCTATATCACTAAGTGTGTCTTCTTTAAAATTATAGTTACAACAGAAAATTAACAATCAACTGCACTGAGAGTGATATCTTGTAGTAATTCTTATTATAATTTCCTAACCTCTACTCTCACTAGGTGTCTATATCACTAGGTGTATCTATTTTAAAATTATAGTTTCAATGGTAGATAAATTGTTATCTTAAAATTATAGCTTTGATGGTGATACTTTGTGATTGATAATGCAGTTTGAAGCAGCTTTGGATTTTACTAATATAGTCTAAGGAACCTCTGAGAATACAAAGGTTGTGATTGATTAGGGGGCACTGCCTATATTTGTGGAACTTCTTACCTCTGGGAATGATAATGTTCGAGAACATGTAGAACGTTTATTTTAGAGGCATAAAATTATTCGTCCCAACTATCTTTATATGTTTGTAATTTTGGAATTTGATTTAAAAAACTAGTACCCAACTTTGAGTTCAACTGGTGTTCCTGTAAGGCTGTTTGGGCTTTGGGAAATATTGTTGGAGACTCTGCAACATTTAGGGATATTGCCCTCAGTCATGGAGCTCTGAGGCAGGTGCTTGCCTAGTTGAATGATACTGCCAGAATTTCAATGATAAGAAATGCTACATGGGCTCTGTCAATTTTTTTCCGTGACGTAAACCCCAACCACTATTCAAACAGGTAAGCAGAATACATTTTCTGCCTCTTCTTCTTAGTTCGCAGATACTGTGGATTTTTTTTATAGATCTTGGTGCTTGGTAGATTTGGACGTAATATGGAACTAGGTGCTTGTTCATTACAATGAATCTGTCATCAGGTTTTAGAAAATGCTCAGAAAATTTGGTTTCACAAGGGGATTACCCTTGATTGCAATTATCGATTATCAATCACATTCAAAAAAAGTATTTCGTAGCATTGCTGAGCTCTTTGTAGGTGAATTTGCGATTCAATTTCACAATATCTAAACTAAATTTTTCTGTCCTTTTCAATACTTTGCGCTTGTAACAGAACCAGACAAACAATCTAGTGGCAAATGCAACAACAACAAAACCTCCTGTTGCAATGCCTGCAATTCACCCTCTCTGCATGCATGAATGACTATGGCACCCTCTTTTGTGAACATGTACTGGAGCTGAAGGTACTGGTTTCCATTAGGATCGTGGAATTCAACATCCAAAATAGTATCAAATTCCACTGCAATAGTATTCCCCGGCGAGGGAAACAGTTCATTGAGACCTATTGGACTCATCACCCCCAAATAGCCTCCAGGGCTACCCAGAGTGTGATCATCTTTGTTGCTAAGTATATTTTTATTTTTTCAGTGAGAGTTTAGGGTTTCTCTAACATAGCTTCAGAAATCCAATTCAGTGCCTGCTTGAATATTGTCACATAATACTCATGGTTTGGATTGATGAGCATGCTCTGAATGGTTTGTTGATTCATAAGAACCACCCATATAGTCATCTTGAGATATTTCAGAAGTTTTCTCGGGTTTCATTTTTCACTGTTTCTAGTGGGTGGGATGGTGTGGGGTGATCCATCAATACTGGTGCTCTTGCAGTAGGGAATTTTTTTTTTGGGATATAAAGGAGCACTTGATGTAGATATCCCATTGGATGCATTCATAGATGGGCACGAGAGGTCAAGAATTTAAATTAAAAATATGCAACCTCTAGCATGGAAACCTGAAGGCCGCGAGAGACACTGGTTAAAGATTGTTTTGTGCTAGCCTTAATATAGTCGTGATTTATTTCTATTATCTTAATGCAAAAATATAGTCCGGTCTCATTAAAATGAGGATTGTGGTTGTATTTCTCTTTGGTTGTTTCTCTCTTAATGCTCCAGAATTGCCAAAAGTTGCGATAGTTGTTTAGTTTGCCTGTTACAACTTAAAAGTGGTTTTTAACAATGGGAGTCATGTTTTTTAAGGTTCATACTAATATGAAGATCTTGTAATTCTATATTCATGATAAGAGAGGATGGCCTCTGCTTTGGGCAGTATGACAGCAATTGCCACATCTACCTCATTGGGTAACAATGGAAAGGGGAAGAAGTTGGGTGCAATGTTTGATAATTATGGTAGAAAATTGTCTTCTCTTTCAGTTTTTTCACCCATTTCCTTTAGTCGCTCAAGCAGAAGAGGGACTCTGAGATTACGCGACAGAGAGAAGGTAGTTAATACAAGAGCTATGGAAAAGGAGTTGTACTTCAACAAGGATGGCTCAGTGACAAAAAAATTGCAGGTCAAAGAAAAAATTATGTTTAAAGGAAGGTCACCTGCACGTGAAACTTCACTGCAGTGGATCTTTCCTTGTCCACTTATATTTGATTTTAATGTGTTATTTTAATTTTTCATGGAGGGTTGTTTTGGCATATGGTCTGGCATTCAATTGCACACTTACTGAAAGCATTGTCAATTTGTCCTGCAGGCGGTGTGAACAAACTTGCTGATCTTGTTGGAGTCACCCTTGGGGCGAAGGGAAAAATGTTGTCTTGGAGAGCAAGCATGGTTCTCCGAAAATAGTTAATGATGGTGTGACAGTAGCTAAGGAGGTAATTTGTAGATGTGTGCTCTGGTTTTATTTTTAACGTTGTATTAGTTCCCCCTCTTAAATGTATTAGATTTGGTAGGCATAATTTGAAAACTCAAAGGTGAAAGGAAACATATTTGTTACCTAGTGGTATACTTGGCCTATGGACTAGCCACATAGAGTAATGCATAAATCTTTTCACAAAAATAAAAGGAAAGGGTTATGGCTGAGTCAAATTTTATTGTTATTGACAGTGTAATGAAATGTATCTCAATGCTATGGTTTTGGCCTTTTTATTGGTTGAATTAGAGGACCCAGTTGAAAATATTGGGGCCAAGTTGGCAAGGCAAGCTACGGAAAAGACAAATGATTTAGCTGAGGATGGAACCACAACATCTGTTGTTCTTGCACAGGGTTTAATAAGTGAGGGTGTAAAGGTAACTTTTTGTCGATAGTACTGGATTAAGATCATCTATTTATTTTTGTAGGGTCTTATGGTGTTTGGTTTTTTAGTTTTGGGTTGGGCTTATTGAGTCTAGGATAGTTTTTGAGTGAAAAAACTGCTATAAGGTATTAAAAAATTTTGGTTCTTTTGTAAAAATTTATGAGCTTGTTAGGAAATACAAAACTGACAATGGTTGTATCTTAAATTTGTGGAAAATAATTTGAAATGAAACCTTTTTGTTTAGGTTGTTGCAACAGGTGCAAACCCCGTTCAAATTACTAGGGGCATTGACAAGACAATAAAAGCCCTTGTTTCGGAACTCAAAATTTTGTCAAAGGAGCTAAACGCTTGCCTTTTGAGTAGGCTGGTTTTCCTTTTTGCTGATGGTTTGGTGTATCTAATTGAATTAGTTGCCTCAGGTATTTTTGGTTGCAAACTCCTTTAAATTTTTCATACAGTATTGGCCTTGTGGAATACATTTGATTGTGTGGTCTTGTTAGATCTACAACATTTGTAGTTGTTTAGTCTTATGGCCTTGGTGCACTTTTATTATGGAAATAGTTGATGCAATATTGTCATTTAATCCTTACTGCAGGGTAGCATGTTGAGAATTTTCTTGTGAAACATTTGGTATTCAAAATGACACTTGATCCTATACAACATCATGCACTTGACTTCAAAATTCATATTCGAAGTGTACCGGACAATTGTTGCAAAATTTCAAATATTTATGTTGTTTTAAACCATTATCTTTTTCATGTATTGGATGCTGAAAATGAGAAAAAGACTTTGGTATGAAACCAATTGGTGAATAATTTCCAGCAAAACAAACACTTCCAAGACATGATTTAGAAGTAGAACATATGTACTTATGAAGCATAGAAAGATATCCTTGATGCATTGTCAATGTTTGGCTTGGGTTATTTTGGGAGAAAATAACTCCTTATTCATATAATAATGATCTTCAATACAAGTAAATTTCTTTCATGGACACTTCTGCCACTTGGCTTGTTGTTTATGTACTTTGAGCTCTACAAAAAAAATCTACAAAATTTGTCTATATAAATGACCACAAAAATGTAATACTTACCTTTATATTTCAGTAACCCTGTAATAAAGTCTATTGATATATCTTCTAATCTTTGAATATGTATGTGGAATGGTTGAAGTAACCCTAGAGATTTTACTATCTCTCTTTTATTTATTATGCAAACCTGACCTTCTGTTACAAAATTTTGAATATCTTTCTTCATTCCTTCCAAAAATATATTTTTTGATCCTTTGAGATGTTTTAAGGAACCTTGTGTCCTACCATCAGAGAGACATGGGACTCCCTTAATATTTGTTTATTCAAATATGCGTGCGTGCATAAAAATATTCTACATTTGCACCAAAGTATATCTCTCTTTCACTCCCAATGCTCCATAGAGTTCATCCCATCCTTTATAAATTTTAGTTTTTGTTTAGTACTATTGTCATTTTTCCATTATGACAAGCTTCTTCTAGCCACCTAGGAATAGAAAATGTAATTGGATATAAATTTGAGGCCTCTTCTATTTTAGAAAGAGCATCATGTACTAAATTTTCCTTACCCTTTTTGCAGATTATCTCAAAATTAAAACTTTGCATTTTTTCACCTCATTTTTGTTAATCTTCTAATGAAAATCATAGCTTCAAAAAATAATTTATGCTATCATGGTATATCTTGACTTTAAATTACCTCCCAATGATATACTATCCCCATTTTTTATTGCATGTAATATTGCTTCCATTTATTTTTCATACGTAGATTTCACCAAATATTCTCTTTGAATTCCTTGCTTTTAAAAGCCAATGATATCCCTTATTGTGTTAATGTTACGTAAATTCCTTGTCCTAGTGCCTCACACTCTACTATGAATGTTTTACCAAAAGTAGGTGCAACCGATGTTGGTGTAGAAGACATAGCATCCATTAAAAGAGAGAATGCCAAAGTAGCCTCATCATTCCATATAAATGATATTTTCTTCAAGAGATATGTGAGTGGACTTGAAATGCATGCATAATTCTTAACAAATGATCAATAATATCATGTAAGTCTAAAAAATCTTCTAAGAACCTTGATTTTCTTAGGAATAGGTCATTTTGTAATAACTTGCATCTTTTGAGGCTCCAACTTCACTCCTTCCTTTAAAACAATATGAACCAAATATTCGAATTCTTATTTCCCAAAAGCACATTTGGATATTTTTACATAAAAATGATTGTTCTCAATAATTTATATAACTTTTCCACATGTTTAGTGTGGTATTCCCATGATTGATTATAAATATGTGTATTATCAAAGAAAACCAACACAAATTTTATAAGATGGGATCAAACAAAATTGTTCTTAAGTCGAGCCCGTCGGACTTCAAACGGCGATAAACCATAATTCAAACCAAAATCGCGTTCCAAAATAGCCTGTTGACGTCGGACAATTTTGTGACGCGAAAACCAAATGAATTCCGCCCTAATCTTTTTCAGGTTCAAAGTTGGGCTGGCGTACGGAGGGAGAGTTGTGACACAAATTTCTTATCAAATTCGCCCTAATCTTTTTTGGGTCCGGATTTCCACTGCGTGAGCGGCCCAAACAAAGATCCGCTCCAGTCAATTTCTGCCACGTGTCCTCAATCAAAAGTTGACCTGTTCCCGGATGTGGGTGCATTCGATGGCGTTTAAGGCGATGGGACATGGATGTGGTGATTTCATATCAATCGCATTAAGTTTTAACGCCGTTCAATTAAGTTCCAAGGTTTTCGCATCAAATCACATTAAGTTTTAACACTGTTCAAGATCAGACCTCCACTCCTGTTAGCGATTCCGCATGCTCTAATATGATCCGGCCATCAGCTCTCATCAATGAGAGATTAATTATGATGGGCGTTCTTCGATTCCATTGCAGTCGGGTCGATAAAATGGCGTTTCGCTATGGTTTTTCAGACGAGCCGCAACCTTTGAATTGTAGATGCTCTTCGGTTGCTGGGTTACACTGCTTGCTCACTATGATGAGAAGGAGAAGTGGCCAGCTAAACTACTGCTTAGACCTTGGTGAAAATCTGCGTTTCTCTCGGTCTGGTCTGTGACTGTCTTCCTCGGTTTCTTGGAATCCTGCTTCTCCGTCTCATCTTGTGCCCACTGCTGAGATTGCACCCATGCCTTGCCTGCGTCAAAGGATGCGTTGCTGCAGGGGGAGCACTAGAGGTCAACCCCTGCGTGCTCCCTCCAACCCCTCATTAACTGAGTCGTCTTCCTAGTCTAGTGATTATTATGTAGGTCGCTATCCAAACACTAGAAGTGGGCGGGGTCGGGTTCTAGGATCTGGCCATCGTATGGGCTCCCTTGCTCCTCATTTCCCCACTGCTTCACCTTCTCCCACGACGTGCACTATGCTTTTTTTCTTTAATTTCTCTCTGAACCGCCCACGAATCACAACTTCAATCACCGTGGTTTTCCGTGAGGAGGCCCAAGTGGAGGAACAATGCACCCGTCCGGCAGGTCTGAGCTCAGAAAAAGCTGGCCAACATTCGGGCCTTCATGAGGGGAGCGGTGGCATGAATGTGGAGATAGCACCTGGTGATCCTGGACCTTCCGAAGGATGGTGCCGAATCGTCGAGGAACCACCGGAGGAGTAGTTTGGTTAATTTGGTTTTCTTGCTTCACGACCCACTTAATTGGGCCTGTTTTAGATTATATTACTGTGCTATACCTCTGTAATATTTTTGAATTCTGTAAACGTTCAAGACTGGTTTCCCCGTATGAGGGAAATCTTCTTTTTTTATTTTTTGATGACAAATTTGCCATAAGTCTGGGCAATTTTTTTGACTTCGGTCATGCTGTAATTTTATTCCCACTGTTAATAGATTAACTTTACTTAGAAAAAAAAATGTTGCCTTGTTTCTATTTTAAACCTGTTTTTTGAAATACAGAGCCATGTTTATATGATTTTTTATAGTCGAAGCGCTGCGGGGTGGTTTATTATATTAATATTTCACGGTCGAATTATGTTCATAACAATTGGAAAAAAAAAATGTTGCCATGTTTCTATTTTAAACCTGTTTTTTGAAATATAGAGCCATGTTTATATGATTGTTTATAGTCGAAGCGTTGCGGGGTGGTTTATTATATTAATATTTCACGGTCGAATTATGTTCATAACAATTGGAAAAAAAAAATGTTGCCTTGTTTCTATTTTAAACCTGTTTTTTGAAATACAGAGCCATGTTTATATGATTGTTTATAGTCGAAGTGCTGCGGGGTGGTTTATTATATTAATATTTCACGGTCGAATTATGTTCATAACAATTGGAAAAAAAAAATGTTGCCCTGTTTCTATTTTATACCTGTTTTTTGAAATACAGAGCCATGTTTATATGGTCTATGTATTATACTCTTTCTCTGTATATCTACATGAACCTTTTTGCTATGAACAGGGTGGATGCTGTAGCGGGCTACTAATGGAAACAAGCGAGCTTGAACCTTACATCTCGGATGCAACAGATGGTTACCAATTTTGGAATCAAGCGAGCTTGATCTTACAAGCGAGCCTGGGTTTCTGCAGATGGTTTTTATTTCCGGGAACAAGCGAGCCAGAACATACAATCGACCCTGGGTTTATACATATTTTTTCTCTATCATGGATGCTTTTTGTGTGAGGCATATATCAACAGTACATGTCTCTGCACATTTCCTGTATCCACTTTATGATACTATTTTATGTGTTGACAGGTTATCACTCTGCCTTCAAAACTAGCGATGATGGTCTATGTTGCTGGTTTATTGATATGGTCTGATGGTATTTTTATATTTTGGACATATCACACTCCTCACATGATTAGCGTTTTTCTCTGTTGCAGGATTTTGGGTACTTTAATTTGTATTTGGAACAATGGACATCGGTACTCTATCTGTTGCTTTACTATTCTACATACCGCTATTTCACTTTCTTATAGATGCCTCGGGCATATTTGGATGCTTTCTCAGATTGTCGATAATCTCCATGTGGACCGTTACTGGGTTTTATATCATGTCCCCGTATGTGACATGGGGTATTTTTCTATCATTGTCTGGGGTGGGACTTCCACTTTTCTGGATGGATATTTGGGTTCCAATCTTCAGATGTGAAAATGTAATGACTTCATGGACTATTTTACTTCATATAATATATTCAAAACAACGTTTTTTCTCTTGTGATAAAAAAATGATTGTTTATAGTCGAAGCGTTGCGGGGTGGTTTATTATATTAATATTTCATGGTCGAATTATGTTCATAACAATTGGAAAAAAAAATGTTGCCCTGTTTCTATTTTCAACCTGTTTTTTGAAATACAGAGACATGTTTATATGATTGTTTATAGTCGAAGCGCTGCGGGGTGGTTTATTATATTAATATTTCAAGGTCATTGGAACGCCCACAATTCATAACAAATATTGGAGATTTACTGTCCTATTTTAAAGTTTCATTTTTTTTTTTAAATTGAACCCGCCGTCAGTATACCGACGCTTTGTAAGCGTCGGTCTTCCGACGTCTTGAACGATTTCTGTCGGTCTTCCTAGGGTCGGTATTGCGACGCTTTTGGAATGCGTCGGTATTGCGACGCTTCTGGGACGCGTCGGTCTTGCGACAACATAAAAACGTCGGAAGAGCGACAATATAAAAACGTTGGAAGAGCAATGTTCAAAATGTCGGACCACATTTCGTCGGAATCATGACAGTTTACAAAGGTCGGAAGAACGACACTCAAAACGTCGGACCACATTTCTTCAGAATTGCGATAGTTTACAAATTTCGGAAGAGAGACGTTCAAAACGTTGAACCACATTTCGTCGGAATTGCGACAATTTACAAACGTTGGAAGCGCGACTATTTGGGAAACGTCGGAAGAGCGACGCTTGTTTGGAAGCGACGGAAAAAGTGTCGGTAGTGCGACACTTTGTCAGTGTGTCGGAATTGCGACGTAATGGAAAACCACGTTTTTCCCGTCCTCGAACTGTCGCTCTTGCGAAAACTATGTGTCGGAATAGCGACGAAGTGGCCGTCGGAAATTGGGCCAAATTTTCTAGTGATGTGTGTGTCTCCCTCCCTCTCTTTTCCATCTCTCTCTGTCTCTGTCTCTCTCTCTCTCTCAAATCCTCTCTCTCTCCAAATATGTTACTATATCCCTTCCTTTTTTCTTCTCTCTCATTCTCTCCCCCCTTGTTTCCATCACTCCTAGGTCTCTTTATCTCACCCCTAAACATACATACTCTGTCTCCATATCTCCCTTGTCACTCCATCTCTCTCCAATTCACACTCTATGTCTTTCTTCTTCTCTCCCTCTCTCCTCCTCCTCCTCCTCCTCCTCTCTCTCTCTCCCCTCCAATCTTCCTTCCTTCTCCCTCCCTCTCTCACTCTCTCTCTCTCCCACCTCCATTTGTATGTCTCCCTCTCCCTCTCCCTCTCTTACCCTTCTCTGTCTCTCTCACTCCTCTCCCTCTCTCTCTCTCTTCATCCCTCCTCTCCCCTCTCCTTAAGTTTATCTCCATCTCTCCTTTCTCACTCCCGCTATTTCTCCATCTCTATGATATGTCTTTGTTCTTCCCTCCCATATATATCTAGAGTTTATATATATATATATATAAACAAATTTAATATTGTATTAATATAAAGTTATTAAATTTAATAATATTAATATGAATATTAGATTTAATAATAATATTAATATTTTAATATTAATGTCAGGGTTAATAATGTTTTTTTTTTCATGCTATTATTATTAGTTAAAATTAATGTACCATCATACATCTAATTACATCAAATCAGAAATCAACATATACACTAAAATCAATGCGTCTAATGCAAAAATAAAATAATATTAGAAAACAACATCTACACTAAAATCAATGCATCTAATGCAAGTTATCAAATAGGATTAGAAATCAACATCTACCCTCAAATCAATGCATCTAGTGCAAGTAAGAAAATAGGATTAGAAACCAACATATACACTAAAATCAATGCATCTAGTGCAAGCAATAAAATAGGATTATAAACCACCATCTACACTGAAATCAATGCATTTAGTGCAAGCAATCAAATAGGATTAGAAATCATATATATTGAAATCAATGCATCTAGTGTAAGAAATAAAATATAATTAGAAATTAACATCTATATTGAAATTAATGCATCTAGTGCAAGTAATCAAATAAGATTAGAAATCACCATCTACACCGAAATCAATGCATTTAGTGCAAGCAATCAAATAGGATTAGAAATTGTCTACATTGAAATCAATGCATCTAGTGCAAGTAATCAAATATCATTAGAAATCAAAATCAATGCATCTAGTTCAAGCAATCAAATAGGATTAGAAATCACAATCTACACTGCAATCAATGCATCTATTGCAATAAATATTCTTCCTTCTCTCCCCATCCATATATATCTATATGTCCCTCCATATATCCTTCTTTTTCTCTTTATCTCACCCCCACAAACACACACACTCTCTCACTCCATATTTATCAATCTCTTTGTCCCTCCATCCCTGTCTCCATCTATCTCGTCTTTCTCTTCACCTTCCATCTATATCTCTATCTCTCTTTGTCTCTCTATATCAACCCCAAAACAGACACTCTCTTTCTCCAATCTATCTATTTATCACTCCCTCCCTCTCTCTCTTTCTCTCTTCCCCTTGCCTCCATCTCCCCTGCTTATATCTCACTTCTCTCCTACTATCGTCTCTCCCTCTCTCTCCATCTTCCTTCTCTCTCTCTCTCTCTCTCTCTCTCTCTCTCTCTCTCTCTCTCTCACTCTCTCTCTCTCTCTCTCCACAAATTTCACTCTCTATGTATTTCTTCTTACCTTCCTCTCTCTCCCCCTCCATATCCATCTCTCTTTCCCTACCTCTCTCCACTCTCTCTCTTCCTTTCTTTCCCACCTCTCTCTTTCTCTCTATCTTCACCTTCCAACTTTGTTAATATATGCCTCTCTCTCTCTCTCCCCCCCCTTCTCTCTATCTTTCCTTCTTTATCTCTTTATCTCACCCCAAAACATACACTCTCTCTCTCCATCTCTCCCTTGTCACTCCCTCTCTCTCTCCACTTGTCACTCTATGTATTTATTCTTCCCTCCCTCTCTCCTCCTATCTTCATCCATCTCTCCTCCTCTCCATCAAATCCCCTCTCTTTTCCTTCCTCTCTCCTCCTATCTTCCTCCCTCTCTCCTCCTCTCCCTTAAATCCCCTCTCTTTTCCTTCCTCTCACCCCCTTTCTCTCATACCTCCCTCTTTCTTCCCCCATCATTCTCTCTCTCTCGTTCCACTACAATCCTTTCACTTCCCCCTCACTCTCTTCCTATCTCTCAAGTCCTCTCTCTCATCCTTCATCTCTGTGTGTGTGTGTCCCTCCCTCTCTTTTCCATCTCTCTCTGTCTCTCTGTCTCTCTTTCAAATCCTCTCTCTTCCCACATCACTCTATCTCTCTCTCCAACTATGTTACTATACCATCCCTTTTTTCTTCTCTCTCATTCTCTCCCCCCTTGTTTCCATCACTCCTTCTATGTCTCTTTATCTCACCCCTAAACATACATACTCTCTCTCCATATCTCCCTTGTCACTCCATCTCTCTCCACTTCTAACTCTATGTCTTTCTTCTTCTCTCCCTCTCTCCTCCTCCTCTCTCTCTCTCTCTCCCCTCCAATCTTCCCGCCTTCTCCCTCCCTCCCTCACTCTCTCTCTCTCTCTTCATCCCTCCTCTCCCCTCTCCTTAAGTTTATCTCCATCTCTCCTTTCTCACTCCCACTATTTCTCCAGCTCTATGATATGTCTTTGTTCTTCCCTCCGATATATATCTAGAGTTTATATATATAAACAAATTTAATATTTTATTAATATAAAGTTACTAAATTTAATAATATTAATATGAATATTAGATTTAATAATAATATTAATGTCAAGGTTAATATTTTTTTTTTCATGCTATTATTATTAGTTTGGTCCATAGGCTTCATATATAATTATATGTTGATTTCTACTCCTATTTGATATATTTTTATTTATTTACCTTGCATTTTTATACCTCTTTTATAAATATAGTATTTGGCCCATGGTATTAATAATATTTTTATTTATTTACCATAAACTATAGTTTTATTTATTTACCATACCTCTCGTTTATTTATATTTTTATTTCTTTACCATATCCCTTTTTTGAGTTTTCTTAGAACTCTTCATCTTTAAAGTTATATTGTTTAATTTTATTTTAAATTTTTTATTTATATGGTTGTGTAATTTATTCTTTAAGCCGACATTATTTAGATTTTGTTTTTAATTTTATTATTAGTTTTTTATTTTGGCTTCCGACATACTTACACTTCGGGGTCATAATGGCTTGTAGGGTTAATAATTTTTTTTTTGCATGCTATTAATAATAATTTATTCTATGGTATTTTCACCATAGACTTCATATATAATTAGATGTTGATTTCTAATCCTATTTGATATATTTTTATTTATCTACCTTACCTATTTATATGCTTTTATATTTATTTATTTATCATACCTCTTTTATAAATATGGTATTTGGCCCATAGGCTTCACCTAAATATAACCTCTTTTTTGAGTTTTGTAAATATATAGGTTTATGGAGTAAATATATATATATAAAAGGTTTTATTTATTTACCATACCTTTAGTTTATTTACCATGCCTCTAGTTTATTTATATTTTTATTTATTTACCGTATCTTTTTTTAGTGTTTGTAGACCTCTTCATATTTTGATAAATTTATTTTTTAATCAATTTTTAATTGTTTATTTATATGGTTTTCTAAATTATTGTTTAAGCCGACATTATTGAGATTTTGTTTTTAAAATTTTCTTTAGTTTTTGTTATTTTGGCTTCCGACATTCTTACACATCGGGGTCATACTAGGCTGTAGAATGCGCCTCTCGGTGCAATTACCAATTTCTCCCCTAATACAAAAAATATATATATTGAGGGTTTGATTTTCCTTTAGACATCAAGCCATCCAATAATTAATGCCCTATTCATTGCCTTTTGGGGCATCCAATACGTATACGAGTCCTACCAAAACGTAATGCATGGTCCGATATAAATGTGTAAGAGTCTAATAAGATAGATAAATCACAATGATTCTCCCATAGACCATTACAAAATTATTTTTACGTGAAGTTGGAAGATACAGGAAGTTGGACGTGGATACCCTCTAGTGAAGTCACATATTCACTTCTGCATGGGTGTACCTCTCTTTAAAGCCTTGTTTTAGGAGCTTCTGGAGCCACACCTTTATTTTCAGATCACGTTTGGTCAACGAGAATTCCCCTATCTTCTGGCCCATTCGTATCGAATATGGCTACTATATCACCACTCCTCAAGATACAGGAAGTTGGACGTGAATACCCTCTAGTGAAGTCACATATTCACTTCCGCATGGGTATAACTCTCTTTAAAGCCTTGTTTTAGGAGCTTCTGGAGCCACACCTTTATTTTCGGATCACATTTGGTCAACGAGAATTACCCTATCTTCCTGCCCATTTGTTTCGAATATGGCTACCATATCTTAACTTTTTGTTCGACCTAAGTGACTATAGGTCAAATGACCATTTAAATAGGATCCTCTTTCCCCTGTCGATATCTACGATTGCTACAGTTCCACCATTGAGTGGAAAATATATGGTTTCATCCGTGCATGGGGGACAGTCCAATCCTCTTTATGTACCTCCCCTTTCGAGTTAAATCCATCCAAAATCTGGACCCGTTTTGGGGGCGGGACAACCTAACTCTAGTCTAGGTGGAACATTGCTTTCACAGCCAACAAATACTATCATAGGAACTACTCCATTAAGTGGTCAACCTACTTCAGCTTCAGTTGTCTATCAACATCCCTACGTTCAGTATTATCAGGTTCTGCAACCCCATCTCCAATAATCGAACGTACAATATTTGTATGTTTAGCAACCAAACATACCACATCAATATGTTCAACATCTTAATATGAAGTATCAGTATGTTCCTTAACCAAACGTCTCAAAACAGTATGTCCAACAACCCTAACATCCAATGGGTACTATTGTGACTAACCCTTAGTCTGGTCCTCATGCCCAAACTTGTATGAATATCCCTTTGGGTCAACCAGGTGTTCACCCCAACTAGCCTGGTGTCCAATACCAACAAATTACTCAGGGTCAGTACCAGTGAGCCCAGCTGGAGCCTCAATCTGGTACTCAATATTAGCAGATCCCTCAGTACCAGCCGAACCAACCGAGACCCCAAGTTGGACCTCATGTTCAACAAGGACCTATGTCCATCAAGGACTACAATTTCTCACCCAATAGGGGCCTTATCAAAAGCCCCACCAGGGTCCCTATATTCAATAGAAGTTGCAACAAGGTCTTTACCAACAATGGGGGCAGTACACGTATCAAGGTCAAAATTTTCCCTACTGGGGGAAAAATCCCTATCAACCAGGTTGGAACCCTCATATGGGTAACTTCCAAAGACAATTTTCTTCTCACCATCCTCCCTTTCCATTTTTGGCTACGTTGGAATTGTCGGATGTGTCTAAGAATACAAATGACCCCATCCAACATATGTTGCATTGGTCGCTAGTTCCAACAAAAAATCTCGGAGATTGTCCAATGTTTGAAGGTAAATATCAGGAATACCCCCAAGCCCATATCATTATTTACCACTTATGGTGTTCTTCCAATTCTTGGGTTAAAGATTCAATTCATCTATGTCTTTTCTAGCGCACTCTCACAGGTGTCACGACCAAATGGTATATTGAACTCCCTTGAGGTGTCTTATTCGATTTTAACACCTTGGCCATGGAATTCCTCACTCACTTCCAGCTACCTGTCTGGTATGATACCAACACCCACCTCCTCACATCTTTGAAGCAGTCAACATCTACATATATTTCAGACCACATTAACAAATGGAGGTGTAGACATCACCTCATAGAATTTGAGATCCTCGATCAGTTTTCGACTGAATGGTTCACTAAATATTTTGTTACAAAAATTGCTAAGGACCTAGCTATGGGTGATTGTGTGACTGAAGAGGAAGTCATCGCTCAAGCTCAATATCTTTATTTGGTTTATTCCCAATCTAGAACTATGTATCAGTTCCTACCTACGCAGCATGACCTTCAATTGATCCGACATCATCTCAACCTCCTACCACGCCTCCGGTTGATGCTGTTATTGGGTCAGTGGCCCATGTTGATAGTAGTGCACCCAAGGCTTCCTCCAATTTTACGATTGTTTCTGCCACTGCAACACTTTCCAATCCTTCCAATAACTAGAAGAATCCTCGTAAAACCTCGGAGGTAAATCTTGTCTAATCGACCGCAACAGAAAAATCCTCAAAAGGTAAGAAAAGGGGAAAAGGAAAATCCAAATATGATAACCCTAAACATGATTCCAATAAGTCATCTGCTGAATACCCTTCCAAATGCAAGCCTAAATATCCTTGTTTGATATGTGATGATGACCATTACACAAAGGATTGTCCTCGGTGTGCCAAAGTTTGCTGTCTCTTGAAGGCCGCACTTGAGACTCCAGTTTTCTTTAAAGAGCCATTTCCCTCTCAGTAGATGCAAGTGATCGATCAAACCTCTACATCTAGTAACTCCCAATTTTTTATGGATAGCACAAAACCTATTTTTGTCGCCACATGATCGAAAGATTATCCGAATCCATCGAAAGCTCCTATGGAATAGGATGCCACATATAACCCTTCCTCTTCCGTACCTCCTAATTCTAGTCCTCTCCAGATTGAGAAACCTAGTAGTGATTAAATTATTTGATTCCCCCAAAGGGTGTTCTTAGGAAATCATATTATAATCAAAATTAAAGAGCTGCTCAACATTATAACATTATAGAGGATTTAGCTCAAGTGCCTTTGGCGATGTCGACATTGGAAGTACTTTAGTCATGTCCATCACAATGGAAGGCACTATTATCTGCCATTAGAGGGATTGATCTGGTATATTCCAACCTCATTACTTTAAATCTCGAAAAAAAAATTCCTCGTATCCCATCTCAGGTGGATTTTCTGATTCAAGTCACTGTTATGGGAAAAATAATTCATAGGATTGGCATTGATGAAGGCGCTTGTTACACGTTATTTTGTCACCATGAAATTTGAATGTCTATATGGGTTCATCACTACCTATATTATTCTCCCTTATAGGTCAAAAAACCCAAAGTTCCTAAACCAAGTCTTGGAAATTGGAGAAAATCTCATTAAAACCCTAAAAATTCTAACTACGCACTTTTCCTATCCATTGCCTGCAGTACCGTGAATTCTTGTTCTATAGCCTGCGGCACATCCCATACGTTCTGCTTATAAAACCTACAGACCCCCGTAAATAGTCAAATAAAGGAAAAAGTAAGTTCTAGAAGCCTAGCTGGAGGAATATTCTCCCAACTGGAAGCTTCTAGAGGCGCGGGCAGTTCGAGCTTCATCCTATACTCATGATCTCTATCCATTCATTCATGGAGTTTATCCCTTGGTATTTGGAGCTCAAATCCCTTCATGAGAGGAATCCATCCCCCTCTTCATGGATCTAAAACTACCTCCATTTCCCTATAAATTGAGCTGATGTTTCAGTCTCAAGGGTAGATGAAATATTGTAGAGACATATAGGTGGTAATTGCTGAAGAATTTCTTAAGAGAGCATACTCTCAATAATATCCATTTTTGATATGAGAATGATCACACACTCATCTTCATAACTTCATGCTAGTTCAGAGAGAATAAGGCTTGTTAATCTGAGGAGGAATGATTGTTCAGGACCCCGGAAGAACCTGTATAACTTCAAGACGAAAGGTTGTAAGGTTACTTCTTTTATACAAGTTAATACAAATGGATTCCATTTTCTCACTAAATTGTTCATGTATCTATTTGAGTAATTCTATTTTTAGATTCCTTGATCACTGAGATAGATAAGTGTTTTCTCAATTATTATATCTTGCAAGCATTTTTTATCCTTTTATTTGTCTTTGATTGCAGGTCTTACATGCTGAAGTGACCTCTTTTGGAGCCAATGGATAGAATATTACAACAAGCATTGGATTTCAGGTAGGGGCATGTCCTCGTACTTTGTTAATTAATAATTCTAAATCAAAAATGATATAGAGGAAACAATTTGCATTTGGTTGTTTGTTTCTAGATATCCTTAGGATACTAGGGAGATCGTTCTTGTTCGCAAGAAGGATTTATCCGCATAACAAAATGGCGACTCCACTGTGGATAATGAACTTAGTTTTCCTTTTTTATTTTCAGTTTGACTTTTGAATAAGTTTTCTAATTTTGATTAGTCTAAAATTGGTTTGGGTAAATAACTGGTTAGAATCCCTGAACAATAAATCTGAATTTTTATTTTTTCTGTATTTTCTTAGCCTCTGCGGTTTTTGTTTAAAAATAGTACAGTAGCCTCCACATTTTTTAGTTAAGAATAGTGTGGTACTACACTATGCTCCATTAGAACCTACAGATTTCTGGAAATTTTTTGAAAAATTAAAAATTCTGTTTTCAGGAGCCAAATTACCAGATTCTCTCTATTTGCCCCAACTTGTCTTGACTGTCAAAGTCTTATGTGTGAATTTCTTTCAACAATTCTTTTCTTTGAGTGGTTTTTCATTTGATTTGCATTTTAAAAACGAGTGTTTGCTCTACTTTCTTGCTACTCTATATTAGAAACCATCATATACCTTAGGTTACTGGGATGCTATTTTTTTTTTGTTGAGCCATTGAATTTGTTGCAACCCTTGCTTTGATGAAAATTGAGTTTTATTTTCATTTGAAAATTTAGAAGAGTCTTAAGCTTACTAAGGCTTGAATTTCACATTAAACCATCTCTGGATGTTTTGATTTTTCCTAAGATAAGCAGAAAGTTTTCTTGGTTCGATCACAAACAAAGAAAAACGTCCTCAAAAATTTTAGATAGAGTTCAAACTTAGTGTTTTATTTTAGTTTTGAATTTTATAGGAGTTTCTGATAAGGTCTTATTTTTGGAAAAAATTTTTAATTGATTTGTAGTTTCTGATTTGTTTGATTAAGGATTTCATTTGAAACTAGTAATTGATCATTTTTATGAAATTGAGTTCTCAAATAAAACGTCTTCTTTTCAATGATTTTTGTTTATAAGAGAAAGAATTGGTGCTTTGAAAGTGATCTAAATTTCTCAAATCCTTCCTTTAGATAGATTTCACTAAAAAGAAAAGAGTTGCACTTTCATTTAGATGCATATTAGCATATTTTGGAGTTGGGTCATAAAACATCATTGAAGTTTCACTTCCATACCTTCTTTCTTAAGAAACAGCCAAATTAAAAAAAACGCTTAAATTAAAATCAATATAGATATTTTTACATTTTCTAGGCCTCTTTTCCACAACATATATTAGGCTAGTGTCTTGGAACAGGTTGTAATTAACATTCCAAGACAGTTAAAACAAACAAGTAGTAATATTGCAGTAGGAAAATCCAATTGTAGCATGCATGCTCTGGGAAGCTATTCTTAAAAGAGTCAAGCACGGGATTATGTCCGAACCAGTGAGGTAATCGTACCTATCTCAATGGGAAAGATAACATATTCGCACATATTAAAAATGGTAAGCCTCGGATAGACCATTGTTGAGGAGCCTGGGGTCACTTGTCGGTAAACCTTGGATTATCTCAAGGAGCCTTCAAGAGGATTGAGCTAGTTACTCTGCCCTTGTGTGTATATCGGATTGTAGATTGTTCCCCCAGGTATATTTATTCCCGTTGGTGACCTTAGTGACTATAAACTTTAGGATTCTTTCCCAAGGTGACGGTGGAGGGAAGGTCCCAATGTACCTGGAGCAGACGTTGACTAGACTCACTTGGACTTTTCGGAGTGTTCTCTTCACTTCGAGATGGTTTAAGTGGAGAAACTTTCACTGGAATGTTTCATTAAGAAATTTGTCGAGGTAACTATTCCAACCGCCATTTCTGCATTAAAATTCTACGACGTTGGATTTCATCACCAACTAGTGTTTTTAGTGTGGGAATCTACTGTTTTTGTGTGGATTGTTCTCTTAGATTTTGTAGGTGTGTGACCAGTTTTATTGTTTCCTTAGAGACTTTAGGAAATTTTGTTGAAATTTTCTTTGATTTCGTGTGTTAATTTTTTTAAAATCATGGCTGAATTACCTAGACAATCACGTAGAATGTAGGGGAAACCCCTTGAGTACATACCAAGCCAGTTAGAAAGAATTAAATATGAGAAAGGACAAACATCAGGGACTGGATCAACTGAACACGAAGAAACATCAATAATTGTTCATCCTGAATATGAAGTAGATCAACCTCGAACAACAGAGAGTACTAAAAGAAGAGTCTCAATTTCTAAACTAGCTGAATGTGTCTCTACAACTAGTGAATTATCATCTACTGATCTTGAAATTTCTGATCTAGAAACTGAACATGCTATATCAGAGATTGCTTCCGAGTTCATTACTCCAACCCCTCATTGTCCCGATTCACCTAGAGTGAAGTATCATATCACTGAAAATCTTCTTCCTGGTCTCATTAGTATTGAAGAAGTTACTGACACTGAAGAAGAAGTTGTTCTTCCTTCACATTAGGAACCTTTAGATCTTCGTCCAATTGAATCGATTTACTATAGTCCTTTCAAACAAGATCCTTGGTATTCTCAATTGACAGATTTTCTACACAATACTGGTCTAAACTATTCACCACCCCAAATTCCTTTTTACGCCATACCAAGAGGCTACAGACTTCCATTAAACATGTCTGGTGAATCATCCATGTTTTTTGCATCTCCAGAAACATATTTGTATGGTGGTTCATCTGTTCTTGCGGGATACTAGTCGCTTTCTGGTACATTCTCAGGAGCAGCTCCTTCTCCCGAAAAATGTATACCATCATCCGGTACAACTAAATCACATACCGAAAATTTGAACGCAGAACAAGTTTACATGATGTCTGGAAATATTTCGAACCCTGAACCTCAAGTTAGTAATTTACCGCTTGGGGGAAACCTCAAGTTAGTAATTTACAGCCTGGGGGGCAACCTCAAGGACAATACATACCTCAAGTACAATATAAACCTTAAGGACAATACATAACTCAAGGTCAGTACATACCTTAGGGTCAATATCAACCTCAAAGACAGTACCCAACTCAGGGTCAGTAGCCTCCTTTAGGGCAGCAGTTCTACCTGGAACAACGATTGTTTCAAGGAGGTGGGAATCATCCAGCTAATTATCAAACATATGTTCCAAATTATCAACCTGGTTATGGTCCTTCCTATGCAAAACCTTCAATGGGACCTTCATATCCCGGAGTAAATATAGTGTGGGATCCATCCCAAGTTCAATAGAATTTGCAACCTAATGTGAAAGTACCCTATTATCAACCTGGACAACCAATTGGTTACAGTCAAATCCAACAACCTGTCCAACCTGTCCAACCTACCATACATGTACCTGCATATGGTACAGTTCAGCAGCCTCGTCTTAGCACACCTAGAACTCCACTGAAAAATGTTGCACCAACTTCTATTCAAGCCACCACACCTATTACTAGAGTTTCTGCAGCTCCTATTTCTAAGGCCCCTCAAGTATCACAACAAATCCATGTAGTTTCTGCACCACAACCTGGACCCACAGTTCAGACTACTGTTCAGATGCCTACAGGTCAACCTGGTACAAGTACAGTTATAATAAGCCAACCTCAGTTTACTTATCAACCGTACCAAGTTCAGTGTCAATATGGACTTGTAGCACAAAATCCAATATATCAGCATCAACCATACCCTGGGTACACGTATCAGATACCTACTCAACCCCAGTATGGTCTGGCTAATCCTGGTTATCCAGGGGGCATTCTGATTCCAAATGCATAGGCCATTCCAGGATATCATGGATATCCTCCTCCTGGTACTGGTATAGTCCCCCAAGGTTATCAATTTCCTCAAGACCCTAACCGTCGGTTGCCATTCATAGCAAATTTGGATTTACCAGATTTGTCGCACCTTATGAATGATCCAATCTATTATCTTCCGTATTGGCTGCCAATGCCAAATAAGTTTCCTAGTGATATCCTAAAGTTTGAAGGTAAATAAGGAGAGGACCCTTCAAACCATGTCATGACTTACCACCTTTGGTGTGCATCCAGCTCTTTGATTGATGATTCGATTCGAATATGACTGTTTCAGAGAACAATGATATATCTAGCTGTAAAATGGTATATTGAAGTACCACGTGGCTCCTTCAACAATTTTAATGCTTTAGCCACTTCTTTCTTAACACATTTTCAATTTCCAGTCAGATATGTCAATTGCACAAAATTTTTGACTTCATTAAAACAATCTACGTCTATGTACATATCTGATCACATACATGAATGGAGACATAGAAGACATTTGGTGAAATTTTTTATTCCAGATTAGATCTTGGCAGAATGGTTCATTAAATCATTACTTCCAAAGATCACTGAAGAGGTGTCTAAGGGAGGAGTTGTTACTAAGGAACAGGTCATTTCTCAAGCTTAGTACTTAGACCTCGTATATACACAACCTGGTACTTTGGATGAAAAAATTCTTGATTTACCACGTCCTGGTCAAATAACTGCAACTCCTTCAGGGTCTCATGCTGCAGATTGTGCAATTGGTTTAGTTAATACAAATAAAAGTAAGAAGAAGTCTTCAAAAAATACTTCTCCTATAATAACTTTACCTGATTCACCAAAGGGATATTCTTCCCTTGAAACTTCTCCCGACATTCACGTTGTAGATTCATCTACAACTAAATCTAAAACTGGTAACAAGAAGAAATGTAAGAATAAAATCAAACATACTTCATCTCCCAAAGAGAAAACCGAAAAAAATTAACCATCTGATGATAAACGAAAACCTCGTTATCCTTGTCTTATCTATGATGAGGATCATTTCACTAAAGAGTGCCCGCATCAGTGTGAGGTCTCTAAATTCATCAAAGGTTCGCCCACACTCGCCGTCTTGAAGGTCATTTTCCTACTCAAGATAGAAAAATGATAGGATCTTCTTCACACTCATCAAAATATATTTTGATGATGTCTCAGGTAATGGTTGTGACTCGATCACAAGACTATGGAAGTAAAAATACTGTTACTGGCAAAGAAGTAGAAAATTCTAATTCGGCACCAACTACATCTCCTTCGGTTTCTGATCCACTTCATATCGAGGAACCTAATCCTGATCTAGTAATTAAACCACCTGCCAAAGGTGTACTTCAGAAATCAACTTTCAATCCACATGAGAGAGCTGCTCAAAACTACAACATTGTTGAAGACTTGGCGATTTCCCCTTCAGCAATGCCAACCTTAGAAGTGTTGAAATCATGTCCAGCACAAAGGAATTTACTTTTATCAACTATTGGAGCTATAGATCTTCAGGATTCAAACCTTATGGTATTCGATTTAGAAAATTTTACACCAAGACTCCCTCATCAAATGGCTTTTCAGATTCCAATATTAGTAAAAAACAGATGTTGATTTTGTACTGTAATTGATGAGGGAGTGTCCACATGCATAATGTCGTTAAACTGTTGGAAATCACTTGGTTCTCTGACACTCAACCAATCTCCGAAAATCCTTAAAGCTTTTGATGGAAGAGGATTCCATCCGTGTGAAATTTTGCAAGATCTACCTATAGAGGTTGAAGGTAAAACTGTTAATTTAGATGTGGAGGTCATTGATGCCCCTATGGATTACAACCTTCTTCTGGGTCAAAGTTGGTCTTATTCTATGACTGTTGTCATGTCATCCGTCTTTCAGTTAATCATGTTTCCTCGCCAAGGAAAGATTGTGAAAATCGATTAGCTATCATATTATTCATTTGACCCAGCTTCTACAGATAGTATCCAACATGTTGGAAAATTGATTATCCATTATGAAGATGTTGGAGTAGGTTTAATAAAATATTTAGCTTTAATGGGAAATTTTTATATACCTCCACCCAACGTACCGCATACTATTTCTAATATCAATATGATTTCATCAAGCACTATTCCATTTGATGACCCTTGGATAGTACCTTCAGAATTAGAAATGGAATCTTTCAATGGCGAGATGCCTTTGAGTCCTTTTGAGATAACATATCAAGCAGTACAATCATTTTCTAATACACTTTCAACTAATCTTGATCCAATGAATGTGATCAATGAAGAATCTTCTTCACTATCAAGGTCAGCCTTGACATCAATTTCCGATCCTTTTCAACAAGTGTTTCATACTGATGAAAGTATTCGAGAATTTTTGTCTATGGATGAATTACCCTGGGATGATCTACATCATAGATCTTAATTTTTACCTGAACTTGATAGGTTAGAAAATGATTTTTCGTCTATTTTTACAATTGATTATTTCAACGAACCACAGAATCCTATCACGATTACAAATTCATATTTTGAGATTAATTTAGGAAACATTTATACCACTGTTCCTATTGACATATCAGTTAAACCTGGAGTTGTTGAAAAAATTCATATAGGTGCTTCATGTACAATGGATGAAATTAATACATATAAAGCCCTATTTCAAGAATTCCGTGACATATTTGCCTGGTCCTACAAAGAGATGCCAGGAATTGATCCAAAAATTGTCGTTCATGAAATAAAGACATACTAGGATGCTAAATCGATTAGTCAAAGATTATGTCTGATACATCCACGAGAAAGATTTATTTATCCAATTCCTTTAATAGATTGGGCATTTAATATAGTTCTTGTTACCAAGAAACAAGGGACTATACGAGTATGTGTCGATTAAAGGGATATTAACAAAGCTTGTCCAAAGGACAATTATCCTACCCCCTATATCGACCAAATCATTGATGATTGTACTGGAAATGAAATGTTTTCATTTATGGATGGATTTTCTGGATACAATAAAATAAACATACTCCTTGCTGACCAACCAAAAACAACATTCATTTGTCCTTGGGGAACTTTTGCTTATTGTAAACTTACCTTTCGAATTAAAGAATGCTGGGGCAACTTTTCAAAGGGAAATGTATTACACTTTTCATGAAATTAAACACATTGTACAGCCTTATCTGGATGATTTACCTTCTCACTCATTGCACAGGGACGATCATCCTACTCATTTACGAGCAATTTTTATGAGATGTAGGCATTACATGTTTCGTTTGAATCCACACAAGTGTGTTTTTTGTGTGCAATCTGAATGATTACTGGGATTTATTATTTACAAAGCTGGCATTCTTGTCGATCCCTCAAAGGTTGAGGCCATTATTAATTTACCTCCTCCTTCCACACTTCGCCAACTCCAAAGTTTGCAAGAGAAAGAAAACTTTGTACGTAGATTTATCCCGAACTATGGTGAGTTAACAAAAGGTTTTACTAGGTTGTTGAAACAGAATGTTCCTTTTATTTGGGATGAGATTTTTGATCGATCTTTTTGATGCTTTGAAACACATGTTAACCCATGCACCGTTATTGTATCCACCCAATTACAACCAGGACTACTTTTTATACCTAGTAGCCTCTGATTCCACCATTGGAATGGTATTAGTTCAAGAGGATGAATTTCACAATGAGCATGTGATTTACTATCTAAGTCAGAATTTGCATCCAACCAAAATTAGATATTCACATGTGGATAAATTTTCCTTGGTAACAGTTCAAGCTGTCCAAATATTTCGTCATTACATATTGTTACGCAAGACTACTGTCATTTCTAATTGCAACCCAATGATGTACATTTTGACAAAACAATTACTTGGGGGAAAATACTCTAAATGGATTGTCATCCTACAAGATTTTGATTTGGAATTCGAAAAATCAAAATCAAATAAATCATTAGTTTTTGCAGAGCTGATGTGTGACTTTCCCAGTACTGAGACAGAAACTATGGTAGAGAATCCCATTGTAGATGAATATTTGTTTCTTATCAGTACGTTAGATTCGTGGTATGGAGATACCATCATTTATCTTCAGTGTAGAAATTATATGCACTAAGCATGCATACGTTCAATATCCACCTAATCTCACACTATTTAACTTTATGCAAGATACTGAATCTATTCCACTTGTTAATATTTTGTGGAAAGATTAATTGCAAACACATGTGAAGCATAAAAAAAATATTCAATCACACATAACAGAGTTTTTAACCGGGAAAGCCTGAAGCTGAAAACCCCAACTATATATTATGTAACATGGAGATCATATGACAATCTCATACAAACATAAAAAGCTTATCACAAGCCCTTAGTACAGTACAATCGTCATACACTAATCAGGACCAATCTTGCAAATCCATGCACCGATCTATGCCACCTGCTAGCTTGCCTCCACTGCGCAATCTTTGCTGAAGAATAGCTCAGAATGAATTTGAATTAATCCATCCTTGACTGCACAATCATCATTGGCATCTCCACTGAGTGTGTGATGCAATCAATGCATCACAATAGTCACAACAGATAGTCCATCTTGCCCTTTCACCTATCTCCCCACTGGGTCTCCACTGAAACTGCCATGCACTGTAGTTAACTGATGTATTGTTCAGTTGATTAATGAGTTATTATTTGTGAATTAATTAACTAATTAATTCACTCCACTCTCACTAGTGTATCAATCAGTTAGACTAGATACAACTAGATCAACTAAGTCTAATTGAGTTAAACTGAATACAACTCCATAACTACTTCTTCAAACTGTGTCATAACTCTGCCACTTGAGTTCTAACTGAATCCTCCATGCATTAGCTCTAGTAAACCCTCAGGAATAGCGTAATTCCTTCTGTCAGCTGATGTGCCACATATGTGCACTGCACTGAAGTGCTCCAAGAGAATAAGCTACTGTTTAGAGTCTGATTATTATTAAGAGCTAATAATAATCGACATGCATCTATTTTTAGATTGAAGATCTATAAATAGACTTCGCCCAATATCCTAAAAATAGAGTTTCATCTATTTTTACAACTTGACCAACCATCCACAAATAGCATCCTGCAACTTCTAAAATATGATCATCATGTCTAGAAATAGACTTGTGCCAAAAATAGCCTGCGGGCCCACTTAGTGAAGGAGAATCTTTTCAATAAGCTCATCATCTTGTTGAATATCAACACTCCCTCTCAACAAGATATGGATTATCCTTAACCCTGATCCTGCCTCTATGGTATTCGAATATGCTCCTGGTGAGTGCCTTATCAAAATATCTGCATCCTGATCCTCCGTAGGAATGTACTAAAGCAACATGATCTTCCACTACACACAATCTCTGATATGATGATATCGGATATCAATATTTTTAGATCTATCATGAAACACATGATTAACCGAGAGTTTAATGCAACTCTGATTATCACAATGAATCACCGTGGGATCTAAATGTGAGCTGAACAAACCAACCAGAATCTTCCTCATCCAGATAACCTCACATGTAGCTAGACTTACTGCCATGTATTTTTCTTTCGTTGAACTGAGTGCCATGGATATTTATTTCCTGTTGTACCAAGAAACTACCGTAGATCCGATACTAAAAATCCCTCCTGATGTGCTCTTTTTTTCTGTTGGGCTTCCTGCACAATCTGCATCCGTGAAGCCATGTAACTTCACCTCATTCGTCTGTCTGTACCATAAACCATACTCAGATGTGCCCCTGAGATATCTCAAAACATGCTTTCCTACCTTCCAAAAGAGCTTGGTAGGCTTAACCATCGCTTGTGAAAGCTGGTTCACCGCATAGCATATGTTCGGTCTTGTATTGACTAAATACATGAGTGAACCCACCAACTGTCGATAAACAGTGGCATCCACTACCTCTGTCGATGTAGCATCCTCTTTCTTCCAATTTCCTGGAAGAGGAGTGTCGATAGGCTTGCAGCCTTGCATGTGAAACTTCTCCAGTATCTCCTGGGCATACTTGCCTTGAGACACAAGCAGTTCACCTTCCCGCTTCCATATTTCCAATCCAAGGAAATAATGAAGGAGGCCCAAATCCTTCATCTCAAACTCCTTTGCAAGGTCTGCCTTGCATGAGTGTATCAACTGCTCATCACCTGTTAGTATTAAATCATCAACATAAAGTACAATGATTAAAAGCTTACCCTCAACCACAATATGGTACAGGTTTTCATCTTCCTCACTCTTGGTGAAGCCAAGTCCAGTGAAATAGCTGTCGATCCGAGTGTACCAAGCAAGGGGTGCTTGTTTCAGCCCATACAACGCTCTTTTGAGCCTGCAGACATGCAACTCACTGTTGAAGATCTCAAATCATTCAGGTTGCTCAATGTACACCTCTTCCTCAATGATCCCATTAAGGAACACAAACTTCACATCCATATGATGAATGTGCCAACCCATCTGCGCTGAGAGAGCAAGGATGGTCTGTATGGAATAATATCGTGCGATAGGTGCAAAGGTTTATTCATAGTCAATCCCCTCAATATATGAGAAGCCCCGGGAAAAAAATCTTGCCTTATACTTCTCAACATTCCCATTAGCAGCTTGCTTTACCTTGTAGATCCATCTTGATCCTACAACTGATTTTCCCACTGGCCTTGGAACAATCTCCCAAGCACTGTTTTTGAAAATGGAGTCATACTCCTCCACCATGGCATATACCCATGTGGGCTCCTGCACTGCTTCTTCAAAAGAATATGGCTCTGTCACGATACACTTGCTCATAAGATCCATGTATCCAGTATATCGGTCAGGTGACTGTCTATGTCTGTGCTGTGATGTAGGGACTCCTACATTCTGTGCCGCATCAAGCTTCAGTCTCTCAGCTTCTGTGGTACACTTTCTGCCTTGTCTGATGTTTGGTTCTGCATGAGTGGACTCCTCCACTCCATGAATCTCCTCCTGTGGCTGATCCACATCCAGAGGCTCATCTTTTGGAACAAGAAGTTCATCTTCCGCATGCAAGTGTAGCTCCCTCTCAAGCGACAACTTCATGGCTTTCACCTCATTGAATTTTATATCCCGTCACAGAACAATCATCCGATTGTCTGGAAAATACACACGATAGTTATGGGGTGTTTCTGTGTACCCCACAAATATCCCAACTTCTGCAGTCGGCTCCGGCTTCTTCTTGGCGTCCTTCGTCACATGAATGTAAACAGGTGAGCTGAAAATCTTCAAATAAGAAATATCAGGCTTCTTACTAGTAAAATCTTCTTTAGGTGTAATCATGCCAAGTACTCTATGAGGACAACAATTTTTCACATAAACTGCAATGTTGCATGCTTCCGCCCACAAGTGAATCTGTAGGCCCTGGTCATGCAGCATTGCTCGTGCAACACCCATGATCGTTCTGTTCTTTCTCTCCGCGACCCCATTATGTTGTGGTTTATGAGGCGCTATGAGTTATCTTCGAATTCCTTATTTGCTATAGAAGTCTTTGAATTCTCCTGAGATGTATTCACCACCATTATTGCTCCGTAGAGCTTTCACCTACTACCCCGAATCCTTCTCCACCAATGCCTTTGAACTCACAGAACTTTGAGAATGTTTCACTCTTCTTCTGCATGAAGAAGATCCAACATCTAAGAGAATAGTCATAAAAAAATATCACATAATACCTGTGTTTTTCTGTTGAAGCAATCGAGAATGGTCCACACACGTCTGTGTGAATTCTCTCCAGGATCACCGAGCATGGTTCTCCTTCTCATGAAAGGTGGTCTTCACAAACTTACCCATTTTACATCCTTTGCACTGATTTGACTGCGCAAGAGTACCCTTTGGAAGTCCAGTAGAAATTTGCTGCAAAATCTTCAAAGCACCATGGTGAAGATGGCCCAAACTCCTGTGCCATAATTCGCCCTCATCCTGGCTCACCACTTCTTCTGCTCTTCCCACCATTGCAGCACAACCATCTACCTCTAGTTTGTAGAGATTCTTGATTCGAACCCCTATCTTCTTGGTTTGACCCATTGTTTAATGTCGAAGGAAGGATTTTCCCTCACTGAAAACAACATCATAACCTCTGTCTTCCAGAATTGCGACCGAGACCAAGTTCTTCTTCAGACCTGGAACATGCATGACATTCTTCAACAAGAATGGATTATTGGATTCCCTCTCAAAGGTAATGGTCCCAATTCCAGTCGCACTGTATCGACCATCATCGCACATCTCTATATGCGTCTAGAGGTCCTTCTCCTCCAAGTCACTAAGCAACTCTTTGTATCCCGTCATATGGAAAGACACACCACTGTCAAGATACCACACCGATCCCATGTAGCTTGAAACCAAGCATGCGATCAAGGAAAAATCCAGCTCAAATTGTGAGGCTAAGGCCTCTCCAGCTACAGATCCAAAAGCCTGCTTATTCTTCTTCTTATGTGGATAGTTAGTGGTGAAAACACTTCACTTTGGACAAATCCTGCTTCTTGCCTTTAGCACCAGATTTTGAAGGATTTTTCTTCCCCTTCCCTTTCCTTTCTTTGGCAGCCAAAGTGCAATTCTCTTCATCTTCATTCTTCAATGAAGATCCATTCCTGGTACCCTGCCTTATCTCCTCCCGCACAAGATCCGACCAAAGTCACTCCCATCCCAACAGTTTCTCCCGTCCATTGACAGAGTCTTCGTAGCTATGAAAAATCTTCAGAAGCCCAAGGAGAGCCAAGCTTACCAAGTCTTCTTCATCAACAACAACCCCCACACTTCCCAGCTCATCCTTGTAGTGGAAAAACTTCGTGAGGTATTTTGGAATACTGTCGCTTTTCTCCATTTTTATTTTTTTGAGCTTGTATTTAAGCGCCAACTTCCTATGGTCACTTCTGCTTTGGAACAAGTCTGTCAAATCCTTCCACATTAAGAATGGAGTGGCTTTACCATGAAGGCTGGACACAATATGGTCCTTCACACCTTCCAACATAATCCTCCTCGTCTTTGCAGTCTTCTTTTTCCATGCATCAAGTAATGCAGTATCACTAGATCCCGGCTTAGGAACATCGCTATTGATGAACTCCTTTAGCCCATTATTCTCCAGCACCACCTCCATCTTGTCCTTCCAGGCTATGTAATTCGAGCTACCATCAAGGGCATACTCCAATCTCAACCCGTTGAAAGACATTTCAATGTATACTCGATTTCTGCACCAAGAATCTTCTGTAGCAAATTCGAATTGTCCACCAGCACAAACTCACTTCACAATTGCAATCTTCAATCAACAAAGCTCCGATACCATGTAGAAATTATATGCACTAAGCATGCATATGTCCAAGATCCACCTAATCTCACACTATTTAACTTTATGCAAGATAATGAATCTATTCCACTTGTTAATCTTTTGTGAAAAAATTAATTGCACACACATGTGAAGCATAAACAAAAATATTCAATCATACATAATAGAGTTTTTAACCGAGAAAGCCTGAAGCTGAGAAACCCAACTATATATTATGTAACATGGAGATCATATGACAATCTCATACAAACATACAAAGGTTATCACAAGCCCTCAGTACAGTACGATCATCATACACTAATCAGGACCAATCTTTCAAATCCATGCACCGATCTATGTCACTTTCTAGCCTACCTCCACTGCGCAATCTCTGCTGAAGAATAGCTCTGAATGAATTTGAATTACTCCATCCTTGACTGCGCAATCCTCATTGGCATCTCCACTGAGTGTTTGATGCAATCAATGCATCACTATAGTCACAACAGATAGTCTATCTTGCCCTTTCACCTATCTCTCCACTGGTCTCCACTGAAACTGCCATGCACTGTAGTTAACTGATGTATTGTTCAGTTGATTAATGAGTTATTATTTGTGAATTAATTAACTAATTAATTCACTCCACTCTCACTAGTGTATCAATCAAATGAGTCTAACTGAGTTAAACTTAATACAACTCCATAACTACTTCTTCCAACCGTGTCATAACTCTGCCACTTGAGTTCTAACTGAGTCCTCCATGCATTAGCTCCAGTAAACCCTCAGGAATAGCATAATTCCTTTTGTCAGCTAATGTGCCACATCTGTGCACTGAACTGAAGTGCTCCAAGAGAATAAGTTGTCGTTTAGAGTTTGATTATTATTAAGAGCTAATAATAATCGACATGCATCTATTTTTAGATTGACGATCTATAAATATAATTCGCCCAATATTCTAAAAATATAATTTCATCTATTTTTCCAACTTGACCAACCATCCAAAAATAACATCCTACAACTTTTGAAATGTGATCATCATGACTAAAAATAGACATAGTCTAAAAATAGACTTGCGCAAAAAATAGCCTGCGGGCCCACTTAGTGAAGGCAACTCTTTTCACTAAGCTCATCATCTTGTTGAATCTCAACATTTAGACCCAAACCTTTCAGCCTAAAATTTCACGTTCAAATTGATGAAAGATCGATTACCAATCACAAAAATACAATCTTGTTGGAGACACACTTTATCGTCATGGAGCGGATTTTGTTTTTTGACGTTGCCTAACTCATGAAGAGGCTAAAGGGTTTTGAATGACTGCCACTCTGGAGCATGTGGTGGTCATATGTCTAGGTATGCCACAACCCAAAATATATTGTGCTATGAATATTTTTAGCCGTCATTATTCAAAGATTGCATTATCACGGTCCGAAAATGCCACAATTTTCAGATATTTGATCGAAAGATGCGTTCACTACCAGCTCCTCTTCACCCCATAATTGATGTTGGTCCTTTTGCGAAGTGGGGTATTGATTTCATTACATGTAACCCTCACTCGGCTGGGGGGAATGGGTATATTATTCTCACTGTAGATTACTTTACCAAATGGGCTGAGGCGATGCCTACATTCACGGAAGATGGAAAAACTGCAGCTACGTTTGTATTCAATCATGTGATTTCTCGTTTCGGTGTACCCCAAGCTATTATCACTGATCATGGAAGTTATTTTTGAAATATAATGATGACTGAACTTTCTGATCAACTTGGCCTGTGCCCTGATAACTCTACTCCATATTACCCACAGGCTAATGGTCAGGTTGAAGCTGTTAATAAAGTTTTAACCACTATGATTAAGTGGATAATCGGAACTCATAAATCGAATTGGCATACCATGATTTTTTCGGTTCTATGGGCATACCGAACGTCAGCAAAAACTGTAACAGGGTTCACTCCTTTTCAACTAGTTTATGGTTTAGAAGTTGTGTTACCCATTGAATGCAAAATACCGTCACTCCAATTAGCCATAGAGTTACTAACATCTACCTCTGAAGAGGAAAAACGCTTTTATACTTAGCACAATTAGATGAGACTTGACGCACCTCTGCATTAGCATCCAAAGCTCATAAAAAACGTGTTAAATCTCAGTATGATTGAATTGTTACACCTTGTGTTTTTTCAGAAGGTGACCTAGTCTTAGTATATGATCAAGCTAACGATAAGCCAGGAGCTGGAAAATTCAACGAATTTGGCATGTTCCTTACATTGTTAAGCGAGTGCTTGCAAAAGGGGCTTATGAATTGATTGATTATGACGGGGTCTTTTTAGATAAACCTAGAAATGGACTTTTTCTGAAGAGATATTATGCTTGATTCTTGTGTGAAGATCTCGTTTGTATATTAGTTATTTTTCTTGTTATATGCCTTAGATTAGATGAGTGTGTCTAGTTTAAGATTTCTTTTACTACTATCACTGCTTATCTTTATTACTCTTGATATTGCAGATGTCAAAATCCCTTCAAACGTACATTGGTTTTGCTGATGGTGCCTGTCGTAGTACACAGAATATTTCTTCCACAGCTTGGGTTACTTATTCACCCATTGATGAGTCAGTTTCTATGCATGGGGTAGGCCTTGGTCAAACAAAAAATAATATTTCAGAATAGAGTGCAGTGATTGAGTTATTATCTGATTCCATTTCATCTGGTATTCATCGTTTGATCATTAGGTTAGATTCAGAACTCATTGTATTACATTTAAATAGAGTATACACACTTAAAAATCCAATGTTATTAAGATTATTTTTGGATGTTCGTCTCTTGGATTTTTTTTTATTACATCGAATATCAACACATTTCAAGAAATTTAAACACATTGGCTGATGCATTAGCTAATCGTGTTCTAGATATACATTTGAACGTTAAAACAGTAAACCAAAACAACATTCGATACATGTTGAACAAGATAGTAAGAGAAAGTAGTAATATCATAGATAGGAGTTTTTTTTTTTTTTCAAAAAATATTACATCGTCTGCGATCATAGGTTTAAAACACCTTATGATCTGCAAAATACAAATACAAAAAAAATTTCAATCCACGATGATCATCCACTATGCGTGGTGATGATCATGGTAGTAAACTATTGCACACGCCACCTTGTGCAGGAATCTCCTAAATTGGCCTGGAAGGCCAGTGACATGTCTCTGGAGATGGAGAGGAATATCATCCATTGATGTCTCAGGGTTATCTATAGTCAACCTCTCTAGGTTGTGCTCCATGTTAGTAAGGATTTCTGCCGCCCGATCTTGTGGTTGTGCGATAGGCTATGTTTGTCGCTTTTCAAAATGACGGAGTGTAGCTGGCCTTTGTGGACCAACATCTGCATTTAAAATTTTGTTATCAGTATTGGACGATTTAAAAAAAATAAAAAATAGAGTTAAAACACATCAAAATGATTCGTTTACTTGATTCGTCCCATTGTGCCCCTCGAGGTAAGGACATCTCAGGATCACCTCTGAAATTGATACTCGCATATGGGAAATATTGAATTGTGAAGATTTGGTTCTGAAACCACATAAAATATGCAGGAGTAAACCGAACCACCATACTGTCGTTGCCACCATGGTGGGCCATCAGTGCAACCCATCGTACCATACGAGGTTCTCTAATTTCACCATGATCAATAGGAATAAGCTGAGGGGCGAGGAATGGAATCCTCTCCAGAGAAAAAGAGATCAGGATGGCGCCATACCCAAAGTTTTTCAACTTTTTATTTTTTTCCCTGGTCAGTTGGCCTTTCATGTTGGCCAGAAACCCTTCACACCAGTCGAAAATGGTACCTCTGAAACATTCAACTATGGTCTACATCTAAGACTTGGTGGCCACATGTGGAGTCATGGTTCCACACAATCTGGTTATTGTGAATGCAACTACTTTAAGATCAAGTCACAAGTTAGTCTTTATATCAATACGACTATCCTTTGGATCTGCTACCTCACTGCAAAACTCTTGCTTGTAACTAGCAACGGGTAGGCCACCTTTCCTAGCTCCAAACAAAGAAATATTTTCTCATCTTCTAGATGATCTAGTGAGAAAGTAAATATCTTCGAGCTCAAGTTTGAGTCGATGATCGCCAATGATAAAGAACTGGTTTTGAACATCCCATTTGTTCACCAACCATGTCATCAATTCCACTTGTGCCCTCATGCCTTAAACTGCCCAGAACTTATACAATGTGAAATTTCTCAACACACGCATTGTGGCTTGATCATTCATAGCTTCATTTTCCACATTTTCGTGCTCACGTTCTCTCCACTCCAACATTGTGCAATAGTCTGCAAATGAATGCATTTGAGGATGAGAAACTTTTAGAGTGGGAATTTTTAACCATTTTTGTGAGAAATCATCAATTTTCATTTGGTCATGGCGACTCTGTAGTTTTTATGCAGAGACAGTGCGGACATCCACATGTTCTCTACATGAAAACCGTGGTAGCCTAGTAATTTTCCTTTAGGAAAATTATCGGGGTCCGCAGGTAACGCATGTATGACCCGTGGACCCCCGAGGGCAGAATTTTAAACATATTTTCTCTTCAAAAAATGATTTTAAAACCTAAAAAGAGAATTTAATTGGATGAAAATGAAGAGAAGAGTTTTTTGGATTACTTGGTTCTGACGATTTTCGAATTGAGCGGTCGGTTCTCCCGTTATCACCTCCAGAACTTTTTTCTGCCAAAGCTCTCAATTTGCAACTCTAAAGACAAAACGTGAAAATGAATTTGTTAAACTACTTTTTATAAGATTTTTTGAATGAATAAAATATTATTTTATTTATTTTCCACTTTAAAAAGTTATTTTTCAATGTTTTTTTTACTTATTGGAAACAGGTATGTTTAATCTTTCAAGTTTTTGTGCAGAATATAGATTTATCGGGTGAAAATAAATCTTTTTATGATGAATACACTTTTATCACTTTTTCGGGCTCTTGAAAATTACGAAAAAATGAAACCCTGGAGTTATCTTTTAAACCCTTTTCAGATCTCTAAACATGAAAAGGTTGATGAGTACTTGAGTATTCGAACTCGTTAAACGAAATGAACAGTAATCCTTTTAGTATAAGTTTACCCCTTTTTCAGACTGAAATGGAATATTTATGAAAAAGGTATAAATTGTCTAATCATGGTCAATAGATTTCTCTCCTGTATTATATTATCCTTTTTCGGGCTTGAGATACTAAATTTACGAAAAATTATACCCACGAAGTTTTCTTATGTTTTTCTTCTGACTCCCAAAAACTGAAAAACACCGAGTTTCACCCATACTGGACTCGTTAAAACTTAACAGTAAAGGACCTATCGATTACAAACATGATTGAACCACTCCTCCTTAGGGTTCAATTTTAATACTAAGTTGGACTCATCCAAAGGATGAGCTTACACAGCAAGCAAACTTTATCCTCCTCAAGCTTGTCAAAAATAAAGAGGTACTTGCCAGAAATGGTGGGGGAAAAAAGAGAAATTGGATCCAGTTGTCACACTTTGTTTCGAAAAAGCAATATACCACTCTTGAACATGACACTTTTTTCACACTCATACCTGGGTTGGGAAAATCCTTTGTTTAACAGTTAATTAAACCACATTGAAAGTCTTCAGTTGGTTTCTAGGTATTAGTTTTAGGTCAACTATTCCTAAACCATATGTAGTGTCGTTATGTGTTCAAGAGACAGTTTAAATAAACTATTCATTGCAAACAATTGTCTCCATTCGCGTTGACCATCCCTGAGTCAGTCATTGCTAAAATTTATTCAAAACTTGATCTAATGGTTTCGTGTTGTGGGATTTCCTACGACGGGTCACTTTCTATCGACGAAAAATCATCATTTAGAAATTTGATCTAGAATCCTATCAATACCTTGGGATCTGCATGCCCTAATGGCAGGTTTCTCGTCTTCAACGGCAGGTTGCATCATTGACCTTTGATCGAACGATTCTGTGAAGTGTTCGACTGCAAATCATTCATTCACACTTCATGGATTGTACTGAGTACTTTGAGAGCCATTGTTATTATTGGTGGTTTCTCTCACACTTGATAATAGTTCACATAATTGACTAGTAATCAAGTGGTTTCTACCATGTTCGACTTCAACACAATCAATTGTATGGATACAATCGTACTAGCTCCAGAAACGGAAATCAAGACCCTGGATCTAGTTTCCACCATCCAGGCTGTGAGGAGTTTTATTATTCACGATACAGTAGACTATTTATGACAGATGGTTGCGTCCATGTTGTGTCTACTATTGATGTAATTTTAAAATCATTTCTGTATCAGAACATGTAGTTAGTTTTGATCTGAGTATGGGAATGCCTACCTTAGCGATGATATACATATATATGTTTGCATTGAATGTTTTTACAGGTTTTCGACTGGTGTGTCCGCAATCCAATCCTCAGAAAGATAAAGCACTTCACTCTTTAGAATTACTTCAGACTTCGCACTTTAGGGGGGAAATTTTTTACATGTTATTTTGTCACCATGACATTTGACTATCTATATGGGTTCATCACTACCTATATTATGCTCCCTTAGAGGTCAAAAACCCCAAATTTCCTAAACCAAGTCTTGGAAATTGGAGAAAAGCTCATTAAAACCTTAAAAAGTCTAACTGTGCACTTTTCCTAGCCATTGCATGCAGTACCGCGGATTCTTGTTCTATAGCCTGCAGCACATCCCGCATGTTCTGCTTATAAAACCTGCGAACCCTCATAAATAGTCAAATAAAGGAGAAAGTAAGTTTTAGAAGCCCAGCTGGAGGAATATTCTCCCAACTGGAAGCTTATAGAGGCATGGGCAATTCGAGCTTCATCCTATACTCATGAGCTCTATCCCTTCACTCATGGAGTTTATCCCTTGGTATTTGAAGCTCAAATCTCTTCATGAGAGGAATCCATCCCCCTCTTCATGGAATTGAAACTACCTCCATTTCCCTATAAATTGATCTCAATGTTCAGTCTCAAGGGTGGATGAAAGATTGTAGAGAAATATAGGTGGTAATTGCAGAAGAATTTCTTAAGAGAGCATACTCTCTATACCATTTTTGATATGAGAATGATCACACACTCATGTTCATAACTTCATGCTAATTCAAAGAGAAGAAGGCTTGTCAATCTGAGGAGGAACGATTGTTTAGGACCCTGGAAGAACCTGTATAACATCAAGGTGAAAGGTTGTAAGGTTACTTCTTTTATACAAGTTAATACAAATGGATTCCATTTTCTCATTGAATTGTTCATGTATCTATTTGAGTAATTCTATTTTCAGATTCCTTGATCACTAAGATAGATTAATGTTTTCTCAATTATTATATCTTTCAGGTGCTTTTAATCCTTTTATTTTTCTTTGATTGCAGGTCTTACATGCTGAAGTGACCTCTTTTGGAGCGACTGGATAGAATATTACAACAAGCATTAGACTTCAGGTAGGGGCATGTCCTCGTACTTTGTTAATTAATAATTCTGAATCACAAATGATCTAGAGGAAACAATTTTCATTTGGTTGTTTGTTTCTAGATATCCTTAGGATACTAGGGAGATCGTTCTTGTCTGAAAGAAGGATTTATCCACATAACAACGTTTTGACCTGCATCATGTCTATCACTTGTTGGAAAGCCATTGGCTCTCGTCCATTGAGTCAGTCCCCAAACACTTTGGAAGCTTTTGATGGAAGAGGTTCTCATCCATATGGTATTCTCAAAGATTTTCCCATCCTCTGGGAGGGAAAGATAGTGAACCTGGAAGTCGACTTGGTGGATGCCAACTTGAACTACAACCTCCTTCTTAGACGTAGTTGGACCCATGTAATGGTTTGCATGGTTTCCACCGTCTTCCGTGTTCTCTGCTTTCCTCATCAAGGGAAGATTTTGGTTGTCGACCATCTCGCTTTATTCTCCTCTGATTCTTCGACAAGAAGCATTCCATATGTTGGGAATACCTCTACCCCCTATGAGAATGTTGGGTCGGGTATTTTTAAGGACTCGTCCCTTATGGGATATTTTCCACTCCCATATCCTAATGTCACCACTATCAACATGATATTATCTGGTCGCGATCCATGCATTGTTCCTAGTCTCAACCAGCTTGAAAGTTTTGGTGACGTTAAGCCTCTCGGCCCTCCAGAAAAAATGTATCAGAGCATTTATATATCTTTTGAGGTTGTTTCTGAAACCAACGAGAAATTGGTTTCATCCCTGGAAACTTATGCACAGTTTCCCTGGTTTGGGTCTTGGGATTCAGATGATCCCTTGAAGGATGCATTCCCCACTGACAAGAATATCTGGGAGGTTATGTCTCTCGAAGAAACTCCATGGGATGATGGCCATCATCGTTCCTCATTTCTCCCTGGCCTTGGTGAGATCTCCACCTGTCTTGAATCCCTTGTTTCGTTTGAATCGACTGGCCCACTTCAGTATCCAATTTTGGTTCATGAAGTGTTGTCTGAAGGAAACATGGGGAATATTTCTACTCCCATTCCAATTGAAATCTCTGTCAAACCAGGGATTTTCGAGAATGTTCATATCAGTGCATCTTGTTCGTCGGATGAGGTCAAGATTTACACCAATCTTTTTAAGGAATTTCACGATGTCTTCGCATGGTCGTACGAAAAAATGTCTGGCATAGATCCTAGTATTGTAGTGCATGAAATCCCCACATATCCAGACTCAAATCATATTCATCAATGGCTTTGTCTTGTGCACCCAAGAAAGGTTGCTGCCATAAAAGGAGAAGTTGAAAAAATTCTCAAGGCTGGTTTCATCTATCCCATATCATTGATGGATCGGGTCTCCAATATTGTTCCCGTTACTAAGAAACAATGGACCATCCAGGTTTGTGTTGACTAGCGTGATATCAATCGAGCATGTCCTAAATATAATTACCCCACTCCCTTTATAGATCAAATCATTGATGAACGTGCTGGGAGTGAGATATTTTCTTTCGTGGACGGTTTTTCTGGTTATAATAAGATAAACATCACTCCAACTAATCAACATAAAACCACTTTTATCTATCCATGGGAAACATTTGCCTACAAGAAGCTCCCTTTTGGTTTAAAAAATCTCGAGGCCACCTTCCAATGAGCTATGTCATATTCCTTTCATGATATTAAACACATAGTTCAACCATATCTTGATGACCTTCCAACTCATTCTGTGAAATGTCGAGATCACCTTGAACATCTCAGGGCAATATTTCTTCGTTTTTGACACTACAATATCTGGTTAAGTCCTCATAAATATGTTTTTTGCATAGAATCAAGTCACCTCTTAGGTTTCGTGGTGTCCAAAGAAGGAATTCGGATAGATCCTCTTAAAGTTGAGGCGATCATCAATTTTCCTCCTCCCTCTTATGTGCATCAACTACAAAGCTTGCAGGGGAAGGCCCATTTTCTCCTTAGGTTTGTCCCGAACTCCAATGATCTTGACAAAGGATTCACTCGCTTGTTGAAAAATGGAATCCCATTTATCTCAGATGAAATTGCCCAAAAATATTTCGATTCTTTAAAGAAATCCCTTATCAGTGCTCCTTTATGACATCCTCCCAACTATCATCGTGATTACTCCTGTGTTTGGTCGTCACGTATAGAACTATTGGTATGGTGTTGGTTCAAGATAGTGATGACGGGAAAGAACATGTAGTTTACTACTTAAGCCACAATCTCTTCGATGTCGAGACTGGCTACGCTCATGTTGATCAACTCACATTGGTCGTTGTTCATGTTGTTCAATGTTTTTGTGATTACCTTCTCCTGTGTAAAACTATATTGATTTCTGACTGCAACCTCATGACTTACATTCTTAAGCGTCATTTTCTTAGGGGAAAATACTGAAAATGGATTTTAATTCTCCAAGAGTTTGCTACTATGAAATCGAAGAAATCACTTGTCTTTGCTGAGTTGATCTGCCATCTTCCAACTAGGGTTGATCCCACTCCCTTTGAAGAATCGATTCCAGATGAATCACTCTTTCTCATTAGTACTCTTGACCCTTAGTATGGAGACCAATTTTTTTATCTCCAAACCCAAACCTTCCAACCAGAGCTATCTCACTCAGAGAGATGACAGATTCTTCACCAGTCCCAAACCTACCACATTATTGGATATACCTTGTATCACACTGGTGTTGATTCCGTCCTCCATCGATGCCTAATGCCAGAGGAAGCTGAGAAAGTTCTTAATGACTGGCACTCTGGGGCCTGTGGTGGTCATATGTTTGGTTGTGCTACTGCTCTGAAAATCCTTCGAGTATGATACTTTTGGTCATCTATTTTTAAAGATTGCATTATTGCCGTCTGTAAATGTCATGATTAGAAAATTTATTCTCAGAAAGAGTGTGCCCCACCCTCACCCTTGCACCCAGTTGTGACTGTCGGGCCATTTGCAAAATCTGCCATCGATTTCATGACCTGTAACCCTCGCTTCACTGAGGGGCATGGCTATATTATTGTCTTCATCAATTATTTTACAAAGTGGGGAGAGGCGATGCCTATATATGATAATGAAGGTCAAACTGCGACACAATACCTGTTTAATCATGTCATAGCTCGTTTTGGTGTCCCGACAACTATTGTCACTGATCATGGCTCTCATTTTCGAAATCATATGATGACAAAGCTTACTGCTCAGCTGGGGCTACGTCATGATAGCTCCACTCGTTACTATCCATGGGCCATTGGCCAAGTCGAAGCTATTAACAATGTTTTGGTAACAATGCTTCAGTGAAACATTGGGAGACACAAACAGGATTGGCATCTCATGATTTTCTTAGCTCTGTGGGTTTACCAAAATTCCACTAAGGCTTCTACCAGATTTACACCATTTCAACTAGTGTATTTTCTCGAAGCCACACTCTCGATCAAGTGCGAAATATCTTCTCTGAAGCTAGACATAGAGCTACTTCCTCGTACTTTGTTAGAAGAGGAATCTTTTCTTTTCCTCGAGCCTCTAGATGACACTCGAAGACTTGTTGCTTTAGTCATTGAAGCACAAAATAAATGAATTAAGGCTCAGTATGACAAATCTTTCAACCCTCATGTTTTCTCCGAAGGTGGCTTGGTCCTACTTTATGATTAATCCCACGATAAATTGAGTGTCGAGAAGCTCAAGACAATGTGGAAAATACCCTATATTGTTCAGCGTGTATTGGAAAGAGGTGCCTATGAGCTAGTAGATTATGAAAGAAATCAGTTGGTTGAGCCCCGAAATGGACTCTATCTAAAGAAGTATTATGCTTGATCATAAGTATGATACTTTGTACATTAGTGTGTTATTCATTAGTGTGATATTTAGATTATTTGGTGTGATTTTTTGCTTTGTAGACATGTTTCCTCTGCTTACCTAGTGTTCCACTTGGTTTTCAGATGTCGTCAAACCATTATATCGGTTCGATGATTGTGCTTGTTGTAGCACATGGAGCTTATCTTCCGCAACATGGGAACTTTTTCCCCTGATGGTGAGTTGATTAATCTACAAGGTATTTTCTTGGGTCAAACAACTAATAATATTTCCGAATATAGTGCGGTTATAAAGCTATTATTATATTAAATTGATCTCGGTATTAGAGATTTGGTTTTCAAATTATACTCACAACTGGTTGTGTTGCAATTAAATGGTCATTATTCAGTTAGAAACCCTCAAATTTTACACATGTATTTACGTGTTCAATTATTGGAAAGGAATTTTGATTACATTACATATCAACACATTCCAAGAAATTTGAATACATTAATAGATACATTAGAAAACTATGTATTAGATAGACATCTGTGTAACATGTAAAAAAACCAATACAACATCATGATATATGAAAACTTAGTATCTGTCGAAACATGCATATATATATATCGAGTCTGTCAAGTGTGCTACATAAAAAAATAAAAAAATATGTGTTTTGTGACACAAATGGATTTGTGAGCCTACATCAATACAAAAATGTAAACTAAAGGCTGTTATCCGCCCACATGGTGCTCATGATAGCATGTGACTGCTGAGACAACTCTCCAAAGTAACTGATGCAATCTGCCTGGGACCCCAATTGTATGCCTATGGTAGCATATCTTGTCAAATGTAGCGTACTCTAGGATGCCTCTTGTGAGGGCTGACTGGTTACGCTACACCTCCGCTAGTGGGTTTGCTCCCTCCTCATAAGGATCATTCTCGATTTGGCATGCTATCTGTTTCCCCCCTCCCTGAAGGGGCATGATCTCGCACCACCTCAACAACCTCCAATCCCTCAGCTCTGGATCATATATATCTCTAACCATTGGTACTGAAACAGAGGCACTCCCTCCAAGAAGAAGGTAACTAGGATGGATCCATATCCAAACTATTTCAGTCGTCCTATCTTGCACTTGGTTAGTTGACTCTTCATATTGGCTAGCAACCCCTCACACTCGTTAAACATTGTGGGAGCTAGAAAATCCACTGCGTAGTGGAACTCGGACTTCATTGCCTCATGCAACGCCTGGGCCCCGGCTACTCGGGCCATACAATGCCAAATTTTCCTTAAAGGTAGAACGGTGATGGTTTTGATGTCTACCTTACTGCTGCTAGTCTTTTGGGCGCCTGGGCAATGTCTATGGATAAGCATGCTAGTGCTCTCCCCTCCAGTACAAGCTTCAAAGAGTTGGATCCTCTCCCCTCTCCTTGACAACCATGTGATGTAGTAGATGTCCATGACCTCTAACTCAAGTTCTTGATCCCCAATTATGAAAACTTGGTGATCTACATCCCATATCCCGATTAGATACTCAAGGAGCTCCAGCTAAGTTCTTGGCCCTCAATTCTGGACGAACTTAAGCAATCCGCAGTTGATCCGGATTTATGCAGGAACGCAACAGAATAAACATATAAACATAAATACAGAGATGCAGTGGAAATAACACTTCATTTCATTAATATCAATGAACTGAATTTTGCTTACAGACAGAATGGAAATAAAACTAGCTAGGGCGCTGGTAGCTATCTCTGAGAAGAGATGTGGCGGCTACAGGCCTCTGAACTGTGTTACAATGAGGCTCGAGGGCCTATTTATCGTTTAGAAACAATGGGAAATCCTAAACAGCCAAAACCCTAACCCTAGGAGATGAAGCGCCAAAACTATGGGCCCCGTTTGGGTAAATTGGTGTTTCAACTTCCCAGGGGCGTAACTTTGGCATACGATCTCCATTTGACGCATACCATACCTCGTTAGAAAGATCTATCCGAGGACTACAGGAATGGGCAACATCGGTCCATGGACCCATGTTGCCCTCCATTTTCCCAAAAAACGTCGTTTAGGGCCTCAAAACGGCTCCGGAAGTTTAGGACCCGAAAAACTGCTAAAAATAGTAAACTGTGCCGAAACTGAAAAACTGAAATGGACAATGGTGGAGCCCCAAGTGGAATAGGCAGGTGACCACCAATATCCACCTGGATCATTCCTCCCCCTTAGGAAGCAATGGTCCCCATTGCGTTAAGTTCCTCCATGAGATGAGGAAATTTCTGCTGAACTTGGTCCCTGGTGAACCACTTTCCTTGGTGCAGGAGTTGGCCAGCTTTGACAACCCGATATAGTTGGATCTTGTGCTGGCGAGTGTTCTTGATTTGCATGTCCATGATGCAATCTGTGGTGGCCTGTTCCATGCAGTCTGGATTTAACTCGGTTGGTGTGAGTTGTTCTGCAATGTCCGAGGTGTCCAGTAGAGGTGGGAAGTAAGGACGAAGGCGATCCACATTGAAGACTGGGTGCAGACCAAGGAATGGTGGAATACTGAGCTCGAATGCATTGTTCCCTACGGCCTTGGTGATGGTGTACGGACCGTATCGGAGCGGGCGAAGCTTGCGGTGGGGTCCAGTGAGGCGCTCCTTCTGCAAATGTAGCCATACTTTGTCACCCACCTGGAAGTTGTGTGGCACCCGGTGTTGATCATGGCGTTGCTTGTACTTGGCATTGACTCTGTCCAATATATCATGAACCTGTTGGCGGATGTGTTGAATGCGCTCGATGAAGCTACTGGCTTTGTCAACTTCAGACTGGACATGAGCTGAATTGGCCTGAGCAGCTGCAAATGGCATGGCTACGTCAATGGGGCATAGTGGCTGGAATCCCAAGCCCACATGAAAGGGGCTATGGCCGATTGAACTGTGGAGAGCCCGATTATAACTATGTTGTACATAAGGGAGGCTCTCGTCCCATGTGCGTGGATGCTTTGAATTGTACATGCGCAGAATGTGTACAATCATTATGTTGACGACCTCTGTCTGGCCATCTGTTTGGGGATGGAAAGCTGTGGACTTGGTGAGCTTGGTATCCAACATCGACCAGAGGCTGGACCAAAATGTGCTGAGGAACGTGCTATCCCGATCTGATATGATAGACTGTGGGATCCCAAAGTGCACCCACACTCGTTCAAAGAAGAGTTTAGCGGTGGCTTCTGCTGTGATATTCTTCTTGCAGGCCGCCATAATGGCCATCTTCAAGAATCTGTCGACGACCACAAAAACACAGTCATTTCCCTGCTTAGTAGAAGGCAGGCCCGACATGTAATCCATGGAGATGGATTCCCAAGGTCGACTAGGGGTAGGTAGAGGAGTATATAAGCCTTGCTTCTTGATGGTCGGTTTGGCAATGGCACAAGCAGTGCAGGATCTGATGTGCTTCTCGACATCCTTTCGAAGGTTCGGCCAATAGAAATACTTCTGTAGTATTGCTACTGTTTTCTCGACCCCGAAATGCCCAGCGACTCGACTGTAGTGTGCTTCCCTTATCATCTTGGCACGCTCGCTTGAAGGAACACAAAGGTGTCCCAGGTGACATAAAAGTGCATCTTGGAGGTGAAAATTTGGAACTTGTGTGCCCCCCAAGAGTGCCTTGTAAGTGTGGCCGAATTCTGGGTCACTCTCATAAAGAAGCGGCCAATCAGAAGTCTCGTGCCCACAAGAGTTGAGCACAGTGGTGAGCGCCACGATCGGTGGTCGGCTGAGGCAGTCTGCAACATGATTGGTGCTACCCTTCTTGTACTTGATGTTCAAATGAAGCTGTTGCAGATATGTGGACCACTTCTGATGGCGATCATTCTGCAACTTCCCTTGTGTCTGTATGAACTGCAGGGGCCGGTGGTCTGTGTGGATGATTGTTTCCTTCCCCAAAATGTAATGCTTCCATTGTCGACAAGCTTGCATAATGGAATACATTTCTTTGTCATAAGTGGGATACTTGCGAACTGTGTCAGACAATGTCTCATTGTGAAATGCCATTGGATGTCCCTGTTGAGTAAGAACTGCCCCAATAGCATAGTCAGAGGCATCTGTCTTGATCTCAAATGGCTGTTGCAAGTCTGGTAAAGTGAGCACTGGGGCAGAACAGAGGCGGTTTTTCAGTTCTGTGAACGCCTTCTGTTGAGGTTCCGACCAAAAAAATTTTGCTCTCGCTCCTCCCTTGGTGACTTGACTCAAGGGCCAAGTGATATGAGAGAATCCCAACACGAACCTCAGATAGAAATTAGCAAGACCCAGAAAGCTGCGAAGCTCTGTTATAGTGGTTGGGGCTGGCCAATCCCGAATGACTTGGATCTTGGCTGGATCCACATGCACCCCCCTTTCATCGATAATGTATCCCAGATATTGAACCTGGGTCATGCCAAAAGTGCACTTCTCCAAATTGGCACACAACTTGTGTTGCCGCAGTGTTTGGAGGACTTGTCGGATGTGGTGAAGGTGCTCTTCCCAAGTCTGGCTGAAGATTAGAATATCATCCAAGTACACCACTACAAATGAGTTGGTGAATGGCCGCAAGATGTCATCCATCATCCTCATGAAGGTGGCAGGAGCATTCGTCAACCCGAAAGGCATGACCAGCCATTCGAAAAGGCCTTCCTTGGCTTTGAAGGCAGTCTTCCACACATCGGAGGGTTCAATTGGTACCTGGTGATACCCAGACTTCAAGTCGATCTTGCTGAAATATTTTGCACCTTTGAGTTGGTCAAGAAGGTCATCAATCCGTGGGATTGGGTACCTATTCCGGACAGTGATCTTGTTCAGCGCCCGATAGTCAATACAGAGTCTCCACGTCCCATCCTTCTTCTGTACCAACACGATCGGGCTCCCACGGGGCGATGAACTTGGTCTGATGTGACCTTTCTGCAACAGCTCCTGAATCTGCCTCTTGATTTCATCATTTTCCAGAACAGAGCGTCGATAGATCGGTCCATTGGGTAGCGGCGCACCTGGGGTCGGATCAATCGGGTGCTTGACCTGGCAGTGCAGAGGAACCCCTGTGGGTGAGGTGAAGATGTCCCCGTACTCCTCTACGACCTTATCCATTTGTTGTTGTCGTGCAGAGGGGCCCTGTCTGGAGGTCGTGGCCACAGTCTTCTTCTTGCTGCAGGCGGATCATCGGAAACGAATTTCTGGTTTGGGAAATAAGAGCTTGCATTGTTTACGATGAGAGAGAGATAAACGACGAGAGAGAGAAACCTGCGGTATCTGTACAACTTATTTCCCAAAGTAACAATAACAGCACGAGGTCGAGACTCATACACAGCATGACGCTTCCACAAGTATGGTTGTCCTAATAATACATCGAAAACATCAATAGGAGCAACGTCACATAATACCTCATCTGTGAAGGGCTTGATGCTATAAGGAAGGCGGCACTGCTGGCTGACGCGGAGATCTCGTCCTTGGTGAAGCCACCCGATGGTGTATGGATGTGGGTGAGCTGTGGTCGGCAAGCCCAACCGCTTCACGGCGTCTGCTGAGATGAGGTTCTTTTGGCTCCCATTGTCGACAATGAACTGTACAGGGGAGCCCTTTACCCACATCTGGGAGTGGAAGAGGCGTTCCTCCTCCTCTGGATCTTCCGGTTCCTCCTTCTGGACCTTTGTAGTGGCAACAGTGGCGTTGGGCTCCGCATCAATAATCTGTTTCCTTTTTTCATTCCCCTTTTCAGGTTCTGATTCGGAGTCGGAGCATGCATCTGACTCAGAAGCCCTCATCTCGGCCACTAGCGACTGCTTGGCCCGACACTCACTTGTGTTGTGAGTGGAGCTCTTATGGAACTCACACCACTTTCCCGTGTCCTTCTTTGGCTTTGCGGTGCTGTTCTTTTCTTGTAGCTTCGATGAGTTGTCTTTAGCCGCCATGCCTTGGCTCGGTCCTTTGTTCTGCGGTTTGGAAGCACCTTTCCCTTGCTTTTGATTCGCAGATCCAAAGTCTCGCTTCTTCTGCTTGAATTTCTGCTCAATCTTGGCAGCATACCGGTATGCAGTACCAAGCGAGGAGATGTCAAGGAACTCCATTTCCTCCTGAATGTATTTGTGCAGACAGCTGCGATACTTTAGCACCAGATGTTTCTCTGAATCTTTGATACCCAACTTTGTGCGCAGGGTATGGAACAGATTCGTCAGCTCATGCACATCTTGATCCCTTTGTTGTCGCAGCGTGGTCCATTGTATGTGCTTGTCCTCATAGCTCCCTACGGGATAGTACTGTTCCTTGACGGCGTCTCGGAAAGAATTCCAAGTTGGTACGGCCGAGAACAGAGAGGGTTCTGTCTGGTCCTTGTTCTCACAGTAGGTTTCCCACCAGTCCTTAACATGGGGGGTAGCTTTGAGGAGTGCAAAAATAATCTTCTCCCGGTCTGAAAAGTCATGAGCAGAGAAATATCCTTCTAATAGATTCAACCATCTATCTACGACATCTGCGTCTATTTGACCCTCAAATATGGGAATGTCAAAATTTACTTGTACCTTAAAGGGAGTCGCAACTCCAGAGTGGCTACTGGATGCAGATGCGCCGCCGGTGGGCAGCCGCTGAAGGATCTGAGCAAAGCTATCCATCATCGCGTTCCTTTGTTTTTCGAGGCACATTCATTTGTTTTTCGAGGGCCTCCTCGAGCAATATTTTGATAGGATCTCCTACTCCCTCATCTTTCTTTTCATCCCCCATGGGCGACCATCGAGGTTTACGAGGCTGATTTTGCAAAGGTTCAACCAGATCAATCCCTAACTCCTTATACCCCGACCTCGTTGGGGACATGCAAAGAAGAACCGAGAAAAAAGTGCACTGCCCGATACCACCGATCCGGGATTTACAGAAACGTCAAATGCAACAAAGCCACATAAACAACACAGTAGGATGCGTCGAAATAATACCCCCTCATTTCATTAATATCAACGAACCCACTTTGCTTGCTATTGTACGAAATAAAACCAGCTTAAGGCGCCGGTAGCTATCTCCGAGAAGAGATGTGGGTGCTACAAGGTGCCCTCCGGGTAAAATGTTACAATGAGGCTCGAGGGCCTATTTACAGCTTAGAAACAATGGGGAGGCCAAATGTACCAAAACTATGGGCCCCGTTTGGGTAAATTGGTGTTTCAACTTCCCAGGGGCGTAACTTTGGCATACGATCTCCGTTTGACGCGTACCATACCTCGTTAGAAAGATCTATTCGAGGACTACAAATTTGGAACGGGAAACATCGGTCCATGGACCCATGTTGCCCTCCTTTTTCCCAAAAAACATCGTTTAGGGCCTCAAAACGGCTCCGGAAGTTTAGGACCCGAAAAACTGCTAAAAATAGTAAACTGTGCCGAAACTGAAAAATTGAAATAGACAATGGTGGAGCCCCAAGTGGAATATGCGGGTGACCACCAATATCCACCTGGATCAGCAGTTCCTTTGTGTGTTTACGCAATTTGGGTCTTGGAGAGCTTGGTGGTCTTCAACCTCGTGGCCCCTCTCTTTCCATTCGATCACCATCTTCACTGAAAACACCTGCAAAACATGTTCAAATGAATTTTTAGGAGCTTTCACTAGAGTTTTTTTTGAAATAAATCATTTAAAATGGGTAGTTTTCTTGTTAAAATTCTTCCTTGCAGTCAGCAAGCCTATCAGGATGAAAAAGGCATTGACAAGGCGCTTCCCTAATGGGCTAAGAGAGATCAACACGGCTCCAATAGCTCAAACCCACGCTAATCTCCAGCGAAAATAAAATTTGAAATTACCCCCCCAAAAATAAAATTTCTAAGCTAAACCACTTAAGAATTGAATCAAATCAAAGAGAAAAGTTTGAGCTCTTTCCTGCAGTTGACATATTATCGAACGGTGTCCTGGATTGACTGCACCATTGATCTAGAATTCGAAGGAAAAGAGGGTAAAATTCACTTTCACAGTTTATTCCAAATAGAATGGTTAAAATGATTAAATTTTTGTCTATTTCTAGATTTTTGAAGATATTTTGACCATTATTTTATTATTTTTCCTCGATATCAATGATGTTTGTCATTTTTTGTGTAGCAATAGGATTCATTATACTGACAGTGATTATTTCTGATGCAACGATTTTTATCTTATCTCTTTTTCGGACTCGGTAAAAATAAGAGAAAAAAGGAAACCCCCTGGACTCTTCTTTTATCTCTTTTCTGACTCTCGAAAAATGAAAATATTGTCGAGTACTTGTCTTTTCAAACTAGTTAAGGTAAATGAAATGACGTGGTCTTAGTATACGTTTACCCCTTTTTCGAGCTGAGATTAACTATTTACAAAAAAGGAATACCTTGCTCAAACATGGTCAAGAGGTTCTCTCCGATATTGTTTTCTACCTTTTTGGATTCAAGAAACTATTTATGAAAAGGGACATGATGGAGTTTGATTTTCCGTTTCTTTTTTGAACTCCCTAAACATGAAAAAGACACCGAGTTCTCCTTCCGCCAGACTCATTAAAAAAATAAACGGCGAAATAATTCTTACCATCATGAGACTGTGTTCCTCCTTCCTAGGGCTCGTTAAAATTACTAGGATGGATTCATTCAAAGAATGAACTTACATGCTCAGCTTAAGTTATCCTCTTCACATTGGCTATCAAAAATAAGGAGGTACTCGTTAGCAATAATGGGAGAAAATTAAAAGTGGAACATCTTATGTGTTTTGGGCAGCTTGTTGCTCTTGAACATGACACTCATCTGCAGTTCGTGTCTGGTTGGGATATCCTTCATTCAGAATTTTGCCTCCTGGGTTTGGGAAATCCATTTGCCTCTCATTTGATCACCATTTCATTCATCCTGACCTTTGATCCTATTTTATTTGAATGCTTCTACACTCCAGAGTTGTGTCGCTAATATGTTCAAGAGATGTCCTTTTTGTCAAAGTCAAACATCCTCTGCTTATTTGACCCTATCTATTACAGTCCTGAATCACTCATATTATCTTGAGATATCTATTTTTTCATGTCAATGATGTGGGAATCATTATGGCCCTCCTTCGACGAATCAATTCCTATCGACTTCAAATCATTATCCAGGAAGATGATTTAGAAACTATTTTTTAGTACCTTGGAGATAGCATGCCTCAATGAAAAGTTCTTTGTGTTTGACGACAGGTTCACCTCACTGGCCTTCGATCAAATGATTCTACAATTGTTTGACTTCAACTCATTTATTCACACTTGTGGATTGCGTTGTTGTACCTTAAGGGCCATCCTAATTATTGGTGGTTTCTCTCGTGCCTCTTAATTTTTCTCATCATTAACCAGTAATGAGGTAGCTTCTACCATGTTCGACATCAGAACATATATTCACATGGATAGATTCATACATTGGGTAGATTAAGATCGAGATGAACACCTTGGATCACATTTTCCATTATCTAGGCTACGTGGAGTTATTGAGTATTCATGATTGTACGCATGATCTTTTCTATACAGATGGTTTCATCCATGTTGTGGATTTATTTCCATGATCTCCTTTAGATGGATGGCTGCGACCATGGCGTGGGTTCATGTGTTATTTGATGTCTAGTCCATAGATATGTTGTGTTGAATCCCCGAAAATCGGGTCTACAACAAGGGGGATATCGTCCCGGTCCGGACCTTGGTTAGCAGCTCCTTTTCCGTTTGGTGTAGTGGGTCCGACTGGGGATAATGGGACCAGTTTCCCAATTTGTGTGTGTATGTTGAAAATAGATATTTCTTCTCTAAAAAAGGTTCCTAAGTGAAATGCTTTTATTCTATTTCTAATATAATTATATGCAAATTGTATTCTAATTTAAACAGAAATATCTAATTCTAAACTAAACCCGGGATAAGATCTTGTTTATGCGATCTAAAATAATTTTGAATAACAATCGGTAATAAAGATCATTCAATTGCTATAATAAAAGAATTCAATAAAGATAAACCACTTCATATAAAAAGTTAGATGAAATGGTTGTGAAAAACATATCGCATAATAAGCTATTCATACATTAAGCAAAAAAAAATAGTCATCACCGTACAAAAGTGCCAAATGATAACTGAAGCATTCAAGCATCAATATATAAATAACTGAACATAAATATCACTTTTAACACAGAAGCATAAAAAAGTTAAGAGATAAAAGTACCATTTATAACTGGTTCTACTCATGAGCTAGAAGCAATAATGATTTATCTTCTCCTAATCCAACATCTACTAAGAGTACAGAAATGCAACATCAGTAGCAGATATTAGACACAGATATCAATAAATCTCGTTCCATTCATTCATCAAAACCTCCTCTGAGGATGCAGAAGTGCATTTTCTGAGGATAAGTTTTTGACAAATTTCTGGACCCTTCTCTAAATGCATGAAAAGGTTTTAAATACTACTAACTAAATCTAATTATAGTTTATTACAAAAATTTAGGATTTGGTTTAAATGACTGTCCTTTTTCTAGGCAAAAATAAAGTTAAAAATAACACTAAATCTAAAATTAAAATTAACAACTAACTACTTATGACTCTGGTCTTTGAATTTGCAAGCATCCAACATTGATTTGAGAAGAGGGGGCCGGCCGACTTCAGATTTCAATTGTCCTGAAAAGTCGAAATCAGCAAGTGTGGGCGCGATCTTCTCAGCAGAATTAATGATGCAATTAAGAGTACTACATTGACTATGTGATTTTACTAGACAGGTCCAGTAAGAATCCCAGTTTAATTTTGTCAATTCTTGAATTGATTTTACCTTTTCTTCCGCTTTCTGTTTCCACTCTGTTTGCAATTGCTGTGCATGTGGTAGATATCCCGAAATGGTTTCTGAAATTAAATTAACTTTGTGCAAATTCTCAATTACACAATCAATGATGTTGCTTGCCGCTGTAGCTGCTTCCTCTGCCGCTTTTTCTGCCTCTCTGATCTGTGCATCCCAAATGCTAAAGAGCATTTCTTTATGACTATCATTGATAATTGGTGATGCTGCTCTTTTTCCTTCCTCTGTATTTTTCCATGCCAAATAATTAGTAACTCTTTCATTTGTTAAATCATAATCATGTCGTAATTCTACGACATGATTAATGATTTTATCACTTTCTTGACAAAAAGAGTTCCACAGTGAGATTTTCTGGCATAATATGTCTTGCTGTTGCAGCAATTGATTATTCAAAGAAATAGACTCTGAGATAAATTCTGTAAGCTTGGGGTTGTCTTTATGCTTTTCTTGCATAATCTGTATTTGTTTTTATTTTTCGGCCAAGATTTTTTGATACCCGATTTGCATTTGCTGAAACTCTTGCTGTAACTTTTCAAATTTCACCTGTGCTTCACTGTTAGCATGTGATTGTTGCAGTTTTTGTTGCAGAGCTTGTATTTGATCCTCTTTTTCATTTAATAACAGCCTTACCTCAGATGCTTTGTCAATAGTTGCGGAGGCATAAGCTCCTGTTATCTCAGATAATTTAGTAAGATTTTCAGTGGGATCTGTAGTAGGATCTTTCCATAAAACATCGAATTGTTCTGCATCAGTAGAGAGGGTACTTTCTAATTTTCTCTTCTTTCTTTGCTTCCTCACTACTGATTTATGTTGCAGGCTGTAGAAAATATCCAGAGGAGGAATTTCCTCTATTCTAAGTATAAGCTCGGCAGAGGGAGTAATAGGTATATGTTCTCTTTCTGTGACATTGCCACTTATTTCTGTAACCAAAACTTTTGCTGTTTGTGCAGGATTTTGTATGTTCTGTCCTTCAACATTAATCAAATCATTAAATGATTCCCATTCTTTATCTAATTGAGTGCTGATGGATGGTTGTTGTACATTAAGAGGTGGAAGAATCAATTGTGGGGTAGTTGAAGTCTGTTGTTGTGATAGCTCTTTTGATTGAGCTGTATCCTTGACTGAGCCTTCACTTTTATCCTGATCAGATTTTTTAGAATGTTCAAAAATTTCTTTGTCAGATTTTGACTTAGACCTTTCTGAATCTGAGTTGTCGCTGAGACTGACGTTACGAGTTGGTTCCCTTGCGGGTTCCAAATGCAAATTATCTAAAGGAATAGTAGTCAATCTTCTTTCTCTGTATACTTTAAACTTTTGAAATTCTTCTGGGGAGAACCGTGCTTGAGCTAAATTCAAAATGTCTTTAAATGAACATTTTTCTTGAAACATATCGTCAAAAAGATCTTCTTCTCCAGAAAATACTCTTACTTTGACAAAAGTGGTGAAATCCTTGACAATGCTATATGGATCAAATAGCCTTCTCAGAAACTTAAACAATTTTAAACATGTAACATTGTTGACTTCCTTAAATGCGTGACCAACATCAAACAATGAAAATGCTCCGCAGGAAACAGGAAATTGTGGCGAGATGGCCTTCCTTTTATCCTTTAATTCTTTTGTCAAACCTCCGTCTCCACAGGTTTGATATGCAATTTCCCGAGCTATGAGTTTATCCGGAACATATAAGGGAAAAACATGAGGAGAAGCAAAGCTTCCAAAAACCCCCACATAGGTAAACAGTTCTTCTCCAAACCATCTTGCGACAGGGAGAATGTCAACTTCTGCTTCAGGGGACAACCTTGGGGCATCCTTATTATACAACACTCTGTACAAAGGCAACATTATGCCATGGCAAATTTTATAAAAATGAGGAATGAATTTTGATTCCCACAAATCGTTGTGATAGATATGAATGGGCAGGGGATCTTGAATTGTCCATTGCCAACCCATTAAAGGGAACATAGAAACAAAGCAGATTGAATCCATAACATAGGCAGATAGATAAAAAGGAGGAGAAATCCTCTGAGACACAGTCCGTTTAGACCAGTAACTGAAAATAGCCGCGGCTAAATTGTTAGACAATATTTTGGCCCAGTCTAAAATGGTGGCGTTAACAACAGCATTCAACAAGGGAAGCCATTCAGGCAAAATCTTATTAACGTCAGGATTTCCAAAAAGCTTGCATAACATAGCAGAAGCAAAACAATATGGAGAGGTGAGTGAACCGGTACTGTACATACCGTGTTTATCTTTCTTCAGTGGTTCATCTCTTTTGGTCCATTCTTTAGTGCATTCTACCAAATTTGCATTTTCCTTTGCAAACTTCTCCATAAATTGTTTGTTGTAAATTGCCTGAGACTCCGGAAAATGATACATAAGCCTCAAATCTTCTGGAGTAAACGACCCGATAAGCTCTTGACCTGGAGTTTTGAACTGTCTGTCTGTGATATCAGTGCTATCCAGCACCCATTTGACCATATATGTATATGGAAGAATTCTTGGTCTTGCTGTTATCTGGTGTAGAAACGAATAAGCCAGCTCTGTAAGAGATGCTTCAGAGGAATTTCTTGAACCAGCTATAGCTGAAACATCCATTACCCTTGGGTTTTCTTCTTCAAGCAAACTAAACATACCCTCCCAGGTGGTGATACCAGCGTCCTTGTTGCAAGCAGTGTTTGCGTATAAATAAGCCATCTCTTTATTTTCAGAACTCGCAACTTTCTCTTTCCTTTCAGAACTAGGAAGCTTCTCTTTCTTTCCCATAATGCTTTGAATGTTGCTTTGTATAGCCTCCTGTTCTTCGCGCCTGCAGTTTTACAAATTAAGTGAGAATAATTACATGAGAAAGGTGACGGGATGGTTTTAAATGCCGAAGGCGTATGAAATATATTATTTAATCGTGAAATAACCCTTCGATCAAAACAAAATCCTTTTCATTAATAACTGACGATTCATTCATTAATTTTATATCAAAGCGCATAACGGATATCAATTTATGAAAAGATTTACTTCGAGTAACGAGCTTTCAAGAATCTACGATAGTGCGATCTGCGATTTGCTTTGCAATATCGCAAAATCGCAATATCGCAAATCGCAGTTTTCACAAATCGCAATCAATAACATCGTGGAATCGCAATGTCGTGAAATCGCAATATCGCAAAATATAATATATGAATAATATCCGTTAATATGTTTTCTGCGATATGCGATTTGTGATAAACATTTTAGTGCGATGTCATTGGATCGCGGTATCACAATTTTGAAGATTCTGCATTGCTTAAGATATATTCTACTTTTTTGCGATAAATGCGATGTTTCCTTCAAAGAGAGATTTTATTCTAGTCTATCATAAAATTTAAGTTTAGTTTAAAGATTTTCCAAAGAAATTTCCTTAAGTCCATGTTAGTAAGTTTTATTGAAAATGAAAACAAACACCAATAAAATTTCTTAGATTTTTTAAACTAAGGGTCCCCACTTATTTAGTATTATTACTAACATTAAATAAGAAGGGGGGTTGTTGCTGGCCACAATAATTGGTGATTCACTTGGAAGAACCAGTTATCTCTGCTTGAATTTTCTAAAATTTTCAAAACAGAAAATTTTCTGGAAAATCAAACTTTATTATAAAAAGACAAAGTACATTATTCTTCTATCTTATGAATGATATTTCATTTCTTCTATGATCAACTTTGACTATTCTCTTCCTCAAGCTAGTCCTTGTATCTACATCAATCATTACTTGGTTTTTTAAAGATAAAAACAAAAGGCTTCTCTGTAAATCAGTTTTGAATATGCTCATTTGTCGTAGGTAGAGCCACTGCTGCCAGCAAGCATCTATAGCCTCGACAGGGTTACCTATTACCCAACAATGATCTTGTGTCCTACTTAGAAAAATATACAATTTTCAAAGAGAAATCCATATTCACACTTATCACTTTTTATTTTCTTTTTATTCTTAAAGAACAATGTCTTGGTTTGGTAGCCAATTTATGATAGTGCCATTCACTTGATTTATAACTTTGCTGAACAAGCTGGCTCGTGATAAGACCCCTTGCTTTTTGATTTCTATAATCTTAAGTCATTGCCCTGTTGTGGTATGCAGTATTGGCAAAGTCAGCAAGCTATAATATCTATGATCATGATAAGTCGGCTCGTGATGAGACCTCTTACTCTTTAAGTTAAAAAGTGTATCATTGGATTATTCCTTGAAGATTGTAATTTACTATGTGGGGAGGAAGTCATTGTTTCCTTAAGATAGCTCTGGACGACAATGATAGAGTTTTTTGTAAGGAACTTTTCTACAGAGAACCTTCATTTTGTTATTGATACCTTTCATTAGATTGATATAAAACAATCTTTCACCAAAAGTTGTTTTCATCAAAATTTTCAAAGTTGAAATTAATATCATTTCTAGATTAAAAACTTTTAACTGTATCTTTGGATAATAATGATCAATATTTTGAAAAGAATTCTATTTATATAAGTGAAGAAATAAAATCTAAAAAGAGAACTAGTATCTTTTTGATGAATTCCAAATGTAACCATTAACAAATGGTTTTATTATGACACAAATAAAGGAAACTAATCTACAAAATAGAAGAATGATCTCCTATGGAAAATATTTTTTAAGGATCTTTCCATTAACAGGTAAAGATTCTCTTTTCCCTGTTAAATCCTGTAACATAAAAGTAGATGGACCTATGATCTCTACAATTTGAAAAGTACCAAGCCACATTCGTTGAAATTTTGTATGTTTTCCTTTTTCCTCATGAGCCTTGTCCCATTTTAGAACTAAATCTCCTCTCTGAAAATCCTTTCTGGTTATCATGTTTGAATCAAAAGAAGCTTTAACTAATGCTTGATGATGAGCATGAGTTACTTTAGCCTTTTCTCGTTGTTCTTCTAACTTAATTATTTCCATCTGCCTTAATTGTAAAGAAGAAGTTGGTTATTCATCCATATATTGGACTAAGGCTAAAGAAGGGATTGTTAGATGAGTTGGAAGAACCACTTCTCTCCCATAAACTAAATTAAAGGGAGAAGTACCAATAGAATCCTTCTACGTTATTCGATCTGCCCATAAAGCATATATCTAAGACTTATGCCAATTTTTATGATTTTGATCAATGGTTCGCTTAATGATTCTGATTAAGTTTTTATTAGTGGATTCAGCTAACCCATTTCCCTGTGGATAATAATTGGCAGAATATTTAAGTTTGAAACCTCTCTTGAGAGAAAATTCAGTCATAGCATTACCAGAAAAATATGATGCATTATCAAACATTAAAGCAGAAGGTACACCAAACCTGGTGATTATGAACTGATCTATAAACTCGATGATATGCTCGGCATTAGCAGTCTTGAGAGGGACTGCTTCTACCCATTTCGTAAAATAATCAGTTGATGTAATGATATACCTATGTTGCTTAGAGGAGTGTGGAACGATCTCACCTATTATGTCCAATCCCCATTGATCTAAAGGCTGCTCAATGTTGACTGCTTGTAATGGTAATGATGGTTTCTTTTGTCTTCTAGCTGCAGTTTGACAAATTTGACATTTCCTTGCATAGTTATGTGAATCTTTAAATAGTGTGGGCCAGTAATATCCTGCACGAATTATCTTATGTGCAGTAGCATCTCCAGCATAATGTCCTCCTGCTGGCCCATCATGAAGTTCCTGCAAGACTTTTTCAGCTTCAGATTTCTCCAGACATCTAAGAAGAACAGAATCATAATTCATTTTAAAAAGAACATCATTTACAAGCTGATATTGTTTAGCTTTCAACCTTAGAGCTCTTTTCTTGGTGTAATCAAGATTTTGGGGAGCATATCCATTCTTCAGATAAAATATGATATCAGCATATAATGATTCAACATCGTTTAGGCTTACCTCATACGTTTATATCTCCTTAGATGGTTTTTCATAAATAAGCGATGCTCCAGCTAGTATTTTGCAAAATCCTTGACCTCTTTCAATATTTGCTGGTTTGATTTCTACATCATATTATTGTAAGGCAGTAACCCAATTGGCTCTTTTTTCACCCACATATTTTTGAACTAAAATATTTCTTACCGCTGGAAACAGTACTATGATTTTTGTATGGGTTTTAAGTAGAAAGGGTCTGAAATATTTAATTGCTTTGAAAACAACATAAGCTTGTTTCTCCACATCTGAATAATTCAATTCATCTCCCTGTAAATTTGAACTGAAAAAGGAAATTGGAGCTTCTGCTTTGTCTTGATTTGCTTGAGTGAGTATTGCAGCATAAGATTTATCAGAGGCAAATGTGTACAAAATAAAAGGATCGGAAAAATTTGGAGTTGCTAAAGATGGAGCATTGATAATTTCTTGTTTGATCAGATTAAATGCCTCATATTCATCTTTGCCCCATTTGAAGTTTGAATTCTTTTTAATCATTGATTGCAAGGGTGATACAATTCTTGAAAAATATGGCACAAATCTTTTTACAAAATTAATCTGACCAAGAAAAGATTGCATAGCTTTTTTGTTGTGAGGTAGAGATATTTCAGAAATTTCCTTGATTCTATCAGGATCAATATGAATTCCAGATTTTGATACTATAAATCCAAGAATTTTTCCTTCACTTAATGCAAAAAAGGACTTTTTTGGATTAAGTGAAATTCCATACCTTTGACAGCGTTGGAAGATCTGCTTCAAATCTCTAAGATGATTGCTTCTTTTTTTGGAATATACAGTTATATCATCCAAGTAAATTACCACTGATTTGTTAACTAATCCCTTGAAAGAAATGTCCATAGCTCTCTGAAATGTGGCACCAGCGTTGATCAGATCAAAGGGGCATCTTTTGCTATGCGTAAGTGCCCCATTTGGTTCTGAATGTAATTTTCAATTGATCATCAGGATGGACCAACACTTGATTATATCCAGAGAAACCATCTAAGAAAGACATTAATTCTGATCCTGCAACTGTTTGTAATATTTTCTCCATAGGAGGCAAAGGAAAATTATCTTTTTGGCAGGCTTTATTAAGATTTCAAAATTCAATGCAAATTCTAATGTCTCTGTTCTTCTTTCTAACAGGAACCATATTGGAAACCCATTTGGAATGTCGAACGGGAAAAATAATCTTGGCTTTTAATAACTTATTGAGTTCAGATTTGATTTGGTTTTATAGATTGGGGTGGATCTTTCTCAACTTCTGTTGGACAGGTTTTTCATCATTGATCATTGGGATAGTATGTTGGATGATAGAAGTGTCATAAGTTTTGAGTTCATCGTAGTTCCAAGTAAAGACACTTTTATATTGTTTCAAAAGACGAACGTATGCTAACTTTTCTTCAAGAGCTAGGCCAAGGCCTAAGTTGATATTCTATGGTTTGGCATCAGTTCCTAGATTTACTAATTCATAATTTAAAGTTGAACTTTGCAATTTTGAATTGGTAGATCTTTTAAATCGATTTTTCAAATCATAAAGGTCTTCTAACTTGACTACTGACTTTGGCATAGAATTATTGGTGCTATCTTAGAGTAATTGTTTGTCATGTTGGTCTTCATCAATTATTTGATTGGTGTAAGATCCTTCAGATGTGAGAAAATTTACAATATCAGGATCATCATTGAAAATCCTCCAACTGGTAACGTTATCAGGAATCAAGGGTCTAAAGATTAATTCGATTGAGAATCGATCAGGACTAATGTCTTCTGCAGGAATGAGCTTGGAAGCTACATTAGCTAGGAGGTCTGAACTAGCATTCTGAATTATGGGAATTGATGAAATATTAAATGCTATAAAATGTTCAGTCAGATCTTGGACTAAAGATTGATAATGCTTTAAATGACCTGATAAACAATGTATAGTATTGCGTACCTGTTTGATTACAATTTCCGAATCTTCGAAAACTTGTAGATACTTGATGTCTAATCCGATTGCTTTGTATAGTCCTTGGACTAAAGCCTCGTATTCTGCGGTGTTATTAGTGCAATCGAACTCAAGTCTACAAGTTAGCATAATTTTGTTTCCCTCTAGACTAATCAGAATGCATCTCGCTCCTACTCCTTCATTAGACTTAGAACCATCAAAAAATAATTTCCAAAATAAAGATTTATTTACAGGGGTATCTACAAAATTAATACATTTAAAACTATCTGTTTGAGAAATTTTTTCTATTTGGGATAAAACAGAATGTTCTAAATAAGGTGAAGTATGAGCATTGAAATTTCCTAAGAAAGAATCAACTGAATAATTACCAATAATATTACTGCTGTATGCAACTGGTTCATTTTCTCCTTCCAATTCTGTTACTATGTATTTCTAATTTTTTTCTCGTTCAACCTTTATCTGATTTGGTTTACCATTATAAGGAAGCCACATATGCGACCAATCAGTTGCGAAATATCCATGAAGTTTTTCTGACCAATCTTTGCTAAGAATTAAGCCATAAACTTCTGGAATATCTGCAACTAAAATATCAATGACTTGACATACCTTTGGGTTTCATGACAATCTTATGGTAACCTGATTTAATTCGCCAATTACTTCAACTTGCGATCGATCAAGCTGGACTATGCACATAGTAGATTTTTGTGGTTGAATGCTCAATTTTGCACATATTGATTTTGGTAAAATGTTAGATGAAGCTCCAGAATAAACTAAACAATTATGCAAATTTTTATTGAAAACTTCATAAGTAAGAAGAAATGGAGGAGTATGAGATCTTGACCTTCCTCTAATTAAAGCGATATTTTCTAGATCAACTTTACTGATCGCATTAGCTGGAGGCCTTCCCATCTCGTTGGAAGCTTGAGAAATCACATGATCGAGAAAAGGTTTTTCTGGTACAACATGTAATTATTTCAAAAGTACCTTTTGTTGGTGTTTTAACTTGCTCAATTCATAAAAAGTGATGTTAGCCCTAGTCTTCTTCATGTCTTCTATGATATTATACTCCATTTCATCTGGAAAAATTAGTGTTATTGATGGAGTTGATGAATCTGTCTGGACTGGGCTAGTTTGAATTGCTTTAGATGTTGTTTTCTTGGGTGCAATTTTATCCTTAGTCAATGAGCTTGCGCTCTTTGACCTAGGAGTAGTTTGAAGAGGATCAAGTTGATTTCTACTTCGAGTGCTAACTGGGGATGCTTCTTGATCTTCCTCATCTGGAAGGATGAAATCCCACATACCTTGTACTTATACAACTTTTTCTTCATCAGTAGTTTCCTCAGTAGCAGTTTCTTCTTCTTCTTCTTCCGATTCAGCATTAGTAATGGCATTTGGTGGTTTTGAATCAGTTGAAGGGTTTCTTCTAAAAGGCTTGAAAGATATTTTAGAAGATGTTTCTGCCACTTGTTTCTTAATGTCAACCATTTCATTAGACATAGTTTTCAAAACTTTTTGCAGTCCTTCTAAATCAAATGGATCTTTTGATTGCTTTTTCTTGGGATCTTCATTAAAAGTGACTTTCTTGGATTTTCGTTCTTTTATCGCATTTTTCTTGTCTAAAGAAATGATACGTTTTTATACTGCTATTGCCTCTTTCATGTTTTCTGCTAAAGTTGGTTTGTTAGCCCTATCAACAAAGATTTCTATGTTTGATGGTAAAGCAGAAATGTACCATTCACTTCGCACCTCTTCGCTAGGCTTGGAAGCAGTAGGAATTTTGTTTAACAATTTATTGAAACGTGAATTGAAATCCTTGACAAGTTCCTTTGGGTTGGCTCTAAGATTAGACAGATCATTTATCAAAGTTGCTGTAGATCTGTCATCACCAAATTTAGTCAAAAATTGATCTTGAAAGATATCCCAACTAGTGATGGATCCAGATGGTAATGAAAAATACCATGATCCAGCCGCTCCTTGTAGAGTATAAGGGAAAAGTCGGAAAACAACATATTCATTAATAACTCCATTGAGGTTTATGGACAACATGAAATTGTTTATATGTTCTTCTGCTAACATGCCTGCTTCAGGATTAAACTTAGGCAGCCATTTTTCAGGATATGCTGGTAATTGAGTCAAGGGTGCAGGCATTAAGACTACCCCTGGATTATTCCATGGCATTTGGGCCATCCCTGAACTAATAACAGGGGAAAGTGTAGAAGATGATGTCTGTGATTGGGAAGATGAAGATATTACAATTACAGATGATTGAGAAGGTGATGTGGAAGTTCCAGTGGAATGAGGAACAATAGTCTGAAGTGGAGGGGTGGACGGTTGACTTTGTGATGAAGAGGTTGAGATGGGTGATGATGAAGAAAGAGTCTCACTGTCAGACCCTTTAGATGATTTCCTTGCTCTTTTTCTTGTAGGTGAAGGTAACTCGGTTGGCCGAATGCCAAGCTTTCCAATCTGTAATCTAGTAAGAGGATGAGCAGGATTATATTGCGAAGTTACACTGCCTTGAGATTTATCAGATCTTTGAGGTGATATTGAGAATCGCTGAAGTTTATGAATCAAAGATTCAACTTCAGGAGGTTCAATAGTAGATTATTCTGAAAAGTCAGGGTTTGTAGCAGTGTCTGTTACTCTTGTGATTTCTGGCTCTAGATTTACAATTTCTGAGTGCGATGGAGAAGTCGGGGGAGATGGTGAGGGTGATTTACTCTCAAAATGGTATTTAGATTTAGATTTACTTGCCATTCATAGTTCGTGCCCTCCTTCTAGCGCCAAATATGTTGAAGCCCCGAAAATCGGGTCTACAACAAGGGGGATACCCACCCGGTCCGGACCTTGGTTAGCAGCTCCTTTTCCGTTTGGTGTAGTGGGTCCGACTGGGGATAATGGAGCCAGTTACCCAATTTGTGTGTGTATGTTGAAAACATATATTTCTTCTCTAAAAAAGGTTCCTAAGTGAAATGCTTTTATTCTATTTCTAATCTAATTATATGCAACTTGTATTCTAATTTAAACAGAAATATCTAATTCTAAACTAAACCCGGGATAAGATCTTGTTTATGCGATCTAAAATAATTTTGAATAACAATCGGTAATAAAGATCATTCAATTTCTATAAGAAAAGAATTCAATAAAGATAAACCACTTCATATAAAAATTTAGATGAAACGGTTGTGAAAAACATATCGCATAATAAGCTATTCATACATTAAGCAAAAACAAATAGTCATCACCGTACAAAAGTGCCAAATGATAACTGAAGCATTCAAGCATCAATATATAAATAACTGAACATAAATATCACTTTTAACACAGAAGCAGAAAAAGTTAAGAGATAAAAGTACCATTTATAACTGGTTCTACTCATGAGCTAGAAGCAATAATGATTTATCTTCTCCTAATCCAACATCTACTAAGAGTACAGAAATGCAACATCAGTAGCAGATATTAGACACAGATATCAATAAATCTCATTCCATTCATTCATCAAAACCTCCTATGAGGGTGCAGAAGTGCATGTTCTGAGGATAAGTTTTTGACAAATTTCAGGACCCTTCTCTAAATGCATGAGAAGGGTTTAAATACTACTAACTAAATCTAATTATAGTTTATTACAAAAATTTAGGATTCGGTTTAAATGACCATCCTTTTTCTAGGAAAAAATAAAGTAAAACTAACACTAAATCTAAAATTAAAATTAACAACTAACTACTTATGACTCTGGTCTTTGAATTTGCAAGTATCCAGCATTGATTTGAGAAGAGGGGGCCGGCTGACTTCAGATTTCAATTGTCCTGAAAAGACGAAATCGAAAAGTGTGGGCGTGATCTTCTTAGCAGAATTAATGATGCAATTAAGAGTACTGCATTGACTGTGTGGTTTTACTAGACAGGTCCAGTAAGTATCCCAGATTAATTTTGTAAATTCTTGAATTGATTTTGCCTTCTCTTCCGCTTTCTGTTTCCACTCTGTTTGCAATTGCTGTGCTTGTGGTAGATATCCCGGAATGGTTTCTGAAATTAAATTAACCTTGTGCAAATTATCATTTACACAATCAGTGATGTTGCTCGCCGCTTTAGCTACTTCCTCTGCCGCTTTTTCTGCCTCTCTGATCTGTGCATCCCAAATGCTAAAGAGCATTTCTTTATTACTATAATTGATAATTGGTGCTGCTTCTCTTTTTCCTTCCTCTGTCTTTTGCCATGCCAAATAATTAGTAACTTTTTCATTTGTTAAATCATAATCATGTCGTAATTCTACGACATGATTAGTGATTTTATCACTTTCTTGACAAAAAGAGTTCCACTGTGAGATTTTCTGGCATAATATGTCTTGTTGTTGCAGCAATTGATTATTCAAAGAAATAGACTCTGAGATAAATTATGTAAGCTTGGGGTCATCTTTATGCATTTCTTGCATAATCTATATTTGTTTCTCTTTTTCGGCCAAGCTTTTCTGATACCCGATTTGCATTTGCTGAAACTCTTGTTGTAACTTTTCAAATCGTATCTGCACTTCACTGTTGGCATGTGCTTGTTGCAATTGTTGTTGCAGAGCTTGTATCTGATCCTCTTTTTCATTTAATAACAGCCTTACCTCAGATGCTTTGTCAATAGTTGTAGAGGCATAAGCTCCTGTTATCTGAGATAATTTAGTAAGATTTTCAAGGGGATCTGTAGTAGGATCTTTCCATAAAACATCCAATTGTTTTGCATTAGTAGAAAGCGCACTTTCTAATTTTCTCTTCTTTCTTTGCTTCCTTACTACTGCTTTATGTTGCAGGCTATAGAAAATATCCAGAGGAGGAATTTCCTCTATTCTAAGTACAAGCTCGGTAGAGGGAGTAATAGGTATATGTTCTCTTTCTGTGACATTGTCACTTATTTCTGTAACCAAAAATTTTGTTGTTTGTACAAGAGTTTGCATGTTCTGTCCTTCAACATTAATCAAATCATTAAATGATTCCCATTCTTTATCTAACTGAGTGCTGATGGATGGTTTCTGTTCATTAAGAGGTGGAAGAATCAACTGTGGGGTAGTTGAAGTCTGTTGTTGTGAAAGCTCTTTTGATTGAGCTGTATCCTTGACTGAGCCTTCACTTTTATCCTGATCAGATTTTTCAGAATGTTTAGAAACTTCTTCGTCAGACTTTGACTTAGATCTCTCTGAATCTAAGCTGCCACTAAGACTGACACTAGGAGTTGGTTCCCTTGCGGTTCCAAACACAAATTATATAAAGGAATAGTAGTCAGTCTTCTTTCTCTGTATACTTTAAACTCTTGAAATTCTTCTGGGGAGAACCGTGTTTGAGCTAAATTCAAAATATCTTTAAATGAACATTTTTCCTGAAACATATCGTCAAAAAGATCTTCTTCTCCAGAGAATACTCTTACTTTGACAAAAGTGGTGAAATCCTTGACAATACCATATGGATCAAATAGCCTTCTCGGAAACTTAAACAATTTTAAACATGTAACATTGCTTACTTCCTTAAACGCGTGACCAACATCAAACAATGAAAATGTTCTGCAGGAAACAGGAATTTTTGGCCAGATGGCCTTCTTTTTATCCTTTAATTCTTTTGTCAAACCTCTGTCTCCACAGGTTTGATATGAAATTTCCCGAGCTATGAGTTTATCCGGAACATATAAGGGCAAAACATGAAGAGAAAATTTGTTAGCCCCCCTATAAATTTTTTGACAAGAAAATAGGGGGCTAAATCATTTTTTGAGTCTTCAAGGATTGCATTTCCTCTGAAAACACAGTCTCCTTGAAGCCTCCATGTGTCTTTTATCCTTTGATAGTTTCCCTTTTGTTGATTTCCCTTATAAAGCCTCTCTGCTATGTGAAGAAATGCCCAAAGGCCCCCTTTTCCCTCTTATTTCCCCACTTAACCTTTATTTCATTTCCCTTTCTTCCTTCTATTTCCTTCTTACTTCATTTCCCCTAAAATCCCCTTTAAAGTTCCCCCCTAACCTTTGTTTGGCCTTTTTCCCCTTTCCCCCTCTATCGTTTCCCTTTAAGCCCCTCAAAGTCCATTTAAATGGGCTAAAAACCCCTTTCCGACCATATAATAAGGCCTAGCCCCTTTCTGCCAGCCCCTTTCAAACCACTTCCCACACATGCCCCAGTGCTGGGACCAAGCGCTTAAGTCCCAGGCGCTAATCGCAATCGGAAGGTCGGGCGGGTGCGTATTTCCTTTGTAAACAGCAAAAGCCCCGATGTGATTGGTTTTTAACACAAAGTCTCGTGATGAGTTTTGGTCCGTTGATCTGTCGTAAAGATCGACGGCGGAGCGCTAATCGCAGCCCCCGCTCAATCGCAATCGCAACGTTCTGTGTGTGCCCTCCGATCAATCGCAAGTCTCACTCCCGATCCCCCGATTGCTTCTTCGCCGTTGATCTGCCCCGCGATCCGACGGCCAGCGCTCAATCGCACCCCCGCCCGATCGCTGATCGTAAGTCCTTCTCCCTACGCTCCGATTCAATCCTGACCGTCCATCCTTCCCGCGATCCGACGGCCAGCGCTCAATCTCACCCCCGCCCGATCGCTGATCGCAAGTCCTTCTCCCGGCGCTCCGATTCAATCCTGATCGTCCATCCTTCCCGTGATCCGACAGCCAGTGCTCAATCGCACCCCCGCCCGATCGCTGATCGCAAGTCCTTCCTCCCATCTCCCGATTAAATCACAATCGTCCATCTCCCCGCTGATCCTACGGCTCAGCGCTAATCACTTCATTCCCTTAGCACCTCCTGTTTCTCCCTCCGATGGATTGTGAGCCATTGATCTGGACTCGAGATCAACGGTCAGCGCTCAATCACAAGCCCCTCTCTGATCGCAATCGCAAACCGTTTCATCTGACCCCCGATTGTGATTGCCCGATTGAATCCTGGCTGTCCGTTCCCTCCCAGACCTGACGGCTCGAGTTTAATCGCCCTCCGCCTCTGCCGGGTCCCACATTCACGCCTCCGTGTGTTGTTTTTTCACGTTTCCCTGTGTAATTCGCCCGAACGCTAAACTTTGGTTTTTTACACTGTACGTTCATTTCTCCACTCCTCCCCGCTGTTTCCACTGTTTCTCCATTGCTCCGCCATCTCTCATCCTCCACAGCATTTCTCCACCACTGCCCGGTCTATAATATGTTTATTTCATAGCGCAGACAACACAGAGATGGCCAGTTCAGCACTGCCAGCAGAAGCAGCAGAAATAGGATTCAAAGGGGATTAATGCACATTATTGATATAATTAACGTCTAATCCCGCATTCAAAGGATTCAAGCACTGTTTGAAGATTAAGAGCGCACCAGCAAAGTCATTACTGCGCTACCTAACAGCAGGACGTTCTCTCCAGATGTACACCTTCCTACAGGAATCTCCATGCCTCCTCGAGCCCTTAAACAGATTAATGCACTGACAGAACTTCTCAAGAGACTGTCAAGCAGCATTAAAGAGGAATGGAGAAACCGTGTAGATCTTTCACCAGTTCATCTATTCCAGAAGGCTAGCGCAGAGCTCCAAGCACCAGAAAGGACTTAAAGAACATATCAGAGGTCAATTCCCGGCCTGACAGAGTCTCTGAACCAGTCTCAGAGTACCTACAGCGTTGCAGATAGCCATTAAGCAGTGTGGGTGTGGACACTTCCGCCATTCTGTCTTAATGAGTCTCATTTAATTGTCTATCTGCCTCTGTCTCTTCCTCTTCTCCTATAAAATCCCTGAGAACGAATTGTAAAGGTTGTTGTTCAGTTGTTGGTAGTTCGCTGCTAGAGGGATTCATTTGACTGTTAGAACAGTCTTGGGAGGGAATAACAGAGTAGTTTGTATGTAATAGGCTGGGAGGAGAAGTCTGGACTGTAATAGCCATTGAGCTTATTGTACATGACTGGTTTTGCATCAATTAATCAAATCACATTTCACAGGATCCTGGTCTATTACTATAGGTGATGTTTTCTTACTCTGTTTATTACATTTCCATATTGTTTCATGTTCTTCTGGTAGGCATCAGAATAATGGTATAGGATTCACCCTTGTTAGGTGCCCTATGTTTTCTGCTCTCCCTACATTTATTTTTTCTGCCCTATGTGCTGTCTAAGAGTAAATTCGTGGAGTTTAACCAGTGCAGTGGATGTTATTACCTACTGGCTAATGTATGAACTTGGGGGTTTGCTTCTTAGATGTTTCTTTGTAATCTTATCTCTGTTTTTCCCTTGGAGTTGCTAAAGCAGACCTGGAGTTAAATGACCTCTGGTCTGATCTATAAGTTGCCCCTTTGTCTCTTTGAGAGCTGCCTTTGAGTATGTCCAAGCAGGTCTAGAGTTAAATGACCTCTGACCTGATCTATAGACAGAAAGTTGGTTGTCTTTCCTTCTTCCACTTTCTCCCCTTAATGTTCCACCCCACTCTCTAATCTAAAGATCCTTTAGTATTAGATGACTTGCCCTTTGGAAGCCTTGGCTAGCTGTTGCAAGTAATTCCCTTTCATGACTCCATAGCCCAATGGATGGCACAGTCTTGGCCCATTCTCCTTGCTGAAACAGCCTGCTGTTTTGTTCCTTTCCTTCCATTGCTTTCCCAGTCCATGATCTCTTAACCAACCCAACAACCCTTCAACCAAATCACTTAAACCCCCCTATGTGCTTCATAACTAGCCTAACATCTCATTCTGAGCTTTAAAGATATATCATTCTTTGCTCTATTTGGAGAGATCCCTCTCCGAGTTCAGGAGGGCTAGATCCTAGGGCCCCAAAGTGGTTCTGATGTTGTCTCATATTTTGGTCTTGCCAATCTGGCCAAAACATGGGAACCCCAACATAATGACGAATCCACTGGGGACGAATCTGAGAGTCAAGAACTGCTTTGCCTCTAGATTGGCTTTTCATTGCTGATGGTGGACAGCATTCTGCTTCGAACAGTCAAATTCCTCCACCTGGCGACTCCACACTCCCTATGATCCAAAGACCAAATGACTCCACTGGTGAAGAACACTGAACTGGTCGAGAAGAGATAATAGCCTTCTTTGCACAAGCGCGAATCCAAGCATGGACAGGGATGCAAGTATAATGCTTTGTATAATAAAGTATGCAGAATAACAGAAGTGCTTGGTGAAATGCTGGAGACGTACATGGCTAATATGAATGCAGATGATGACTATTTTGAACAGCCCATGTCTCCTTCAGAGCAAGAACAAACTCAAGATCTAGAAGATGAGCAGGACCTATATGATGCTCAAGAATCTGTAGAAGATGAGGAGGAAAGTGATCAGAAACTGCCTGATTGCATACCTGCGTCTTGTGTTATGCTGACCAAAGAACATTAGGACCTATTAGCAAAGGCTGATAGGGAAAGCTTCCCTAAGGAAGCAGAAGACCGCACAGAAGAGGCAGAATCTGATATGGAAGAAGAGGTTCAAGAAGACATCCCGCCTCCCAGTCAGCTAACACAAGAGGAAGAGGACTGCTGCTCTTCTGTCCATGACGAGAGGGAAACCCCTCTTTTGACAGAAGAGGAGTTTGAATAGATATTAAATCAGCAGTCCACCTCTGAGGCCTTCTATAGAACACGTGCTCTTGCTCAGCCATTTTATGAGTTTGATGATTCAGAATCAGAAGACTCCTCTGTGGATCAGAATGAAGAAAGACCCACTGCGCGCCCAGAACGGTGGACTTGGTCAGGTCCGCCTATCTATGACACTGATGGGGAAAGTTATGAAAGCATCAGTGATGAGTGTCATGAGATCGGACGCCAACAGTCTTTCCTTTCAAAAGATGAGGAGGAAAGCAAAGAAGAGATTCTCGAGCAGGATGAAAGCAAAGAGCCTCCTCTTGAAAAAGAGGAAGCAAAGGAATACACCCCTGCTCAAGAACACATGGATCTTTTCACGGAGCCCTGCACCTCAGAGCAGGACATATCGGAGCTCCGAGAGGACTCAACCCCAATATACGATGAGTCCTCTAGTTCAGAAGATGAAGGAGACACTCTACTCCAAGAGAGTCTCATTCTTGATCCAGTGGAAGAAGAAGAGATCCTGGTCGAAGCCAGCCTGCCAAATATTCATAGCCAGGTATCTTTTCATGATCCTTATGCACATTTCCTGCATACATTTGAAGAAGGATCAAAGGTCTTGCTCAGCAGCATGTTGCAAGCAGAAACAAAACTTTTCAAGGCTGATGTTGTTGAACAAAAAGAGTGGGAGCTGCCCTGCCTATCCAGCATGCTCAAGGAGTTGAGCAAGAAGGACCAGTCATGGGATCACTTGAAGGACTGGTTACATTGGAAGACCATGTTTGTAAGCTAGACTTGTAAATATTTCAGTTAGAGTAGGGTAGGTAGGAAAAGCTCAATAAAGCTCAGTCTATGAGCATGTAGTTAGTTATTTCATTTTCTGTCTTAGAATGTAGAGAAGAAACCTGCTAGACAGTCTAATCCTAGCAGGTAGTAGTGTAGGTAGAGAAGCATATGAGACCAACAGTCTAATCTGGTCTCATGGAGCAATAAGGGTAGAAGTAGACTAGGTTTATTTTTCCTGTTTGTAAAAATTGATGATGTAAAAGGGTCTGGAAGTCCAAATGCACCCAAGAAGAAAAAATGTTAGGACTATAGTGTGGGTAGGTAGTTGTTTGGAAGAATTGTACTGCTGATATGATGTCTTCATAGTTTGTGGCAGCTGGTCAAAGAAAGAGATGGATGGTTCAAGCAGCAGGCATCTGGCCTACACCAAGAGATCATTTTCTAGTTTCTTGGCTCCTTCAAGAAGAAGCCATCCCCATGTGGAGCCACTGTTAGCCCCCCTATGAAATTTTTGACAAGCAAATAGGGGGCTAAATCATTTTTGAGTCTTCAAGGATTGCATTTCCTCTAAAAACACAGTCTCCTTGAAGCCTCCATGTGTCTTTTATCCTTTGATAGTTTCCCCTCTGCTGATTCCCCTTTTAAAGCCTCTCTGCTATGTGAAGAAATGCCCAAAGGCCCCTTTTTCCCTCTCATTTCCCCCACTTAACCTCTATTTCATTCCCCTTGTCTTCCCCTTGTCTTCCCCTTATTACCCTTCATTTCCCCCTAAAATCCCCTTTAAAGTTCCCCCCTAACCTTTGTTTGGCCTTTTTCCCCTTTCCCCCTCTATCGTTTCCCTTTAAGCCCCTCAAAGTCCATTTAAATGGGCTAAAAACCCCTTTCCGACCATATAATAAGGCCTAGCCCCTTTCTGCCAGCCCCTTTCAAACCACTTCCCACACATGCCCCAGTGCTGGGACCAAGCGCTTAAGTCCCAGGCGCTAATCGCAATCGGAAGGTCGGGCGGGTGCGTATTTCCTTTGTAAACAGCAAAAGCCCCGATGGGATTGGTTTTTAACACAAAGTCTCGCGATGAGTTTTGGTTCGTTGATCTGTCGTAAAGATCGACGGCGGAGCGCTAATCGCAGCCCCCCGCTCAATCGCAATCGCAACGTTCTGTGTGTGCCCTCCGATCAATCGCAAGTCTCACTCCCGATCCCCCGATTGCTTCTCTGCCGTTGATCTACCCCGCGATCCGACGGCCAGCGCTCAATCGCACCCCTGCCCGATCGCTGATCGCAAGTCCTTCTCCCTACGCTCCGATTCAATCCTGACCGTCCATCCTTCCCGCGATCCGACGGCCAGCGCTCAATCGCACCCCCGCCCGATCGCTGATCGCAAGTCCTTCTCTCGACGCTCCGATTCAATCCTGACCGTCCATCCTTCCCACGATCCGACGGCCAGTGCTCAATCGCACCCCCGCCCGATCGCTGATCGCAAGTCCTTCCTCCCGTCTCTCGATTAAGTCACAGCCGTCCATCTCCCCGCTGATCCTATGGCTCAGCGCTAATCGCTTCATTCCCTTCGCACCTCCTGTTTCTCCCTCCGATGGATTGTGAGCCGTTGATCTGGACCTGAGATCAACGGTCAGCGCTCAATCGCAAGCCCCTCTCCGATCGCAATCGCAAACTGTTTCATCTGACCCCCGATTGCGATTGCCCGATTGAATCCTGGCCATCTGTTCCCTCCCAGATCTGACGGCTCGAGTTCAATCGCCCTCCGCCTCTGCCGGGTCCCACATTCACGCCTCCGTGTGTTGTTTTTTCACGTTTCCCTGTGTAATTCGCCCGAACGCTAATCTTTGGTTTTTTACACTGTGCGTTCATTTCTCCGCTCCTCCCCGCTGTTTCCACTGTTTCTCCATCGCTCCGCCATCTCTCATCCTCCACAGCATTTCTCCACCACTGCCCGGTCTATAATATGTTTATTTCATAGCGCAGACAACACAGAGATGGCCAGTTCAGCACTGCCAGCAGAAGCAGCAGAAATAGGATTCAAAGGGGATTAATGCACATTATTGATATAATTAACGTCTAATCCCGCATTCAAAGGATTCAAGCACTGTTTGAAGATTAAGAGCGCACCAGCAAAGTCATTACTGCGCTACCTAACATCAGGACGTTCTCTCCAGACGTACACCTTCCTACAACAATCTCCATGCCTCCTCGAGCCCTTAAACAGATTAATGCAGTGACAGAACTTCTCAAGAGACTGTCAAGCAGCATTAAAGAGGAATGGAGAAACCGTGTAGATCTTTCACCAGTTCATCTATTCCAGAAGGCTAGCGCAGAGCTCCAAGCACCAGAAAGGACTTAAAGAACATATCAGAGGTCAATTCCCGGCCTGACAGAGTCTCCGAACCAGTCTCAGAGTACCTACATCGTTGCAGATAGCCATTAAGCAGTGTGGGCGTGGACACTTCCGCCATTCTGTCTTAATGAGTCTCATTTAATTGTCTATCTGCCTCTGTCTCTTCCTCTTCTCCTATAAAATCCACGAAGACGAATTGTAAGGGTTGTTTGTCGGTTGCCCGGTTGTTGTTGCCTTGCTTGGCATCTGCTGTTAGAGGGATTCATTCCGACTGTTAGAACAGTCTTGGGAGAGAGTAGCAGAGTAGTTGTATGTAATAGGCTGGGAGGAGAAGTCTGGACTGTAACAGCCATTGAGCTTATTGTACATGACTGGTTTTGCATCTATTAATCAAAGCACTTTTCACAGGATCCTGGTCTATTACTATAGGTGATGTTTTCTTACTCTGTTTATTACATTTCCATATTGTTTCATGTTCTTCTAGTAGGCATCAGAATAATGGTATAGGATTCACCCTTGTTAGGTGCCCTATGCTGTCTGCTCTCCCTACCTTTATGTTTTCTGCCCTATGTGCTGTCTAAGAGTGGGTTCACGGGTTTAACCAGTGCAGTGGATGTTATTGCCTGCTGGCTGATGTATGAACTTGGGGGTTTGCTTCTTAGATGTTTCTTTGTAATCTTATCTCTGTTTTTCCCTTGGAGTTGCTAAAGCAGACCTGGAGTTAAATGACCTTTGGTCTGATCTATAAGCTGCCCCTTTGTCTCTTTGAGAGCTGCCTTTGAGTATGTCCAAGCAGGTCTGGAGTTAAATGACCTCTGACCTGATCTATAGACAGAAAGTTGGTTGTCTTTCCTTCTCCCACTTTCTCTCCTTAATGTTCCACCCCACTCTCTAATCTAAAGATCCTTTAGTATTAGATGACATGCCCTTTGAAAGCCTTGGCTAGTGGATGCAAGTAATTCCCTCTCATGACTCCATAGCCCAATGGATGGCACTGTCTTGGCCTATCCTCTTTGCTGAAATATCCTGTTGTTTTGTTCCTTTCCTCCCATTATTTTCTCAGTCCATGATCTCTTAACCAACCCAGCAAACCTTCAACCAAATCACTTAAACCCCCCTCTGTGCTTCATAACTAGCCTAACATCTCATTCTGAGCTTTAAAGATATATCATTCTTTGCTCTATTTGGAGAGATCCCTCTCCGGGTCCAGGAGGGCTAGATCCTAGGGCCCTAAAGTGGTTCTGATGTTGTCTCATCTTTTGGTCTTGCCAATCTGACCAAAACATGGGAACCCCAATAGAAGCAAAGCTTCCAAAAACCCTCACATAGGTAAACAGTTCTTCTCCAAACCGTCTTGCGACAGGGAGAATGTCAACTTCTGCTTCAGGGGACAACCTTGGGGCATCCTTATTATACAACACTCTGTACAGAGGCAACATTATGCCATGGAAAATTTTATAAAAATGAGGAATGAATTTTGATTCCCACAAATCTTTGTGGTAGACATGAATGGGCAAGGGATCTTGAATTGTCCATTGCCAACCCATTAAAGGGAACATAGAAACAAAGAAGATTGAATCCATAACATAGGCAGATAGATAAAAAGGAGGATAAATCCTCTGAGACACAGTCCGTTTAGAATGGTAACTGAAAATAGCCGTGGCTAAATTGTCAGAAAATATTTTGGCCCAGTCTACAATGGTGGCGTTAACAGCAACATTCAATAAGGGAAGCCATTCAGGCAAAATATTATTAACGTCAGGCTTTCCAAAAAGCTTGCATAACATAGCAGCAGCAAAAAAATATGGAGAGGTGAGTGAACCGGTACTGTACATACCGTGTTCATCTTTCTTTAGTGGTTCATCTCTTTTGGTCCATTCTTTAGTGCATTCTGCCAAATTTGCATTTTCCTTTGCAAACTTCTCCATAAATTGTTTGTTGTAAGTTGCCTAAGACTCCGGCAAATGATACATAAGCCTCAAATCTTCTGGAGTAAACGACCCGATAAGCTCTTGACCTGGAGTTTTAAACAGTCTGTCTATGATATCAGTGCTATCCAGCACCCATTTGACCATATCTGTATATGGAAGAATTCTTGGTCTTGCCGCTATCCGGTGTAGAAACGAACAAGCCAGCTCTGTAAGAGATGCTTCAGAGGAATTTCTTGAACCAGCGGTAGCTGAAACATCCATTACCCTTGGGTTTTATTCTTCAAGAAAACTAAACATACCCTCCCAGGTGGTGGTACCAGCGTCCTTGTTGCAAGCAATGTCTGCGTATAAATAAGCCATCTCTTTATTTTCATAACTCGCAACTTTCTCTTTCCTTTCAGAACTAGGAAGCTTCTCTTTCTTTCCCATAATGCTCTGAATTTTTCTTTGTATAGCCTCCTGTTCTTCGCGCATGCAGTTTTACAAATTAAGTGAGAATAATGACATGAGAAAGGTGACGGGATGGTTTTAAATGCCGAAGGCATATGAAATATATTATTTAATCGTGAAATAACCCTTCGATCAAAACAAAATAATTTTCATTAATAATTGACGATTCATTTATTAATTTGACATCAAAGCGCATAACGGATATCAATTTATGAAAAGATTTACTTCAAATAACGAGCTTTCAAGAATCTGTGATAGTGCGATCTATGATTTGCTTTGCAATATCGCAAAATCGCAATATCGCAATATCGCAATTTTCACAAATTGCAATCAATAACATCGTGGAATCGCAATGTCGCGAAATCACAATATCGCAAAATATAATATATGAATAATATCCATTAATATGTTTTATGCAATATGTGATTTGCAATAAACATTTTAGTGCGATGTCATTGGATCGTGGTATCGCAATTTTGAATATTCTACATTGCTTAAGATATATTCTACTTTTTTGCGATAAATGCGATGTTTCCTTCAAAGAGAGATTTTATTCTAGTCTATCATAAACTTTAAGTTTAGTTTGAAGATTTTCCAAAGAAATTTCCTTAAGTCCATGATAGCAAGTTTTATTGAAAATGAAAACAAACACCAATAAAATTTCTTAGATTTTTGAAACTAAGGGTCCCCACTTATTTAGTATTATTACTAACATTAAATAAGAAGGGGGGTTGTTGCTGGCCACAACATGTTGTTAGGCATATTCATATCAGAGATGTCATATATTATATTATGTTTGGTTTGGCAGGTTTCTTGGCAGTATTCCGAGTTCTTTGCCTTGGTTCGTAACACATTTCACCCATCACTCCCCGTTCTGCCTTCATGTTTCAGGGGGCATCTGTTACACAGTAATTTGTCACTCTGCTCACTTCCCATCCCTGATCCCGAAGTTCCCTATGACAAATCCTGTGCAGTATATATCCACTTGGGAAAAATACATAAATAAATTCTCTAAAAACTAAAAGAAAGCTTCCTTGAAAGATCATTGAAGAAAATTAGCTAAAACCCTAAATTTATGGGTCAGCGCTCTTCTCTAGTTGCTTGCCCATGCTGATGGCAGGTTGACGGTTCTAGCCTAGTGCTGTCAGCGCTCTTTTTACTAAGAAAACCACACTAAACCCTTTCTGGCAGTGTTTCCTCAAATGGAGGAGAAGCTTCGACCTCTAGAAGTTTCCAAGACAACGAGCTAGATGTCATTCAGTGGAGATACGGTCAAGCTCTCTTATTTAGATATTTTGATCTTATCAATGGTGGATTATCCCTTGAAAATTGGATCTTCCTCCTTCTTTCATAGGCTCCTAACTCCCTCTCCCTTCCTATAAATTGATCCCCATCCTTCCAATACTGGTTGGTCATTGTTGGGTTGATCTGATCATTCATTTTCCTTTCATCACCGTATTGTGATAATGCCTAAGCTATCCAGGAGAAGGAGTGCTTTAAGAGCTTCGGTGAAGGACTTAGCAATCACCAAAGGGAGGCCTCCAACATCAAGGCCATGATTGTAAGCTCTCTCTTTCATATTTAGTAATAAAACATATGGTGTTTGCTTTCTATATTTGTCTAATCTCTTACACAAATAGTCTAATGTTCATTGATCTGTTAGATAGCCGATATTCAATGTATGTTTTGTATTGGATTACGTTTGTTGTTTTCTCTTGATCTCCTGTAGGTAATCGTACGCCACTTGTAGTGAAGAGTGAGCTTGAGGGACTTTGGATCGAAACCATCATCAAAGGATTCGAGAATAGCATTGGGAAGAGATAGGCCTATTTCATTTCTCATATTATTTTGGATATTAGCTAAGAAAGCTTGCATTAGATAGTGTCGTAAGTTGTTAGACCCACTCTAGGGTTAGAGAGACTGCCTTTGTCCGTATAGGGGATTTATCTTCACAACAACAAAAGACTTGAGGCTTTGGATGATGAAATTCAATGAAGGCATGTATGGTTGCAGAGGATATTAGGGTTCAGACACCTCAACAATCATAGCCATGGCTGAAGACTATGGATCGAAGTGCCTTGACAAAGTTGGAGTCGCAGTGGTAGAGGCAACACTGATTCTTGCTGAGGAGCAGATCTGATTCCTCTCTGTACCAAAATCGTTGGAAGGAGCTCTATGACCAAGGAGTTCATTCGAAATTTGTAAAAGGGCTCCTGAGATGGCTTAATCGATGATCTTTTCCAAGTTGAGTTGGCAGTGTTGACATAGAATAATAGATCTACGACAAGAGAGAAGACCCTCGTGTGAAGAGTTGATTTGAAAAGAGATAATTTTCGGAACCTAGAATATTTTTGCTGAAAACAAGTCATTTTCCAAAAGAAATCATATATTTATCATATAATACTCTATTTTACAGGCGTGTGATTCCAACAGTCAGATTTGTCATGCCTATTATTTCCCCAAAGCACAAGAGGGCCGATGGGAAAAAGGAAGTAACAAAGTCGATCCATAAAGCATTAAAATATTACACTTTTGTTGCACATGAAAAATTTCTCGAGGCCAACTATTTCAAAGGTTTTCTCCATTGATTTCAATGTACTGTTCATTGGGTTCAAGAGCAGAATATTGTTTTTAAGATTGGCCATGTTGTCATAATTCTTGTCAAGTTGAAAAGTGGCGGTGAAGGCTTGGGAGGCCATTGAATTTATAAATATTAATGGTGATATATATAGTGTTGATTTTGTGATATAGTTTTGATTTTATGTTTCAAGTTTGTGGTATGAGTTGAAGTTATAGTGTGTTATTATTCAAGTGTAAAAGTCAAATGAAGAACCAATCATAGAACAAATTAGCGTAATTTCAAATTGGTGGTTCTTGCTACATACAGTGACATAAGAACATATCACTAATCTGATTATGTATAATATGTTATAAGTTGGCAGCGTCGTGTAGAGCCAGGGACATCAACTTACAGGTTAATTTGATTATTTTTTTAAGAGGTCATCTTGTCAAATTGACTTCTGAATACATTCAGTACCAAGATGGAAGACCATGTCTTCAACATATGGAGGTGTTTCCATAGGATGGTTCGGTATTGAGACTGACCTGTTGTGCTCTGGGAGGTCGATAAACATCAATTCTACAAAGTACGTCAAAGATGGTCTGAAGCGGTTATGTTTTAAATGGAGGTTAAGTGACAACTCGAAGATGCGATGACGAAGAAAGAGTGGTGTTTGCGAGATTCCATAGTGGATGTGAGTGCTGATGAGCATTAGTTAGGAAAAGATTAATATTTTTGTTGTAATATGTATTTTTTTATGTTTTCCATGTAAGAATTTAGGGATGGTGTTGGAAGTAATGCTTCCATGTCATGTGTAGTTGTCAGTGTGAGTACCAAAACGTTAGTCTAGAAGATGTTTATTCCTATGTGTGAGTTATAATCATGAACTAGATGTCTTGAAGTTAGTAGTTTATGTCTTATATATTTGTACATGTGATGATCAATAATATCAAGTATTTGGTGTTGTGAGTGTTTAATCGTGTCTCTGCTCCCTCTCTAATTTCTATCAATGAGGACAAAATTGATGAAATGGAGCTAAGATTAACTAAGCCTAGTGAAGAGATTCACTCGCAAATACAAATGGACTTTAGTGGTGAATGAAAATAAAGACAACACAGTAAGATATCCTATGAAAATGTTTCTTAGCGGATCCCTAGAGTGGTAGATTACGAAAATGACGGACTTTCCAAATATGGATGAAGGTTGAACATTGGATAAACACACATCATTTCAAAGGAATTATATTGCTAAAGGTAAATACACATTCCAACAAAAGAATTATATTGATAAGCACACATTTAAGAATTATATCGGTAAATACACATTTTAAAAAAATTATACTTATCAAGGTACAGAAAATTCGATATCCCTCTATTTTCAGGAGAAATTTTTTCCATAGACAGTTTACTCTATTAGAGGGTTATTTTTATATTGACTAGTTTTCCAGTACTGAAAAATATTCTTATTCACTCTTAAAGCTCATTCGACATGTAAGCTAGTTTTCCAATACTTAGAAAAATATTTTTGATCTCTTGAAACTCATTCGCCATTTAAAATATGGGTGGAATACTTAATATGTGCAAGAAGTGGGAGATTTATTTAGATTATATTATACAAAACCCACATGGGATTGTTTCATTGATTCTCTCAAAGAAAAGTATTTACCTATCAGAAATTATGAAAGCTAAACTAGATTGACTTGAGCTATAACTTGAGCTATTACCATAAAAGAAAATAATCACTTTCCCACTCCGACTAAGAATGGTATGTCTAGATAAAATTACACATAAGACGGCCCCATGGCTCAAGTTAAATGCTCATGAGAATTAAACCTTGCACAATATTGAAAAACTCGTCATTATCCACCATTACATGCCAGAGTGTCTTTCCGGGCATACAGTTTCATTGGGGGCATCTTCTTATCAGGCCATTTCAGGGAATTGAAGCGGAGGATGTACTTAATTAATATCTATGCACCCTATAAAGAGAAGCAGGGTTTTTGGTAAAAAATGGAAGCTTGCGGTCTCCCAGTGTTGGATTACTGTTTAATGGATGGGGATTTTAATTGCACCCTGATAGATGGCGAGACTTGGGGGACAGGGAGTGGAAGGGACCCTGCTAAAGATTTTTTATTATCCCTTTTTCATTCTCAAAATATGGTGGATCTATTGCTTGAGAGGGAGGGACCGACCTGGTTCAATGGTCGGGTAGGGGACACCCTCATAGAAAAAAGACTTGACAGAGTATTGGTTAGTGAAAATATGTTACCATTGATGGGGGGGGCTAAGGGTTAAGGCAGAGGACTGGATCATCTCTGATCATAGACTGCTCCAGATCTGTTGGTTTTTTGAAGCTAGAGTAAAGGGTTACCCATTTAAGTTTAATGGGGCATGGTTGGAGAACCTTGCTTTTAATGATTTGGTTAGGGAGCAGATGAATGCTAACATAGACCGGGTGGGTTTATTGGGGATGGCCTTAATGGCCTATAAGCTTAGGAACCTGAAATCGCGCATGAAAAAATGGGATAAGATGGAAAGGGCTAAGAATCTGAGGGAGCTGATGGAGATCAAGGAAGAATCGCTTGTCATCATTAAAAGAATAGAGAATGGATTACAGGAGGATAATTTCTGGTCACAACTAAAGAATATTGAAGACAAAAAGAGAAGGATATTACTCATACAGGAGAAGAGGTGGCACCTAAAGAGTAGAGCGACATGGCTTAAAGAAGGAGACAATAACACAAAGTTTTTTCATCATTATGCAAATGGCCGTAAACAGGTAAATGCAATATGGAACTTGGAGGTAAATTGACGTGTTGTAAATACTATAGAAAGCATTCAAGAAGAAGCAGTCAAACATTTTAAATCCCTTTTTGGTGCTAGAGAGGAGATAAGATATGAAGATCAATATAAAATGTTGGATTTGTTTCCAAGGATGGTCGGCGACTCGGAAAATATCAGACTCATGGCACCTATTACCACTGTAGAGGTGATGTCTACCCTTAAATATTTTCCATGTGACAAGAGTTCGGGTCCAAATGGATGGACTTTGGATTTCTTTTTGCATTTCTCCGACATTTTTCTAAAGGACATTAAGGAGATGATAGAGGAGATAAGGAATACTAGAGAATTTAGGGGTGGTATAAACTCCACTTTCATTGTTCTCATACCCAAGAAAGAGGATACTCGGGGCTTCATGGATTACATGCCAATCTCCCTGTGCAATACCCTGTACAAGATAGTTTCGAAGTTGCTGGCGGATCGCCTAAAAGTAATTTTTTCACAATTCATCTCGCCAGAGCAGTCAGGCTTCCTGCTTGGGAGGAGTATCCACGATGCCGTTGCAATCACACAAGAAACCATGCACTCGATAGTTACAAAGAAGATCAATGCTGGTATTATGAAGGTCGATTTAAGTAAGGCGTATGATAAGGTCAAATGGGGTTTCTTAATTCTCATTTTGCATAAGATCGGGTTATCTGCTGATATGGTTGACTGGATCGCGGCATGTTTCACTACATCTTCTCTGGCGGTCATCATAAATGGCTTAGCTTCGAAATTTTTCAAGCCCGGGAGGGGGCTCAGGTAGGGATGTGCCCTGTCCCCCCTTCTGTTTATTTTGGTAATGGATGCACTCAGCCTCAACATCAAACGAGTGGCGTACAACAGACACTTTAAAGGCATTTCCATCACTTCAACAGGAGACATCACACATAATTTTTTTGTGGACGATGTGTTATTTTTTGGGATGATGATTAAATCCGGTTGGAGCAAAATAAAGCAGATATTCAAGAACTTTTGTGAAGCTTTAGGAATGGAAGCTAACATGGATAAATCCTATTTCTATCATTTAATGGGATCCTCAGAGGATTTGGATTTTATTCGGGGTCTATTTCATTTTCGGACAGCCTGCTTGAAAGAGTTTTTCTCCTATCTCGGTTTCAAGTTGAAAGCTACGAGATACACAGTGGCATATTGGGAATGGATCCTTGAAAAGTACAAGCGACGAGTCAACAGGTGGGCAAATAAGTGGCTTAGTCGGGGAGGCAAGCTGATATTGACTTAGGCCGTTTTACAACAAATTACAATATTCTGGGCACATCTGTATTGCATTCCAAGGAAAATCAAAAAGAAAATTCAAGGGTATATGGCAAAGTTTATCTAGAGTGGTGGACTGGGTAAAAATTCTATACATTTGGCAAAATGGGAGGATATTACAAAACCAAAAGATTTAGGGGGTTGGGGTATCATTGAACAAGACACTTTTGGTTCAACTCTCCTGATGAAGTCTCTCTGGAGGAGTATTCATTGTTCAGGAGTCTGGATGAGTATTATGGCCCAAAAATATTTCAAAAAAAATTCAGTCAAAGACCTTTTCCTTGGACAGCACCTCCAGGTTCGGAATGGATCTCAGATTTGGAAAGGTTTCAAATTAATATGGCCTCGGTTTAGAGACCGTTTATGCTAGAATTTCGACTCTGGGAACTTGATACAAATCGAATCCAATTCTATGGGATCTTCTCGGAATGCCTCGATACTGTCGTATCCTCTTCTTTATGATCTTCATCATAAAGGCATTTTTATGTTGGGCCAAATCACTTGCTAGAGGGAGGAGAGCCCTGACTGGTTATCTGCTAGCCAACTGAGACTATCAACTAATGTGGCAGAGGAATGGAAGAGATATTGTGACCATCTAAGAAATAGGGGGTGGCACAAGCGTAGGCAGGGTGACAAAATCATTTGGGGGGGGGGGAGGGGGGGGCAGACTAAAAGGGAACAAATTGAAGTTAAGGCCCTCTACATATCTATGACACAAAAAAAGGAAAACATTAGTCGTCCATGCTAGCTAAAGGATATTTGGGGAGCAAGAGTACAAAAAAAACATTCCATATTCTTCTGGTTGGTTTGGAAAGACAAGAATCTAACATGGGTGAACCTACAAAAAGAGGTTTCAATGGACCAGGGATTTGCCTACTTTGTGGGGAGGATAATGATGAAAACAGTCATATCTTTTACAAATTTACTTTTGCTAGGAGGATATTAGAATTGATTGGGTTGAAGCAAAATTGGGTCATCCCTACATTTGACAATTGCGATGGAGAGAGAGAGGTATGTTATTCTTAAACTTGGCAATTTTGTTCCATTGGTGCATTTGGGGATGCCGCAATCGAAGGATTTTTTAGGACAAAATTAGTGACCCAGAGATGATATGCAACCAGCTAATTCAGGATTTGGATAAACTGAAGAATCCAAGAAAGCCCCCAACAGACTTATCCATAAGAAACCACCCTCATGAAATAAAATATCCAGCGGGGTTTTTCGATGGTGTTGCACAAAATCAAAATTGTGGGTGTGGTGCTTGGTTACAAATATCCCCGACATGTCACTATAAGCTTTATTGGTATGGAGGTTCCGGGACTAACACAAGGGCTGAGGTTATTGCACTCTGGCGTCTAATGTGGTTTGCTAACCATCTGAGATATGACAGGATATCTATTTACGGGGATTCAAAAGTGTTGATCGATCATGTGCTCAAAAAGGCCACTATAAACCAGAATTGCCTGTCTTCTTGGCTAAAGTGTGTAGATTTCAAGAGAAAGAAGTTCTCTTCTATCTCTTTCAGGCACATATACAGGGAAATGAACTCTCAAGCTGACTGTTTGTTGAAGAAGGGGCCTCAAGGTTGATTTGGAGAAATAAATTATGAATTTATCGATGAGGAGGGCAGAGGGGCTAAGAGATCAGTCTTATTTGCTTAATTTCTCTTGTGTTTTCCGAAGGTTGGGAAGCTGCTCAGTTTTTTTTGTCTGTTTTGTTTTGGACCATTTCCTGAGGATTTTACTCTCCAGAATGTTTGGGAGAACTTTCCTTCACCAGGCGAGCCTGTTTGTCTGCAAGCGTGTGGGGCAAAATGCAAGATAGTATGATATACCTATTTTATTTTCCCTTTGGTTCTTAGAGTTTGATCATTCAGGATATGTTTTTAAGTTTTTTGTAAATAATTGTTAGCAAAGACACCTGTGTTTTTAGATAGCAGAACTTTGAAGATTTTGTTAGTTCCGCTAAAAGAGAGGATGTTATCATTTTTGAATAGGAATGGTGTTATCATTTTTGAATAGGAATGGTTGCTAGACAGATCTCACTAGCACCAGGGTTTGTATTTGGGTCGCCATGTGGTTTCATAAACTTGAATTTTTGAATTATAAATTGTTTTTTTCATACTGAAAAAAAAAATATAACTTCCTTGTTAATGCACATTAATGAATCACTTACAAGTATTTATCGGGAAAGAGGTCGGGTGAACGTCCTTTATCATGACTGAACGATAATACACGCATTCCTCTTAGTCATTATCATCCATTGAACGAGGCCCTGATAGACGTGGACTAACGTAACTGATCGTCTCATTTTAGGTCGTTTTCAGATAGGATTCTGTCCAAATCTCCCAACTAAAACTGCAATATCCTTAAATTTGTGATTGGGGTATTTTAGAAAATTAATCATAGCATGATTAATAGGTTTACTAGAGCAGAACAAATTGATGAGATAAATAAAAGTTTATACAATCTGCCCCTGTGTTGATAATCAAAACAGAGTTCCAGCATGCAACCATGCCATCCATGTTTTATTGATATATATAAATATTTAACAATATATATTAATATATATAAATATTTAATAACATATCATTATTGACAGGAAAGCGGTATATGCCACTCATTAGATTTTATACATGATAAATTTTATACATAAAAAGAACCATATAGGCCACTCATTAGATTTCATACTTGCGTTCCCTCCGCAGTGTCCATAAAGCCGAGGAGAAGCTGCATTGAAACTTCGTGCTGCCGTGATACTGTCACGGCAATTGTTTGCCGAAGGGGAATGAATGAATGGGACACTTCTTTTGTAAGTTGGAAAAACGACAGAAAGAGCGACAGGAGTTGACAGTCGCTGGCAGCATCCGTGGAGCACATAGAAAAGAACGAACACAACCGAAAGAAAAGGCGAAGGTGGGAGGAAGTTTCTCCGTCCCCATATTATTGAAGGCAATTCCGTAGAGATCCATGTGTTGGTTGACGATGTTTTTTTTTTTTTTTCTTTCTTTCTTTTAAGATTCAAAATAGTTTATAATATTCAAAATTGTTGTTTTTTAAAATTGAAATTTCAGTTAAAATAAGTTTTTAATTATTTTTAAATTTGTATTTTAATTCATTTTAAATAAATATTTAAAATTAAAAGTATTTTTAACCTAAATATATATAATCTTAATTTTATGTATTTATAATTTTTTTAATTGAAAATTTTCATTAATATAGAATTTTAACATTTTAGTTGTTTTGGATTAATGATCAATATGTAAATTATTAAGTTGTGAAATTAACATTATAACATTAATGGGTCAACCAGGTTTATTAATAATGGTTGAGAGGAATGATTTGGACTCTCCTACATAGTTTCAGTTCTTATAAGTAAAGAAAATATATAGTTTAAGTTTTTAATTTTTTTATCATTTCCATTTTTATTTATTTAGATATATTTTAATTTTTCTAAATTAGTTTTCAAGAGTAGTTTAACAAGCCAAAATTATAGTAGTTTTATTTATTTTCTGAAGCAGGCATTCCATTAATTATAACTAGAAATTGCATCATATGCTGCAAAGTAAAAGTTGTAAAGGAAAAGAGTAGTATAAAAGAAAGAATAAAGGAAAAAAAATGTGATATGTTATGTGATTTAATTGAATATTTAATTTATAGATATGAATTATTTTATTTTAAAAAAATTCTAGATTAGAAAAATAATTTGGATAAAAATATTAGTTTTTTTTAACTTAATTAGTATAGATAACATATTTATTTAAAATAAATTAAAAATTATAAGTTTAGAGAATTATTTAAATAAAATAATTATTTTTTTAAACATAATTAGATAACTTTTGTACCAAAATCCTTATTTATAAGTTAAATATTATACCTCATTGTTGTTTCCTTAATGTCCTTGTTCATGTAATAAGAGACATCGATTCATAGTTACAATGAGTTCATTAAAATTCATATTTATGTATAAAGAGTTACACATGACTTTCATGTAATTACGTATGAAAAGGATGGTAGACGATTCATAAGAGTTACATTGACGACTTTCATTACGTCGTAAGATGTTCTTATTTGAAAACAACTTTCTTAATTGCTAATGTGTCCACGTGTGAGTCATTGGATCAAATGTTAGACGATTGAAATATTTTAAGCCATTAGATCCACAAGTAAATAGTTTTATATATATTTTTTATAATGTTAGTTTTTTCTTTTAATAATAAACTATAAAAACAACCCATGGTATTGAGCTTATTTGAAAACAACTTCCCTAGCTGCCAATGTGTCCATGTGTGAGCCATTGGATCAAATGTTAGAAGATTGAAATGTTTTAAGCCATTAGATCCACAAGTAAATAGTTTTATATATACATTTTTATAATGTTAGTTTTTTTTTTTTTTAATAATTTAGATTGATTTTAGATGTAGAATTTAAATCTTGTAATGTCATGTTTAACATTTTGACTATATCAAATTCCACAAAAATAAAAATCAAATTAAATAAAATAAAAAGATTGACATAATGCAATGAACATTTTAACTAGCTCAAAATACAATAAAAAAACAAAAATAATAAAATCAAATAATAATAAACTATAAAAACAACCCATTGTATTCATCCATGGTATTCATGTGGAATATAGTTTATTAAATTATTTCACACAACATAATTTATCTTGAAAAATAATGATGAATGTTCATAATTCTCATTTCTTAAATAACACTACATTTACCTTTAATTATTTAATTGTAATAGTTTGTAACTACATACATAATCTATCCGATTTTTTTTGGTTAATGAATATCAAATTTCTTCTTTAAAAAAATATATATACACATATCTTTAATTACCTAATTGTAGCTAAAAAATATTACATGTTTTTTACTTTATAATCATAAACAAATTTCATATTATATGATGTCAAACTTACTCAAATTTTTATTAGGAAATTTTAAACAACTTTTTACACTACATAATTTTAGATTTTATAATTTTATAATTTTTCAATTCAAACAAAACTTATAAAAAAAAAAACCCACTCAGTCCTTATTGTAGATTATAGTTTTACAAAATTGGCACTATGTGATTAACAATAGAGTAAGTTGACATGACCCTAAGGGGTTCTTTTACAAGTTTTATCATAACTTTTCCCTTCATCCAATATATATTGTAGAGTCTTCTGAAGAGAGAGTGTATTCTAGTTTATAACATGATCCACAATCAAAGAAAATGGCTAGGGATTTAACAAAGTGTTAGTTTGTAACCTGATCCACATTCAAAGAAAATGCCCAGGAATGCCACAAGTTATGATTCACACAGTGATCTATTGACGTTCTCGAATAGATTCATGAGTAAACTCTATTTATGTTAATAAAAATTCTCTTTATTTACATATATGCTAGATAGACTGTAATTGAATGTGTTTAAAATATCTTATTTTAGTTACATGCTCATTTCATGCTTGTTTCAAAGGATTATTAATCGAAGGATTTTCACCCCCAATTTCCTATTTCAATATCTATAATTTTTATTTTTATTTTCTATATATGTGAACATATTATTTTGGTTTATATATATGTTTTTACCCACAATTTCCTATTTCAATATCTACAACAAAATTTTATGGTTGATAACTCTTATCATTAATTTCTTTGAAACCTCCACGACCTGCTTCCATGGAAGAAAAAATTGCCTTTCATTCCTTCACAATGACTTCTTCTTTGCAACCACTTATTTCTTCTAGGCTACTCTTTCCTATGCTATTGCCTTACGACGTTTCTTTTGCAACATGTGGTGAAATTGCTAGTGTAATTACGTATCAAAAGGCTTTCATGTAATTACGTATCAAAAGGATGGCAGACGACTCAATTCGGATACTGAGGGAACGGTTTAATGGTTCAGTTGCAATGGAAGGATTCATGACATTCCTTCGATTTTTTCTGCTCGTGAGTAATATACTTGAATATGTAATATATTTGAATATATAAAATTACGAAAATGGTGAATCTTTCTTTTTGGGTGAGTTTCCTTCTCTCTGTTTGTAGATTGCAGGTTGCTTGTTTCTGCACCACTAACAGAGACCTCACGACGATCCAAACTGTAACATCTATGGACCCACACATTTACCTCTTTCGTTCTTAAAATATTATTAACATGAAATAAATTCATGATTTTCTATAAACAAGGTAGTTAGGGGTCGGTATGTTGAACTACCGTCGAATAACTGTTTCTTTTACATAAATAAACGATCTTGAGGTACACGGGGGCTTCACTCAACGAACCTCTAATCTATCACGTGCGTTCATGGCATATTAAACAATATCCTTAATTCGACTACATATTTGGAAATACCCCTAAAAATAAAATTATTTAACCTCCTACCAATACAAATTATTTATCCTTACCAATTTAAAAAACCCCTACTTCCACTAGATATTGTAGGTATCTAATTTTTCATTAACATTTTTTATACCCCTTTATATATTTTCATTAACTTTGAGCTTAATTTGTTATACCTTCCAATATAAAAACCCTTTACCCCCTATATATCCCCCAATATATTATGCCATTTTTTTCCTCAATATATATCCCCCAATACGCACCCACGTGGTATGGTATTGCTCCCCTAGTGAAGCCCCTATGTTGAGGTAAGGTAAGGGGGGAGCGGTTACATGTGATGGCTAATATCTTAGCTTTAAAAGAACCCTTGCATGTGCAAAATGAAAAAGAGGTTCGTTAACGAAGCGGAACATCAATAGAATGTGATTGAGATGCTAACTCAGCGTAAAGAGCGAGCCACAGCTACCTAGCGATCAGCAAGAAATTGCCCACCTACTCAACTGAACTGGGACGAGAATGGAAGACATTTCCATCTAATGACTTTACATACATACATAGTGAAGTTCGGTTACCACTATATAAGATGAGGGGCTACCTTCTCAGTTACCGATCGGAAACAGTGAAAGAAAAAATAAAAAGGATCTTACAACATCTTGAAAAGTGCGAAAGTTCAAAGTAAACATTGGATTAACCTCTCGGCTTTTAAAGAACCATGGTCGTGCCGAGTGATAATTTCATTAATGGAAGAAGAGGTAGAAGAATTAAGAAAAATTAAAAAGGATCTTACAACATCTTGAAAAGTGCGAAAGTTCAAAGTTGACATTGGATTAACCTCTCGGCTTTTAAAGAAACAAGGCCGTGCCGAGTAATAATTTATTAATGGAAGAAGAGGTAGAAGAACTTACGAGCCAGACGGTTGAGGCTCTTCATTTTTGGCAATTAAGGGCATTTATTATCTCCTTTTAGGAAACATTGTGATGAAGTCTAGGGACGTTTGACAGATGCCATTATTTTTTTTAATAAGGGTCTACTGCCAAGATAAGTAATTTTTGCTAATTTTTATTCATATAATCTTGTCTATGAGTTGAAATATATAAATAAAAAAATATATCATTTAGTTTTTTGGGAAATATTATGAGAAAATAGTAAAAAATAATAATTATTTTTCTCATATTTCTTGGGATAGGTTACAAATACCAAGAAAAGGGTATTGGATTTGTTTATTGGGATGTGACTGAAACAAATTCACTATTGACTATTTACCTGACTTATTTTCCAATTTATTCTCATGTCAAGATGAAATAAATATATGAGAAAATATTTCATGGGAAGATAAAATAAGTTGAGATTTCCCTTCTTAAGGTGAAAATGTATAATTGTGGTTAAAGATAATATCTTATGGAATTACCTTCTAAAAATTATAGGCATAATTAACATAAGTAATAGGATTTTATTTGGAAATAATATCTTTATCTTGTGATTGGAAGATAAGTCCATTGTGTTAATTCCTTTGCAAGGGTTTGCAAAAGTTACAAGTTATTATTGTGTTGTATATTGGGCATTTTGACTTAATTGCATGTTTTATTATATAAAAGGTTAACTCTGTTATTATTTTAAAAATGTCTTTCTAGCTCTTAGGTGCAAAATAAGGGTTAATTATGGTAGCTTCTTAACCTCTTGAAAAGATTGCATGGCTAGTTATAAAAAGAAGTTAACCTTGTTATGGTTTGTATGGTTTCCTTAATTATGGTAATTTCTTAACCTCTTGAAAAGATTGCCTAGCTAGTTATAAGAGGTTAAGTTAACCTTGTTATGGTTTGTATGGTTTCCTAGTTTATATTAGCTTCCTTTTTTAGAAAGAATTACGTATATGTTTACATGAAAAGAATAGTTAATGATGTGTAATGCCAAGAAGATAGTTTGTGTTACATACAATAAAGAAGAGCTATTGGGATAAACTCTTGTATGCATAAATAATAGTCATTGTATTAGAGAGTTATGTTCTTTGCATGGATATAAGAAATATTAAGTTATAATGTTTCTTTAGGAAGAATTATATCTAAGTACTTTATGCTATTATAACTAATATGTTAGTTTCTTTTGGAATAAGATCATGCATATGCATGGAAGATTGTATTAAAGAGTTATGTTCTTTGCATGGATAGAAGAAATAGTTTCTTTAGGAAGAATTATATCTAAGTACTTTATGCTATTATAACTAATATGTTAGTTTCTTTTGGAATAAGATCATGCATATGCATGGAAGATTGTATTAGAGAGTTATGTTCTTTGCATGGATAGAAGAAATAGTTTCTTTAGGAAGAATTATATCTAAGTACTTTATGCTATTATAACTAATATGTTAGTTTCTTTTGGAATAAGATCATACATATGCATGCAAGATTCATATTATCTTTCATTAGAAATAATATATAGTTGTATGCGAGAAATGATAGCATGTTTAGTTAGACCACATTGGGAAATATTCTTTGGATAAGAAGATGGATTACATGCATAAAACCCATAGTAGTGTGTTGGTTTCCTTGGAATATATAAGTGGGTAATGTTTGTATAATATTTGGCAAATAATACATGTATTTGTATATTTAATTACCTAAGTTTTATGGAAAATGAAACATGTTTTGCATGCCACACTATGCTAAAATTCTCTCGAAAAGGAAAAGTGTGTTTGCAAGCAAGATTGTGTTAAGAATTCTAGTGAAAAGATTCTTTCGGAAACTATATGAAATTTGTATGCATACGAACAACATTTGTTGTGTGAGCTTCTTTACATAAACCAAAAGTAATGGCTTAAGGATTGTGTTAAGAATTCTAGTGAGAAAATTCTTTTGAAAACTATATGAAATTTGTATGCATAGAAACAACATTTGTTATGTGAGCTTCTTTACCTGAACCAAAAGTAATATACGTAGTTATCTTAATTTTTATATTAAATAAAAAAATTATTTTAATTAAATATAAAATATTGGACATCATTTTATATATAGATTTTTTTCTATTTAAGCTTTCACCTTGACATAGGTTCATTACCCATGTAGTTTGAGTTAATGGTCACATGTTTCCTCCACGATTCCCGCCATGTTATATTATTATTGTTGGCATTGGGATGTTGAATGTTGTTGGACTGAGTATGAAGGTTTCTCATCAACAACTGAAAATCGATTGTCAGACAACATATGTACTGGCCGTAACATACTTTGTTGCCGAACCCCATCGATTGTACTATTAACTCTTCTCCCTAGTTAACCCTTGTACAGTGGTTTATAGTTACTCAGAATACGCTGGTTAACCCTCCTAGCAGACAGACTTTATAGTGACTACTCAGAATACGGTGTGGGAGTTTAGGTAACGCCCAAGTGGACTTTAAAACAAGGTAAATTTAATTGCTTTCATATCTAAAAGATATTAGTCTTATAAGTCAAATCACATTGTAAAAGATTCTATAAATTGGGTCCATATCTTTCAATCATGACTGCCAATAATAGACTAATGAATTAAAAAGCCATCATTGAGGATGAAAAAATAAGTAATAGATAGGTAGATTTTCTCTTTGTGGGACATGGTATCTAACGAAGTTTCATGGGAGGGAAAAAAAAAAATCTCATAATTTTAACAATTTTGATAATGATAAGCAGGGTAATGTTATCAAAAGAAGACAAAGAAAATCAGATCTGGACGCTAGGCAAAATGGATAATGGTGATATCGGTCAGGCGTAAGTGAACAGGAAAGGTGGGATATGAACTTTGTTGTTATTTTTGATATAATGGTAATATTCCGGTGGAAGTGAGCAGGATTGGGTGGTATCAGTCTGGCATAAGTAAACAGGAATGGCGTAAGTGAATAAGAGAGGTGGATCTTTATTACAAGTCTTACTTAAATGGTCGTAGTTAGAATAAATTGGTAGATAATAGTTTTGTCAATCTAATCTTATGTGGTATAAGAGATCGTATTTTCAGGGAGAGCCAGCACAAGAACTTAATTTTGTGATTTCTTTTTGTTCTCAACCACTCTAGTTAGCTCACTAAACTAAATATTGACTATTGAACATGAACATTAATACTTTACTGAAATTACTGTAGCTGTTTTTGTAATTACCATTTGCAAAACCCATCCCCAGGGCCCAAACATTGGTAACATTTGTTTGTTATCGTATATAATAGTGTTTCGTAGGTATTATTAAGAAGTTAATGTGCTTCAGCTTTGAGTATTTGTTCTGATTGTTTTATTCATATCCTGGATATGATTTCCCGTTTGTGGGAAAGTTGAAAATTCATAGTCAAGTGAAGCAAATCAGTGATAAGATGGAGGACATGGACATGTTTCATGGATATGATTGAGAGGCCTTGAAAATTCATTGTTTTTTTTATGCTGGGAAGCAAAGCGGCTATAAGGTGGAGGATATGATTTAGTAGTTATGTACTTCTTGTGATTTGTTTTCATTGTGCAATTTTGATATATTTTATCAGCCAATCTCCAGCAGGTAAATGGATATTCTCGTGCAAATATGAAACACTAATATTATCGGGGAAGCAATTTACACGGACAAGTGAAAATCTGTAGGAATGGCTAAATCCGTTTGTGGAAAGGTTGATAATCCACTTTGTATGTAGGGTTGGGTGAAAGGAAATGAGGCCATGATTGGAAGGTTTACGTAAATGTTTACATGTCATTTTCTATGTTTTTGCTTTCAGGGAATATAAGTCTTTGGTGAAATTGGTATCACTCTGGTTGCAGAGATTTATTTTTATCAAATTGTAAAGAAAATTTACGAAAGAGCAAGAACATTAAACGATTAAATGAATACTTCTAATATTTGAAACAATATCGCTTTCAAGTCTAAATGGATTTAGACTAAAGGGCTAAACTGTTACCTATCTATGTACCCTGTCATTGTTCTGTGAGGGTATTATATCGAAAGTAAAACTTTTTTTTTTTTTCAACAAGAGAAAAATCGCTGTTTTGGAATTAATCATGGTCAAAACAGTCCAACATCCAGTTACAAGAGCGGCTGAGGGGGAGATAGCCATTCTCGGATTGGAGAAAGGAAATTCCCGATCAGGCATAGGATAACAATACAGCAGATTAAGATCCATAGCATCAAGTCGTGTGTCACACACTGGCTCATCAAAGCAGACAGAGCCCAGGAACCGACTGGCATCGAGGCGCTGTATGAGGGAAAAAAAATACCAACGTTGAAAATACATTATAACACAGACCATAGAGCAGTTACCTCATAAAGAAGATATCATTGCGGATACTAGAGACAACCAAGTCAGGGCGCTGTACCCCAAAAGATAGAGCAAGTTGGAAGATCAGACATGCATCGTGAGCTCAACAAAATACAGGAGCAGGGGAGAGCACCTTATCATAGCATCCCAAAAAATAATGCGAGAGCCGAAGTAGCCTACAAAGGGAAGGAGTAGGAGGTCTTGGCACTGTTATCGCTGATATATGTGACGGAGATGAGACCAAAATCATGAGTCAGCCCAAGTTTTGAGAGTTTGTCAGCCCTGCTGTTCATCTCTCTGAATATATGGTGGGTGGCAGTCCTCTGAAATTGAGAGAGAAGGTGGGTAATACGTTCGACCCATCCACACAGATGAGGGCTTCGGAGAGTGGTCCTGCCCGAGACACCTCCAATAACCACCTGTGAATCCCCATATATATCAATGCAAGGGATCCCAAGGTGGAGAGCCACAAGGAGACCGCTCCATAGGGCAAGTAGCTCAGCTTTGTTGTAAAACTTTAATGAAAGGCTAAAGACATTTTAAGCGAAAAATAAATAAATTTAGAGACAAATCAATATTGGAAAAACAAATCAAAGTTTTTGCCGATAGGCCATGCACTGGAAGAAAGGGCCCAACCGTCACACAATGTGGGCATGTTTGCATTGAATTTGTGCCCAGAAAACCCAATGAAATGGGGTTAAAGAAATATTTATGCTCTTGAACCTGAATGAGATGGGGCTAATAAAAAAAAAACTTCTAATTTTTTTTTGTGGTTTATTGATTGAAAATATTATTTATTCCGATGGTTGACTCGACCAGGAAACTTACTATTCTGATTATGATTTATTTAGTTAATCAACTTTACAAAGTGATTGTTGAATTACAACACAATATGTAAATATAGCTAACAAAACGATGTTGAATATCATGATCCAATCAAGTAAGAAAAGAAAACGAGTCCACTTATATGGCAATGTCTAAACATATTTACAATAATCAACATTTGAACTAATATTTGCAATATTCATTGCAGGAATATATATATATATATTAGCAATAATAATTAAATGATTTTCATCTACAAAATTACTGCAAAGAAAAAGAGTAGAAAAAGCAAAATAGTAATAATAATAATTAAATGACTTTCATCTACAAAATTACTGCAAAGAAAAAAAAGAGCAATTACAGATGTTATAAGATAAATTAAACTCTATAAATTTTTATTTTATTTTAAAAGATATTTATATTCCGATAGTTTTTGGTATTGACCCAATGGATTATTATACAAATTTCAATTTGGTGTTATATAATATTTTGTGAAAATTAGGTTAACATGTTAATAATGAGTTATTGAAAGAGATTAGTTAAGATTAGAATAATTATATATAAAAAAAAATGTGTGTTCAATTTCATGTTTTGCATAATGATAATTATGAGTCCAAGATTTACTTAGCATATCGTTTAAATTTAGGTGAATAAAGGTATTTATTAAGAGTTACCGCCCACCTCAAATTATGCCACTATTCGCATAAATTTAGAGAGAAGTAAAATGTAAATATGTAGATTTACCGAGGTGATTGGAAAAAAAAAAAAAAAGAGAAGAAGAAGCTTAAGATGAATTATGATAGGTTTGGAAATTTTATTTTCCATAATAGGCTTCAGTTGCCCATATTTCAACAATTCATTGAGATAGGTAGTTTTAACAATTCTAAAGGTAACAAGCACTAAATGTTTAACCCAAGGGAATTCAAAATTTTGAATTCGTCTGCTTTGATTCACTAAATAGTCAACTTCTTTTATCAATGCTATAAAATAGAATTTCATATCACAAGAATATTTTGAACAACTCACTTATTCTTCTATGACATAAAATTTGTTGCATTAATTAGGCAAGTATTGTAGAATGAGTTGCATATATGAAGAATAGGTTTAGGAATATTTATTTCATAGTCTAACCAATTGATTAGTTTATCTGTCATTAAATTATATTGCTAAAATTTTTAGTGGATTTAAAATAGTATAGTACATTTAACATTATTATAGTTTAAGGTAAGTGAAACTTTCTTGTTGTATTATTATATTGAATTTGTTGTATTATTATTTTATTCAAATATAATATAATATTAATGTAATGTATTACATAATATGGACATTAAGTCAGGACACTTCAGTAAAATATGATTCAACAAATATCTTAAGAGTCTTGTAATTTATATCTCCCTTATGAGACCTTTCTAAAAGAGACATAACTTTTAAAACCTCTCTCTCTTCCATAGTGATTATGGAATGAAATTCATGACTTAAATAAAATTAAATAACTTTCTCTATAAATTAATATAGTTAGTCTAGAGATATACACACGTGTGTTAAGTAGCATTATGGATAGCCCTCATCTAAACAAAATTTTATTGTAGCATTAGTATTAGGATGAGTTGAATCATGGAAGAGTTGTGGTTAATAAATAATTTAGCGTGGTAATATATGTGTGCATATGTGCGTGTCAATATATATTGATATGAGTATGCCCATAGCAAACATCATTGAGTCATTAATACATATTAACAAGTGACCTTGTGTATGCTGCAAACCAAATGCAAGTTAAATGCAATGAAATAAAGGTGGATGCATTATATAGATTGCGAAAAGGGTGAAAGATATAATTTGATCATTTTCATATACTTATTTAGACAAATTATATTAGACCCTTCTATTGGTACTAATTGAGTCATCATGAATTTTGATATGGGAAAATTTTCACAAGATGATTATATTTTATAATTGCGGGTTATAACTCATTGTCATTTAGCTATATGCTTTATAATTAAAGTAGAGTAACATAATCCCAATTCCATTTCTAGGGAGGATATAGTGGGATATGTCATCACTTCCATGGTTTGAAACTTCGGGACAAAGTTTAATTTAAGGGGGGGTGTATGTAGTGCCCCACTCTAGATTTCTGACCTTGATATGATATTAACAATGATTTAGCCTTAAGGCTCACACATTATTATTTGAGGACCTCACGTGGAGGATACAGACACTTCACTCTACTATTAGTGGATGTGTTTATTTCCTAGTCGGTGTTAGGGTGATGGTGGCTTTGATGGATATGTATTTTTCTATTGATGTTATGATGATGATAGTTGTCATGGATGTATTCCTTATGTTGACTACTTACATTACTTCTGGTTCATGATAAAAAATGATGTGGATGACTATGTTATGTTGATGATTTTGTTATGACAATGACTAACACTAAGAAACTTGGTTACTGATGATTATTGAGTATTACAGGAAACCGCTAGAGGCACTCGCATATGATGAGTTGACAACATCTGGTTTGATGGAAATTAATATTTTGACTTTGAAATTCTAAGTCCCATTTGAAACTTTCTAAATATATATACTCTGATGATATGTCAGTGGTGGCAGGTACATGTTAGTTGCTTGGCCGAATGACTCACATATGGGTGATGGGGTTGTACAATTGGATGGAACAACATGGGAGGGGTGGAGCAGTGTTCCTGATCTCACCCATTAGCCTCCCGCCATGACTTAGGCTGGAAAGGTCGAAGTAATTTTGCCTTGAAGATCACAATGTCGTGAGCGCAGGTCCCAAATTTGGTTCGCTCACAAGGATTTTCTGGGGGGTGCGCATGAAGGCGGATTCCTTGATCCCCAACACCATTAGTCTCACTATAACAGGCAACATATGAGATGATAGGGATCTCTGTCGTTGCACATATAATTTCCCCTCGTAACCACTGGATACTTGAAGGGCAAGTGGTGTGGCACCCTGGAATCTCAAGAGAAATTCTTGAAGGGCACGACCGAATTGACACCCTTGGTATCAGAAATAAATTCGTAGGCATGGCACCCTTGGAACTTAGAATGGAATTTCTTGAAGGGCATGACCAGACTTGACACTCTCAACATCATTAAAGAAACTAATAAATATAATCAATATATGAAAATCCAACTAATTCATGTCAAGTGACATATGATGTTAGAACCAAAGGAATTAAATAAAGAATAAAACTTAGGATAAGGGAGGAATAGGAAGAGATAAAATAGTTACCATGATAACTCTACCCTTTCCATGTTAAAACAAAATATTAAGTACATAAGAATTAATTAGGCAAAAAGGGGAAAGAGGGACATAGAGTTAAGTAGAAAGATTTATTAAAAACTTCATCAAGAGAAGAGGGGGCGAAATAAAATAAGATTAATAACTTAAAATTTGAGAAATTTAGAGCTTCCATGTGGCAAAAGCCAACATAAGAATATTCATCAAAAGGGAAAATTGAGGTAGTTAGGGGACCAAATCTGAGAATCATCAATTAACTTCAGTAATAAACACAAATTAAGGAGTAAAAAGGGGGAATCAAGAGACAACTAGGAGAAGAAATAGGAAACCCTGTTGGGTTGAGGGAAATACTATTTTAAATGAATAATTAAGTAAATTATTTTTGAAGAGTCTTGATGAGAGGGTGACACATGGGTGGGTGAATAATCAAATTTTGGGTAATAAATTTTCTTTTTTATTATTTATGCATGAAATTCCAAGTGTCACCTGTGAAGCCCTCTATAAAAGAAAGGGAAATGGAAGGTAAAAGGACCTTTTTTTTTTACCCTATTGTTGGATGGAGGAGATTATGTCATTTTGAGTGATTACGAGCTATAGTGAGTTTGGTGGGATAGAGTGTTATAGAGAAGGGACTCTTGAGCCAACAGGGGATCACCTCTATCAGCTAGCATATTCTGTCGTTGTACAACCCCATTGCAGCTCGGGGGTCCACGGGGAAGGAGAGTACCCAAGGAGTAAGTTGGGAGGTCAACTGGTGGGTCATTACATTCGGATTAAGCATGAAAACCTTCAGGCTTGGAGGTAGACAAAAGCAAGGGAGCTCAAGTAGAGACAAGCCAAGTTTGGGTCTCGTCCAATGGTGAACGGTACATGTGTTAGTTAGATTGTTTTTAATTATGCGAGGGAAATATTAGTTAATGTTTAGCCTATAACTAGCACATATGCACTGCTATTAAAGGGAGAATGTCAAGGTATTTTACTTTCATGTCATGAAGAAACATGACTAGATGGAGATGCTTCTCTAGTATAGATTTATGAAATGGTTGATTAATACTTTATGAATCTTGACATCAATGTATGTTGAAGGCTTCATTAGCAAGAAATGATGGTGACTTATGACAAGGAAGTATTATGCTTAACCTGGTGGTAATGGTTCATGCAGATGGGTGCGATGGTTCACGCAGATGAGTGTGAGCTGCAAGATGGTCCATTGTGCATTGGTATGTTGTAGGTACATTCATGCCACCAAGATATAAAGATTAGTGAGTAAATGCTATCATATTTATTGTAATGGCTTTAAGCTAGATATTTCTATATTTCCTTGTAAGATTTATAAACTATGGTTAAGGGATGTTCTCCCTTATTAGCCATTGAGTGAGGGCTGATCACCCTCACGAGCTTTTTAATAATAAAATTAAACGTTTGCTGGTTTTTCACCCTACGAGATTTCCAAGGTATATTGGTGTTCAATGATGTGATTGATTATTGTGTCATGTTGATGATGTTGATTCCTTTCTTGTTGTGACGTTCATAATGTCAAGTATGTGATGACTACATGAATAATGAAATGAATGCAAGGTATCTCATATAGCTTTATGTTAATGTACCATAATAGAGGTTGTTAATGGTTAAGCAACTTACTATTCTTATACTAAAGTTACACTATGAACTAATGAAAATTCTATCTAATGATGGGTAAGGAATATTTAATATTTATTTGGATAGTTATTGTGGGTAACTTGTATAAATTATTTTTAACTCCTTGCATTTCCATGTGAATTTATTGGTGTATGTTAGACAAACTCTTACCAGTATTGAGCTCCTTAGTGAATTTAAAGATGAAGGTTCTCCTCTATGTCTGTTGCGGCCATCAAGACATCCCCCCTGAAGGGTGTGTGTACTTTTCGTAGTGATGTTTTTTTTATGGAGAAGATGCACGTTTTGTTGGGGATTATGTATCAACGTGGATATATATATATATATATATATATGTTTTTTTATATATATATATATATATATATATATATATATATATACATATTATATATATATATATATATATATATATATATATATATATATATATATATAATGGTTTATTAATAAAATATAAATAAAATCTTTACATAAACCTTGTTCCATAAACCCAAAAGATAAAATTAACGTTCTTTTATTTTTTGAAAAATCATATAATATTTATTTTTCTTAAACAAGCACAAATGGTTTAATTTTTACATCACGATTCACAAGAACTCTTCAATCACCTTAAGATACTTTGTCTGTGTCAGTGTGAATTGATATGATCATTTGATTTATCACATGACTGAAGAAGGGTATGGAATCGATGTCAAAATCCCTCCATCCTTACATGATTGTTTGTGAAGCCAATAATTGTTCCTATTAATTAATGAAGAGCCAGTAACATAATTAGAATCAAAATAGGGTTTCACAGAAGTACCTTGGGCAGGTACCGAAGAGGAACTGTTGTAGTTGTAAATTCCAGATAATGATCCAGCTTACAAATGATCAAGTCTTCCATAGAGAAGAAGCAAAAACAAGGGAAGAAAAATTCGTTGAACAAAATTATAAAAAAATGTTCTCTTCATCCCTTACGTGCTTATGGCTTATCTATGAAGATCCATGGCGAATTGCTTATGTCCATCAATTCAAATTCAAATTAGGCCAAAGGGAAGCCAGTGGGTTAAGGTCAACTGCTGAAGGCTTAATCCCAAACGAAAAAGTCCAGTTAGATCACTCCCTGCTACTGCAACTGGCGGTCACTGTCGTCCTCCATCATCAAGGTAAAAGGGGGGAATTCCGGAAAGTTATTTTTCCCCACACAAAAATCCAACTGAAGAAGAATAAATCTCAACATGATGAGCCCTTAGACAGCTGAATGCAGCGAATGAGCCATCCTAACAGCATGTTCCATCTCGGCATAGCCCTGTTCCCACGACCTGACTGCAACTTCCTTCTCCATTCTCAATAAATTACACTCTTCCTTTAGCACTTCTTCCTAGAATTTCCAGTCATTCGAGTTCCAGCGTTCATCCCCCAAATCCTCATCCTTTTTATAAGAAAATCCATTGCTGCTCCTCCTGGATGCATGCCAGCCATTATATTTACTCTCCAATTCAAATATATCCCTCTCATTATCACTGCAATGTTCCCGCACACTCCCAGAGGCCCCAGGCAGGAGACCCTAGAAGCTAATGCCGTGTGCAATATAACCTTGGCTCACCTGGGAGAATTATTAGTGCAGGCATTGGGGTGCAACAGAACTACGGGAATAGAGTGGGAGAATTTACACTCATGCCCAAACAAAACCTCAAGTTTGCCTCTGGTCTTGCATTCGAGCTCAGGGGCGCATGAGGTCTTCCATTCGAGCTCAAGGGCGCATGATTTATCTCGCCTGAAGCTCCCTAGATTCGAACCAAGGGAATTTTCCTTAAAATTATTGACATTTTTAGGCCTTTGGCTTCTTCTGGGTAGTTGCAATATCCGGGGACTGGGAGGAGGAGGCGGGTGGTGCCATTTCCCAGGCCAATATTTGGCTAGCTCTTACAACAGTGCCCAATATCTCATTTCTCATTCAAAAGAAAACTGGATGAGCAATTGCTGAGAAGTTTCTAGCCACTACCTTGTTTTTTAAAGTTTAGTAGTACCTTTCATTTTTCTATTTTTTTCACTTTTTTTTTCTTTTTTCTTTTTACTCCATCTTCATCAACATGTACAGATATATCACCCAGATTAGAGAAGGGAATTGAACCTATGATGAGTGCTATAATAGCCCACCTCATCACTGTTTAACCAAGACATCACGAACTATAATAACAAATTTTAATTCTATATATAAAATAAAAATTTATTCAAATTATAATTTATCCTCTCTAATACAATGAATAGATTTGGTAGTTTATTCGAGTATTAGTGTCTTTGTTTCTCACAAATATGGAACAAATTTTGAATATCAATCACTTGTATTTAATCCCCTTTATGATTTCTCTAGCTTGGATTATGGGAAAACCCTTGGACTTGGATTTTCATATTTTGGAGATTGTCACTCTATTTTCCATTGTACTAATACCAACATATATCTTACAGGTTTGGTCTCGCACCCCCCATTCCAACGCATATTATGTCAAGAAAATTATTTCATTCATCATTTGTCGTAGGTGATAATATACAAATATAGACTCGTTAGATTCATCAGAACCCCCTCATTTGTAAAGAACCCAAAGGTTAAGATAGTTGTATGTTTTTTTTTTGTTATAGTATTTAAATACATGCCTACTTTGCTTTTATTAGTCCCTGCCGCCTGCGGCATGGCAGGAACTATAGTAATCATTTTTTGGTCTTGCATTAGTTCATGGACGAGAACGAAATGGACAAATTCAATTTATTATAAAGTTTTGTATTCATGTTTAAAAACCACTTTTCCTTCTGCCAGTGATGTTCATCTAAGGTTCATGTAATAGGAAATTAGCAATTTGGAGGTCTTATTTGGCCTCATATCGAGGCCAGACCTATGAAAACTTAGGGTAAGTGTGAATTGATTCAAAGGTTTTTAGTTTCTATTGACTAATGCTAACGTTAGTTAGCAAACATTTTATGTTGCGGAGGATTTACACAAAGCTCAAAAGTGTTTAAAGGCCAAGGCTATATCTACTTGTTCCACTTTTCTAACCTCCGAACCCTCACCTATCTTACCTTTGAACCCTGAGCTCACTCACTCCTCTACCCATTCAGTGAGGAGGGTACATCTATCTGCAGCGGTCTTACCTCCAAACCCTCAACTCACTCACTCCTCTGCCCATGCAGCGAGGAGGGTACATTGATCTACAGCGTCGAGGAAGGTTGTTTCACCACTCATGGTGGCTTCTGGTTCCCCTGGCTCATGGCTGATTCCGAATTGTTCACCCTGGCTCTCATCGGCTATTATTTTGCCTTTGCTACTGGGTATGCTACTTACTATAAAACTGGTGCTTCTTACCGTTACCAATGCTTTACCCTTCACTCAATAAGCTGGTGGTTGATGCCTGAGGAGTGTCTGGCTTTTCCACAACTTCCTGCGAGGTAAGAGGCTTTGAAGCCTTTCTATTCCCTGAAAGGCTTTCTATTTACTGAAACATTTAAAATGTTGTTATACTAATTATTATTCCCTGAAACATTTAATAATTTATGTGCATATTCAGTAGGAAAATACTTACTGCGTACACAACACTCACGGTTTCCAATGCTTTACCCTTCGCTCAACAAGCTGGTGGTTGATGCCTGAGGAGTGTCTAGCTTTTCCACAACTTCCTGTGAGGTAAGAGGCTTTGAAGCCTTTCTATTCCCTGAAAGGCTTTCTATTTCTTGAAACATTTAAAATGCTATTCTACTAATTATTATTCCCTAAAACGTTTAATAATTTATGTGCATATTCAGTAGGAAAAAACTTACTATGTACACAATGCTCACTGTTACCAATGCTTTACCCTTCGCTCAACAAGCTAGTGGTTGACGCCTGAGGAGTGACTGGATTTTCCGCAACTTCCTCTGAGGTAAGAGGCTTTGAAGCCTTTCTATTCCCTGAAAGGCTTTCTATTTCCTGAAAGATTTAAAATGTTGTGATACTAATTATTATTCCCTAAATTTTTTTATAATTTATGTGCATATTCAGTAGGAAAATACTTACTGAAAATACTTACTGGGTACACCATGCTCAGAAGCTCGATATTCCATCCAATAGCCCAGATACTGGATTTGTTACCCTCGTAGACTATAGCAGTTGTCTGTTTGTGCCTCTAATGCCTACAGGATGGAAATGATCAATAACCCATCTGGGGCGCTTTATTACTGCTATGAAATTTACCAAGATTAAATGTTACTGCTATGACATTTACCAAGATTAAATTTCAATAACCCCTGTGTGATCCACTCTGAGTTTGAAATGTACCAGTGCATGCTTGTAGCATTATATTGGTCTTTGATGAACCCTTTGGCTATAAGAATGTATCCTTGTAATAGTGCATACTTGTAGCATTATATTGCCTTTGCTGTAAGCTTTTTTCATAAGAGTTTCTTCTTGAAGTCGAAACGGTGCAGTATAAAAATATCAGGTTTGATGGTTGCTCTGCTATTTGATATACTCAGTAGGCAACTGAATCTATCCAGAATGAAGGATTTTTCTAACCAAACTGTGTTTTCAGATTCATAATTTGCAGCGAGGTTTGTTTGGATGGTCGTATGCCTGACCTTGTTGACTACTATAGACTTGGCCAAGCTACACACTCAGAGATTCCAATTCTTAGTGTCTCATCTCAGCTTCAGTTTGTTTTATTTCATTCTTCTCACATAATACTTCTTTGTCCGTAGGGTTATGTGCAATAACCTTTGCTTCCCTCTCATCTCCTAAGTCTTCCCCATGGAGAAGTAATGATACACTCTCGGCCTCCTCAAGAAATGAATCTTTGAGGCCACATGGTAAGCACTTGATGACATATGTATCGGTAGCAAGCCTTCCTTTCATCGAGTGATAACACCCGCCCTCTTGCTTGATCATTTCCTGAGCTTCCTTCGTGGGCCCACAACGACAACTGGAAAAAATTGTGGCTCTCCATACTGGGATATACATGCATTCAACTCTTACCACACCGCATAACTCCTACGCACAGAAAACTAACACATTAATATAAGGCTACTCTCTATATCAAATTTCAAAACCCCTAATATTCATCAAATATCGATAAGAATATGGAGAGTTCTAACCTTCTTGCTTTGGTAGAGCACGCATTTCTGAATATAATCAATGAGTTTTCTATCCTCTTCCGAACTCCATGGCCCTTTTCTAACACCCATCATATCGCAGCATGGAGTTTGGCCCATGTTTAGCAGAAGCTGTGCAAATTTGATAGCCTAAATAAGGCCTTGGATTCACTCATTGATAAATGTTTTAATCCATCTTAAGTTACAGGTTGCAGGTCTCCTCAAATAGGCCTATCTCCACTGAACTTTGCAACGCTATAGAAAACACAGATGAAGTTATTGGTGACAATCTTCAAGTTTGACCATTATGCTCTTTTATTTCTTTGGTTTTTTCTTTTGTTCGGAATCCCATCAAGGAATTGAGCAAGCACAAAAATTTAATTCAGTATTCATAGCAGAATTCAGTATGGATTTTATGGCAAAAGGACTTAGGTGAATACATAGCCAAGCCTAAGGACTGGTTGTTTTTTTAATTAGTAGTTGGGATGTATTGTTTTGGAATAAAAGGTCTCATTGATTGGTTTGACGAAGAATATCAGGTGGTGGGGCTTATTAATATTGAGGAATATGCAATCTGCATTACATGGAGCTGTTAGCTGTCTAAAATTCCAGTTTTTTGGACTCATATACAATGAATATATTGTGGTGGTTGTTTTGTTGACAGTTATGTGTATAATGGAAAATTGGCATGGTATATCTATATAAAAAAAGTAATTTCTCTTACTCATGATCCTTACATATGTGGTGGGGTGGGTAAATGTTTTGTTTCATAATAATTTGTACATCCTTACAAAAGTGGTGGATTCGTCTCCCAAAAATACATTTTATTTAGTTTCATAATACATGAGTGGTGGATAATTTTCCATACATATGATATTATATTATGGAGCAAAAATACAGAGGTGTGCATGCAAACTGTTAAGTAGACGTATGGATAGATTTTCTATAAACACAGATGTCTCAGCTTCCAACCAATCTTGTGATATTGGTTTTCATCATGCACAATCATTATATATTATAAAATACCAATAGATATATATTTTATCATATCGCCATCAAGAGATTCTGGTTTGCAGCTTATGTTATATAATAATGGCTGTAACTTCAGAAAAGGTATGGGAAAGGTACATTGCTTTTTATTGGTCTCTTTACATTGCTTTTTATATTTGATAAAATCAAAATGTAGCACTATCCCTTATTTTCAACACTTATTTTCAAATGTTATAAGAGTAAAGGTTGTCATATGTTATAAGCCACTGGGATCACGAACACTCCAATGATAGAAACCTGTTCACTGGTAAGTCGCCTCATCTCTAAAACGTGTCATCAGCCCGAGCCGTATGTTAGCTATCATGCATCTTTCTTTGTGTTCATGCATTGATACTACTTGTTCATGGGTGTAGAGGTTGGATATTAGTCGTAACAGGCTCTGGTAAATAGATGGTTAGTATTTTTTGTAATTTTATTTGTCCATGAAAATGGTTAGTATTTGCTGTAATTTTATTTGTCCATGAACAACGAAACTTCTCCTGGCTCGAGGCAGGGACTAGTTGCCTTGCAGCCATACTTGTTTATATCATGTAATTAATTTTTTTTCAGGATGGAACTTATGTAATTGATTTTTGTTTAGGATGGAACTTCAAACTACATGAAGGGTTTAGTGCTGCTTCTGTGTTACTTTGTCATTGCATCGTGCTTCTTTGTGTTGCAAACACCTCTCACAAAGGGTAGGGATTTGGTTTGAGGTATTATCAATATCTTAATCAAATACATTGCAATATGGGTTTCTTCATTTCTAATACTATTTATTTAATGCATTGTGTGTAGGACATCGTCATCACCATCACGCTAACAATTCCCATGGATGCTAAACAACCAAGACGACCTACCAATCAAAATATGTCCTTAACACTTTGAAACCCACTACTGATTTGAATAAATACATAATTGCTTATTACGAAATAGAATCCTCATTTCGTCTATGAAATTGGCATTTGTTCGCTAATATTTAGCAAATGTGTGTTTCAAAGTTCTAGAAACTGATAAGGACATAGGAAATTGGCATATGGTTCTGGAAAATGGGCTTCGTTTTCATACCATTTTCCATCGTTTTCATACGTGTGGAATGAGGAATCCTCTTATTCGTACTAAGAAGTCTTCTGAGTATTTCATTAAAACAATCCAAATTATTATTTTTATTAAAAAACCAGCCTTTTCAGATTATATACATAACAACTTTGTGGTTTGTTCTTTGTACAATCATGGCTCCGAAAAACCCATGATGGTCACCTTTTCAGGCAAAAAATAAAGATGTTGTCTTATTGTTCGTTCTATTGTTTCTGTTTGGGAATAAAAAAAAACCTCATGTCTCAAATTTTTTTGTCCGTTTTTCAATCAATTATATATATAAATATACTAGCAATTTCTCTTAAAAGTGCAAAAACACACTAAAGGAATAGAACATATTTATGATATTACTGCAAAAATGTTGCAGCAAAAGAAAGATAATAACCTAAATGGTGGAGGAGAGAGGGTAGGAAATGTGTTTAGGCTCGCAACAGTCTCACACTTTTTTGGATGCCCATGTAACATATGTTTTTGAAACCATTGTTCTAGATAAATCATATTTTCCAATCATACCACTATGTCAAAATATAATGGGAGGTAATGAGGAGAAACATTACCATAGGTCATGGTGGGCATTGTCCAACAAAAAATGGAATTGCACATGGGAAAATTGTGGGGGGTAAGGGTAGATGTTAGGAAGATAGGGGTAGTGAAATTTCTTAGAATGGGTGGGGGAAGAAGGGGAAAAAGTGGAAAACACAGGGAAAGCCCATAAATGCATCAGAAGCATAGTGTGGACTTGTGTTTTTTGAGAAATTTAGTGGTGAGATGGGGAAAATAGGTATGGTAAATGGTTGGGGAGGATCTATGAAGTGTATACAAGGGTGTTTAGGAAGAAAACATAGGGTTTTTCACTTTGTAAGAAAGCAAAAACCCTGAAATCTTACAAACACCGCATAAAACCCTAGTAGATGGATTTCATCATTTTTTTGAAGGAAATAACTACATAAGAGGGCTAATGAATGCTCCATTACTTGTTTAGGAGTGTTGAAAACTTCTTGGATGAGAAATGACTTGTTGAAAACCAAAAGCGCGACGTTGTTTAGAAGTGTAGTAGATATATAGCAGAAACATAGCAAGCTGATGGGAAAGGCATTTGGTGATGAAAATTGATGCTCTTATTGCTGAGATGAGGCACAATGGTGGAGAATAGCTCTCGGAGGATTAAATGAAGTTCTTGAGTGATTGGATGCTCTTTTATTAGCTTGAAACTTGATTTTTTTCTTTGGTGTTGGTGTAACATCATATGTACTTTTGAGAATTGACTTGATGAGGTGATTGTACTACAGGCATAATTTCTTGAAAAGGAAATGCTACCTTTCTTAATTTATTCCCTAATTTTCTAACTCCCATTATGGTGACCCAAATGATGGACATGACTCTCTTTTTTCTTTTGATCAGTGACATTATGATGAAAATCAAATGTAAATCCTAGACCATGACCTATATGATGGCACATTAAATATTTTGATGACCTAGGACACCTAAATGATGACATGAACATGATGAGTGATGATGATCATGAGAAAGTGGCGGGAATACCACTGACCTAGACAATGGCCAATGACCATATGACAACACAGAGATGTCAATTTTTTATGAATTTTTTTTGAAAATATAACCATTTGACCCTAAGACCTGATCAATCACATGGAAAGAGTATATTTGATCACTAGTGACTCATAGACACTAACAGACCATGTTTCATAAAATTTTAGACTGGATCCACCTAAATCAAAGCACCCACACCAACCATTAAAATCAAACACCAATAACCATAATCCCAATTACTTCTCTAAAACCAAATACTAATAAAAAAAGTATGATCAAGTTGTATAACTAAATACCAAGATACCGATCACCCTTCTACAACAAAATCACTAATATACACAGCCAAATCTCATCAACACTAACCAAGTCAATCTCTTTTCTCATTAACCAAGCAAAACACTATTGAAAATCAAGTCAAACTCTTTTCCAAACCAACCTATCATCATAAAGCCATTTAACTCTCAGGATTATATCCAATCATCATGATACCATAAGTTCATAGATCCATAACATCATAAGACTTTTTCATACAATTCTCATGAACAAGTCAATCTCTAGCTAATCAACATTGTCAAATTCTAACCTCAAACTTATCTATGTAACCATTACTATATTATGCAATATCATTGTTAGCATCAAACTTAAAGTAACATCATCAATAAGAAACAATGAGGACAATATAATTCGCTTCGATAAGATAAAAACAACAACATTATTCACATCATATTTGTAAGCCTTTGTCCTCTGCCATGCATAAAACCTTTGCAACAACTTTTGACATTATACAAAACATTTTCCATCAGAATGTATAAGTGGACTGTCATTTAAGAAACCTATGTATTTAGGTACTACCTATGCATAATAACCATGTACAAAACTCAAATAATTATGTTCACATTTCTTATCAAACCTTGGAAGCAAAACATACATCATAGTGACTTCATCAAGCTTTGGCATTCATCAACCAATAGCAACAATGACCATATTCAACAACAAGCAGCAATGACCATATTCAACAACAAGCATCAATATTAATAAAAGTTCATTTACTCATACAATATACATTATTTTTCAGAAGCAAATCCACATATGCACGTGATATTTAGGAACACAAATTGCGTATAGATCTTAGAAAATTCATGCCAAAAAAATCTTTGAAGCTATAACCAGATCTCTCGTCAATCCATCCATCACCATATTATTCTCAAGAAAATATGCAATACCAATAGTAACAAAATCAAGACATAGCAGCATAATTATAAACTCAACAATAGATTCATGTTTATTAATGAAAATTAGCAACAAGGAATTATTACTATAGTAACCATATGAGTTACTCCATTCATCAAATCACTAATGCACATAATGCCCCCACAAACAACCTCTTCTTTGCATATAATATTTGATCTACAAACACTGGTCATAACTCAAATACTTATACATCAACATAAAACCTCTACATTCATCATACAAAGTCTATATGTCACATATCTCATTCAGATCAAAAATCTACTATAACCCTTGATCTTACATCTGTTAGCAACATAAAACATTAATTAATAGATTCATTTTCCCATAATTACACCCGCAATAATCAAATCAAACAAGAACATCCATTAGCTCTCCAATACATCTTCATATCTCTCAAATCTGAGCCTCCTCCTTGTGCCTTGGTGCATACCTGATCTAGATAAAATCACAAAGGAACAACCCATCAACATTTACAAAAAATTGGTCAATATACTTATCCTTTTATGATTACTTTTCCTTGCCAATACTATAGTAAAATACCTTATATTTGTGGATGGGAATAGTTGATGAAATCAAATAGATGTTTTTGACTCAAAACCTTGGGAAAATACCATGGAAAATGCTCATGGTATTTCATGTGTGCGCACAAATATGGAATTTCACTTTCAGGATGTATATGATACTTTACTAAAGGAAAGTTGTGTATGTACATAATTTTTCCGCACAAGAGTAGTGTATATTTTGTAAACTTCAAATTATTCAATCCATTTCAAATCCAACTCGTGACTCAACAGCCAAAACTATTCCTCATCCTCTGCATCACTTGTAGAAACATTCATATTATGTACAACACTTTAGCAAACCATTATAACTCCTTTGTAAGCATCAAGACTATTGTAACACCTATACAATAATTAAGCATATTCTCCATCTAATATATAGCTAGGCACATCAGTTCTTCACTCAATCATAATGTGACATAATGTGACAAGAATGGGCAACAAAATCATGAGGCTGACATCAAGGACAACACATTAGCCATATTTCCAACACATTAGAATCATCATTACATCCTTTAATAATAATAGTAAAATAATTGAATCATCGACCTAATTCCCAAAAAAAATAATATATGTGCCATAAGCTATATCAAGGTTAGGGTAATGTAAAAGCTAGGTCAACTAGAGGGGGCACTACAAGAACTTTATAGCAACAATTCCAAGCTAACCTATTTCAAACTAATTTCATGACCATTTAGAAACCCTAACATCCATAAGGAATAACTCTAACATTATCACAAACCAAAATTCTAACATTTTTATCATGGGAATCTAGACTCTTGGCTCTACTTTCTCAAAATTTCACACTTTGAAACATCTCATAAAATAAGTTATAGAATAATTTTTGAACTAACTTGTTTGACAATGATTTTAGGAGAATTTAGGAAACCTAACTTCCTCAAATAATAGGTTTGAAAATATACTGAAACAAAGTCTAAAAATTTGAATACATCTACCTAAATATCTCATGATTGGCTCCTCAAATTTTCACAATATGAAAGGGCTCATAAAATATGTTATAGTAAAAATGTCAAATTGACATGTTTGAAGGTAATTTTAGAAGCATTGAGTAACACTATATTCCATGAGGCATATATCATAAATTTGAGCAAACCAATGTTTAAAAGTTTGAACACATGTACATAGAGCTATCACCTTTATCTCCTCAAAATTTCATGGTCTGAAATATCACATAAAATATGTTATGAAAAATCCAAATCGACCTATTTGAAATTCAATTTTAAAGCATTCAAGAACCCTAAATTCCACATGGCATATTCATAAAGTATAATTAAATAATGTATGAAATTTTGATCGCATGTACCTAGAGATATTGCCTCCATATACTCAAAATTTCACTATTTGAAATGTCCCAAAAAATAAGTTCTAGTGAAAATCCCAATATGTCTATTTGAAGAATATTTCATGACCATTCAGAAACTCTTACTTCCATAGTATATTTCTCTAAAATTATAGCGAATCAATTTCTGAAAATTTAACCTAATGTTTCCCTTCATCTCTCCTTAATATGCTCAAAATTTCACCATTTTGAGCAGGCCATAAAAATAGTCACAGTAAAAATTTCAAGATGAATTGTTCACTCCACAAACTACAATTTTGCTCACACATAGTTTCTGTCCAATGCTTTATTCTTTTATACATTATCATAACCCTTCATGGAAAGACATGTTTAAAAAAAATCACATAAATTCATTGATTAAATAATCAATGCCCCTTTTTATTTCATTTTTTATAAATATCATGGGAAAATACCGTGGGATTCCTGAACTATGGGTTTGAAACCACCATTTCAATTTTGACTTCTACTTTTTCCTGAGAAATCCGCTTCTTAATGTACTTGGATACCTATATAAAATATCAATGATATAATCTTATCCACATTTATGAAGGAATGAAATTAAATACAGATTTAAGCAGAACACAAATATACATTGAAAGAACATAACTTTAATTAATTAATAACAAGTATTGATTTTTTTTTACATGCAAAATGGAAGAAAATAGTTTAGGCGATGGTATCTTATCTCTGAGAAGAGATGAAATGGCTACATGCCTTATGAAATATGTTAAAATAAGGCTTGGAACCCTTTCTATCATAAATAATAAGTGTGAAACCTTAACCCTAGGAGATGAAGCACCAACAGTTTTGGGCCCTATTGGGGTAAGTTAGACCACCAACTTCCCGTGGTCATAGCTTTGCCATCCTATCTTTGTTTTTCTATCAAACCACTTTGTTTCAATTGTATCCATAAGAAGGAAAGGAAATAATATGTGAGATATATTTTAACACTTTTCCAATCTGTCCATTTTCCTAGAAAACGTCTTTTAGGACCTCAAAATGGCTCCAGAAGTTTAGGACCACAAAAAATTCCAAAAATAGAAAGCTGTGCTAGAATTAAGGAAAATGGAAGGAAATAGTGTTGGGGTTCCAAATCTAATAGGAAAGTGGCCACCAATATCCACTTGGATCAAATCCCTTTGATATCAATAAAAACAAATTGTTCATCAACCCCCCCCCCCCCCTTGTCATTGATGGAAATCATATAACAAAATCATGTAATGCACCAGAAATAGAAATAATTCCCCCTCTTACTATAGTATTCCCCCTATCTATAATGAAATAATTTTTTCCCTTGTTTCAATACGCCCCATGTTTGCAACTCCCTCCACTTTAACATTAATTACAAAGGGAGTAGATTAACAAACTAGACATGAGAACATTACTATCTATCAATCCCACAATATTTGTTATTCCAATAGTTTTTTTTAATCATATTAGCACACACTTACATTTTTCAACTACATAAGAAAGTCAATCACACAATTCCTAGTAGACCCACACGCCAATTTTTCAACAACTTATTTGAAGCAATAACTTCAAAAACCACTCTCGAAATTCGGAATGCTTGATAGAAAACCCTATAAAAAATGAATAGAATGGTATCTTTGATTAATCCTCAATTGAACACTATTAATTCCTTATTTAAGAGTAAATGTAGTACTATATGATTGTACAACCAAGGAGACACATTTTTATGAAGTCCTCAAGAAGCTATTTAAATCATTCCATGACCATCCATCAATCCATCCAAAATCTATTTTGATAATTAGCACTAGTCCATGATTCACCATTCACCCTTTCTCAATGCTTCTACGAATATTTGAAAGCACAACATTCCAAGAAATTTGATTCCCAATTAAATGTATTTGATTATTATGATAAGGGGAGTTGTAAGGAATAGATTTATGACCTATTAGAGAAAGGGACAACTCTGATTTATGAACATGAGCCAAATATCCTAGCATATCAAAAATGTTATAGTTAGCATTCTTAACTATTGGAACAATCAACTCATCGATATATTCATGGAAATTAACATTGATTTTTATTTTTCGTATGAATCACACATGCAACAATAACACTTCACTGGGTTTAGTAAATCTAGGTATAGATAAGGAGGAAACAACAACATTATATCAAAATATTGCTCTAGATGTATGTATCCTGGGAAAAGTTGGAGTAACAATGCCCTATCCATTGTTTCCACCTCCACCACTAGTATATCTCACATTCTACGCAAAAATTTGGATCTAATACATGTCATATGTTTTTTAAACTTTTGAGAAACACCATTAGTGACAAGTAATTCTTGAGACTAATCAAAAGGAGAAACATAACTTGTCTCATAAATAGTTGTATTGCAAATACATGCACCTAGCATCTCATCAACAACCTTCTTCTCAGTAATTAGTAATCGATAAATGGTGCCATTCTTCTCTATTAGCTGCAATAGTAAGGAATCATGATCTTCTTTCAAATATTGATACACATCAAACATGTGGTTATTATGTTCTTGAAGTGGAGCATCTTCTTCACGAATTTCATCAATGGTTGCCTGTAAATGGGAAACCTCATTATTCAACTATGAATTAGTTTTTTCTAACTGGTGAATATTGGTCTTCAATTCATCATTTTTTTCAAACTTCAAGCTTCTATTCAACTAATAAGTTGACTTCTACAATTCCTTTCTTAAGGGAATTTTTTAGCTTCCATCTTGTCACAATTTTCTTCCTTTTCCTTCAGTTAAATTATCACCACTTCTTCTATCCTTTTTTTCTATTATAGTTTAATCTTTACAAATATAAGTGTCTTCCCTATTTCTTCAAGGCTTTGCAACATATTTTCTTTTGCATCATGATCCTCCTCTTCACATATTTGCAGTTGTTCCTTTTGTTTCAAATTATTTTTCTTAAGGAATATATGATTTCTTCCTCAAGATCCACCTCCCCATATGTTTCAAAATTTTATTCTTCTTCTAAATCCATGATTTATTTCCCTTTGTCTTAATTTTATAGGACATCAATATTTGTTTTGATTTCCATGAAAAAATTTTCTTCTCTATCATTGTTGGAGATATCACTTTATTCAGCCTCTATGTTCTTTGTCTTCTTTGAATATTTGAAGTTTACTTCTCATTTTGATCACTTCTCTTTCTCAATCCTCATTTCATATGTTGTGAAAATTTAATGTAGTTCACCCATTGTTAATTTGTGAATTTCCTTCATTTCTTCAATAGAAGAAACGTTTGCATTAAGCCTTAAGGGGTGTGACCTTAACACCTTTTGTACAATAATTGATTATTCAACCTTTTCATCAATTCCTCTGATAGTGTTGACAATTTTATCCACATGAAGGAGATAGGATGCAACACTTTATTCGCCTCTCATTTTCAAACTCTAGAATTTCCTTGGATGAGTTTTGATATTTTCTTTAATTACCTTGCCATTTCCTTCATAGATATTTTTATGATTATCCTAAATTTCTTTTTTTAATTCACAATGAAATACTTTGACAAACTAATATTATGATAGACCACACAAGATAACATTCACGATTTCTTCCTTTTATTCGCCTTCTTTCTTTCTAGCTTGGTCTGTTAGTGGATATTTTGGAGAGTTATAACCATTCATGATTGATTTCCAATTATCAAACTAAAGAGCCATTATATATGCTCACATACTTATGCTCTAGAATGTGCGGTTTGTTTTTTCAAACAATGGAGCTATGTTTGTGCATAACCATCTTGATCGACCATGTGTGCTTTTGTGATCTACCTTCCAATGGTTAGATAATTTTTTAAGGAACCTAGTTTGATACCAATTGTCAATGACACACTTACATTGAGGGGAGTTGGGGGTGAATCAATAAAAGACAATTTTTAATTATTTAAACATTCATTAACCATAAGAAAAAAATCACATATGAGATCTATCAACTGAAAAACATGGAACAAAAGATTTAGATGGAATTTATTTTGGTAGAAAACCACAAAAATTCCTTTTTAATTATTTATATGCACCAAGCCACCGTTACAAACATATGTAAGCACCAACCTACTTGAGAAACCAATCTCCACTAGTACAAACCTTAGTAGGCACCAAAAAAATCTTACAAATATTTGTAGACACCAATATACTAGAGACATTAATCCCCACTGCTGCAAATATCCGTAGGCATCAACCTACTGGAGAAACCAATCCCCATCACTGCAAATACACATAGGCACCAAACTACTAGACATACCAATTCCCATTTCTAAAAATATTCATATGCACCAACTTACTGAAGGCACTAATCCCTGTTGCTATAAATGTTTTAAGTAACCAATAAACTAGAGATATTAGTCCCCATTCTTATAAATATTCATAGGCGTCAACCTAGATGAGACAACAATCCCCACTATTACAAAATTTTCTAGGAAATAACCTATTGGAGATACCAATCCCCACTCCTAAGCACAAAATTAGCAACGAAAATTAATCCCCTTCTCTTAGAAACAACTTGTTTGTAGGTTTTAACCCCGTACAGAAATTACCTTCAAACATATTCTTGAGACATAAAATAAACAATTGTGAGAACATAAAATATAAAAAAAATATACACATATATTTTCCCCTGGATCCCAAACCGAGACTACCAGATTGATTTTTCATTATTTCCTTTCAATGTTACAATACATACATACATATATATATATATATAATATATATATATATATATATATATATATATATATATATATATATATATATATATATATATATATATATATATATATATATATATATATATATATATATATATATATATATATATATATATATAGATATATATATATATATATATATATATATATATATATACATGCCAAATCATTGATAAACCCAAATCGATTAACCCTGGATTAGAACATAACCGTAGTTCCCTTGACCGGATCTACAAAATACAATGGGCAAAAAACCATCATCCCCAAAACCATGTGCAAAACCCATGCACAAAACCATAGGTAGGTCCTCCCACCTATTTTAGGGTCCAAAAAAAAAAATCCTGGAGAACTACCTTGAACCCTGTGTAGGGGGGTTGCCTCCCCCCCACGCGTGCGAGTAGTTCTGGAAAGAATATAACACACACCCAACACTTTTGGGTCTAGTTCTTGATGCCTATTTAGTTTTATATTACATGCTAATGTCGCCTTATTAAATGCAACTGACACCTTATTTTCAATAGTTTATCTTCATTTTTGCATAAAATACATGAAAATGATATTTCAATAATTTCCTTTCAATTTGTGAATTTTTAGCAAAGTTTGTGCATTGAGAAGTTAATTTTAGTAGATTTTACATGAGGATAGCCATTCTCATAATCTCTCATTCATTGAGGTAATTTTACATGGTCTGGGTGAAAATGGAAACATCAGATTTGTTCCTTGTTTTCCACAGATGGTTAGTTTCTTATTGGTTCAAAAACAAATCCCTCACACATGCCCAGTCAATGCATGGTTGTCTCTGTTACTTTTGAGGAAAATTCTTTGTTTTATGCCTAAAATTTAGAACATATTTGGAATCGATGGATTATGATTATTTTTGGAACTCCAAGGAGTGATATGGAGTTATAAAGGAACACAATTAGATACAGATATGAACAAAAACACATAGATACAACGAAAACAAAACTTTAATTCATTAATAACAAAGTACTGAAAATTGTCTACATGCAAAAAGGAAATAAACTAGCTCAGACAATGGTAGCTTATCTCTGAGAAGAGATGTGTTGGCTACATGTCTTCTAAATTGTGTTAGAATGAGGCTCAAATTCCTATTTATTATTGATAAATAATGCAAAACCACAAACATCCAAAAACCTAACCCTAGGAGATGAAGCACCAAAAAATTGTGGGCCTCGTTAGGGTAAATTGGTACATCAACTTCCTTGGATCCTAACTTTGGCATATCATATCCATTTTATGTGTACGGTACCTCGTTAGAAATATATATCTAAGGAATACCAATTTCAAGTGAAAAACCCTACTATAGGTTATGAGTTTTCCTATTTTCAAAAAAAATGTCGTTTAGGGCCTCAACACGACTCTAGAAGTTCAGGATCTGAAAAACAACCAAAAATAGTAAATTATGCTACAACTAAGGAAACTGAAAGAAAAAATGGTGGGGTTCCAAGTGGAATAGGCAGGTGGCCACCAATATCCACTATATTAGTCCTCCCCCCAGGAAGCAATCATCCCCATTGCATTGAGTGCTTCCATGAGATGGGGAAACTTCTGTTGAACTTGGTCCCTAGTGAGCCACTTGTCTTGGTGCAGGAGTTGGCCAACTTTGACAACTTGATACAATTGGATCTTTTGCTAGAAGTTTTTCTTGATTTGTGTGTCAATGATCTAATGAATTGTGGCATGTTCAATTTAGTTTGGGTTGATCTCTGTTGGTGTCAACTACTCAACAATGTTTGATGCATCCAGTAGTGGTGGAAAGTATGGCCGAAAGCGATCCACATTGAATACGGGGTGTGAACCAAGGAATGGGGGGATACTGAGCTAGAAATGGTTTGTCCCACAACCTTGGTGATGGTGTAAGGCCCATATACGATTGGTTGAAGCTTACAATGGGCTCCAATGAGGTGTTATTTCTGTTGATGTAACCAAACTTTGTCACCCACCTGAAACTTATGGGGAACCCAATGTTGATCATGTCATTTTTTTCATTTGGCATTATATTTATCTAGCATTTCATGAGCCTGCTAGTGGATGTGCTGAATGCGGTCAATAAAAATGGTGCCTTTATCAGCTTTAGGCTGAACATGGGTATATTTTTCCTATGTAGTTGCAAAAGGAAATGAAACATCAAGGGGACATAATGGTTGAAATACCAATATCGCTTTAAAGGGGTTGTGGCTAGTCGAGCTATGGAGAGATTTGTTATAGTTGTGTCACAGATAGGGAAGACTCTCATACCATTTTTGTGGATTCTTAGAGTTTTACATGTTTAGTGTTGGCACAATCATCCTGTTGATGACCTCTATCTGCCCATTAGTCTGGGGGTGGAATGAAGTAAACTTGGTGATCTTGGTGTCCAACACTGAACAAAGGATCGACCAAAATGCACTTAGGAACCTTCTCTCTTGATCTGATATAATGGTCTGTGGGTTCCTGAAATGTACCTACACTCATTCAAGGAAGAGTCTGGCAATGGAATTTGTTGTGATACTCTTCTTGCAGGCAGCCAATATGGAAATATTAGAAAATTTTTCAATGACCATAAATACATAGTCGTGGCCATCCTTGGTAGAAGGAAGGCCAAATAGATAGTCCATGGAGATAGATTCCCAAGGCCATCTAGGAGTAGGCATAGGAGTATACAAGCTTTGCTTCTTAATAGTTGGCTTGGCGATGGCACAAGCAGTGCTAGATCTAATGTATTTTCCAACATATTGTCATAGATTTGGCCAATAAAAATACTATAGTAATATGGCCACATTTTTATCCACACGAAACTGTCCTATGACCTAACTATAGTGTGCCTCCCAAATCAGCTTAGCATGCTCACTTGAAGGAACACAAAGGTGGCCTAGGGAGCATAATAATGCATTCTGAAGGTGGAATTTTGGAACATGCTTTCCATCCACCAGTGTTTGGTATGTGGTGATGAACTATGGATAATTTTTATATATTTGTGGTCATCTAGAGGTATTGTGACCATAAGAGTTGAGAATAGTGGTCAATTCTACAACCAATGGCCAACTGAGGCAATCTACAACATGATTGGTGTTTCCCTTCTTGTACTTGATATTCAAATGGAATTATTGCAATATGCATATATGTGGACCACTTTTGATGGAAATCACTCTAAAACTTCCCTTAGATTTGTATAATCTGCAAGGGTCAATGATTTGTGTGGATGATTATCTCCTTACCCATAATGCAATGTTTCCATTATCGGAAATCCTGCACGATGGAATAAATCTCCTTATCAATGGTGGGGTATTTCCAAATTGTGCCAAAAAATGTCTCACTATGACAGGCCATCTATTTACCTTGTTGGGTGATAACTACACCAATATTATAGTTATAGGTGTTTGTCTCGATTTGAATTTATTGTTGCAAGTTTACAATGTGAGTATAGGTGTAGAGAAGAGGTAGTTTTTCATCTCAACGAACACCTTCTATTGGGACTCGGACCAGGAAAATTTTTCTTTTTCTTTGCCCTTGGTAACTTGACTCAAATAGAAAGTGATATGGGATAATCCCAACACAAACCTCTGATATTAATTGGCAAGGGCCGAAAAAATGTGAAGCTCTGTGAGAGTGATCGGGGTTGGCCAATCCAAAATGACTTGGATCTTAGCCAGATAAACATGCATGCCTTACTCATCTATGATGTAACCTAGATATTGGACCTCATTCATGCCAAAGGTGAATTTCTCGAGGTTGGCACATATTTTCTGCTACCGCGGGGTTTGAAGGACCTATTAAATGTGTTGAAAGTTCTCTTCCCAACTCTTACTGAAGATAAGAATTTCATTTAAATATATAACCATGTACGATTTGGTGAGGGGGCTGCAAGATGTCATCTATCAGCCTCATAAAAGTGGCATGGTCATTTTTCAACCTGAAGGGCATGATAAACCATTCAAAAAGGGAATCCTCAGATTTGAAGGTGGTATTCCATACATCTGCAGGTTGTTGGAACTTAGTGATAGCCAACTTCATATCGATCTTGCTAAAATAATTCCCCCCCTTGAGTTTTTCAATAAGGTCATCAATCCACATGATTGGATACTTGTTCTTGACAGTGATCTTGTTCAGTGCCTCGAGGTCCCATCCTTATTTTGTATAAGTACAATTAGGCACCCATAAGGTGAGGAAATTTTTTGCATGTTCCCTTTTTGTAGTAGCTCCTAGATTTACCACTTGATCTCTTCATTTCTCAGAATGGAGCAGTGGTATATTGGCCCATTGGGTGTAGGTGCTTTGAGGGTCAGATCAATCAAATGCTTGATCTGATAATGTAAGGGAACCCCTCTGGGTGAGGAGAAGATGTACTTGGATTCTTCCACGATGTTATCCACCTAATTCTATTATGTGGAGGGAATTAAATAGAAATTTTTTGCACCATGATAATATTACTATTATTAGCTATAGAAGGTGACATGGCTTGGAGATGATTAATGTTGATTTTATCTCTATCTTAAATCCTAAAATCAACATGACCATAAGATACCAATAGAAAATATAGCTTCAATCACTTTGCTATTCAGTACCAAACGATAAATAATGGAGCCATTTTATTTTCAAGTATGATTATATGGAAGTAACTTGTTTAGATATTCACAACGGACTATTTGTTTTCTTTCTAAACAAGTCTAAATCAATTCATATTTGTAATGAAAAATATGACCAAGGAGTTTGTGCCTTCAAGAGAAAAGGAACATGTCAAAAAAATTGTATTTATAACAATTTTTTTTTTATAGGAAACAATAACATTTGAAGATTGTTGTTATAAGAACACCAATTCGATTACGAATTGGAAGCGATCATACGATTGAGTCGAGCCATGGCCTGAAACTCTAGGGTTTCCTCTGCGCCCTTGCAGTGGGCACCGTCACCGCTCCTGATCCTCCCAGGCCGCCTGCATCCTCGCGATCTGCCTATCTTAGCTCTCATTCAGCATGACAGAAGCCAGAGGGGGGGAATCCATTCCCCCCCCCCCCCAATTCTGGAAATTCCACTGTCTCTTCCGCAACGGACAAATCTGACAACTCTACATATACCCAGGCGACAAAGCCTGAGGCTGCCAACCCTAGACCTCAAGCTGCGAATCAAGCCCAAGATGGGATCAATGCTAAAGAGACGCACATGGTGAAATCCTCTAATTGTGTCCCCATCGAGACCAAAAGGCCCGAGATCCATTTTCCTGCAGAATGAATCAATAGTCAAATCCAGTACATGCATGATCATGCCTTAATAGGCAAGTTCATTGGGTTCTGGCCCACTAAAAAAGCCCTATATGGATGGATCAATGCCAAATAGAGGCCCAAAGGCCCAGTCACCCTGCAGCTAGGTCCCAATGGCTTCTTCAACATCATATTCACCTATCTCAAAGACAAAATTGCGTCATGGACAGAGGGCCTTACTTTTTTAATGCCGCGGGGCTCTACCTTCGTGATTGGGTTGAACGCTTCAACCTCGATAAAGAAGATTTCAACTCGGCACCAGTATGGATCCGCCTCTAGTCTCTGCCGCAAGAATAATGGGAAGAAATAACCCTCAAGGAAATTGGAAATAGCCTGGGCACCTTCATCAAGATCGCAGAAGAAACAAAGAACAACAGATACACTACCTACGCCCACATCTGTGTACATGCATCTCGCAAAAGCTCTCCCTAATTCGGTAAGTTTATGGCATGAAGATTTTGAATGGATCCAATCTATTGATTATGAACATGTTCCTTTCCGATGTTGCAAATGTCACATGCATGGACATCTATTCAAAGACTGCCCCCAGAACCCCCCGCCCAACCCTTTTGGCAACCCCAACTCCCCTGATCCTTATGGCTTCACCAAAGTTGCCCCTCGCAAAATACACGCTAAGAAAAACTCCAGTACCCCTGGCCCTTCACAGCCCTCCACCAGCGATAGCCCCCACCCGCCAGCCAGCAATAGCTTCTTACTCCTTGCTAACCTTGATTCAAACATGATCCAACCCTGGATCCCCTCTACATGTAGCCCCAAAATTTCCGCTGCTTTTGGATCTATTCCTCCTCTCAAAATTCCTCTGCCTGACCTAATAGCGCAGCAAAAGCCGCAAGAAGTTGTTCCAAGGGACAAACAGGTGGAAATATCTGGAGCGACCACCTCTTAACCTTAGCCTAATGCCCTAAAATCTAGATCTGTTATGGAAATCGACCCTTAAGCCACCCCCAGTCAAAAGTTGGACTCAGTAGATGGTACATATCTAACCCCCATCTCCTACATGATCGAGGAGCCAGAAACCATCGACTTCGGGATTTGGATCTCACAGGTTTGGAAAAAGCCTGCAGCTCTAAGGAATACCACACCATACCCCAAAGACAGATTGACAACCTGGAGGAAGCCCTTATCAAAGTTCAGTTGATCAAATGAAGCACCCAGTTAGGGGTTCAGGGCGAACTCATTCCAAGGGAAACAATTAACATCATCAAGGAATCAAGAAAGAGAGGAAGACCGACAGATCTTCAAAGATTGATAACGCTAGGTGACCAACTGGTTGAATCCGACAGATATCCAAAGTTGACCAAGTTCTTCAAAGATTTGAATCAAACTAGCACATTATGAATCTCACATCCTGGAATATCCGAGGGATCAACAACCCCTCAAAGTGTCGTATGATAAAAAAATTTGTAAGACGAAATAAGCCCTCCATTTTCTTTATGCAGGAAACCAAATGCACCAGTTCCACCCTTCATTCTATCCTATCCAGGCTTTGGCCTGGCTGTAACACCATTTTTGTAGACGTGATCGGAGCCTTTGGGGGACTTGACATTTCCTGGAATCCATCCATCATTGCCCTCTCCAATTTCCATGCTTCCCATCACTTCCTTCAAGCCACCTTCCATCTTATTGGCTCTAGTCTCAAGGGCCTTCTTACCAATGTCTACTTTCCCCATATAGCCACTCGCAAAATCCAGCTTTTAGATGACCTAGCATCCCTCTCTTTTTTGAATCCCCATCCCTATTGGATTCTCGGGGGAGACTTTAATATGATCACTAGCCTTAGAGAAAATCGTGGGGGTCGTTCACTCTTGGATGTCGATAGTCTCAAGTTCAAGGAATTCATTCTCCAGAATCACCTGATTGATATCCCCACTGCTAATGGGATCCACACTTGGAATAATCGCAGGAGCGGGCACCAAAATATTGCCTCCCGATTGGATCGCTTCCTGGTATCGGACGCAGTCATCCATGCAAGAGGAGAAATTTTCTCGACTATTCTCCTCGCCGCTGGATCCGATCACTGGCCCATCCAGCTTCAATGGGATAGACCAGGCCAAGGCCTTCGCAAATCGTTCCGCTTTGAACAATTTTGGCTACCCCACCCTGGATTCAGGGAAATGGTAGTCGCATGGTGGCACAACATCATCCCCAATGAAGGCTCCATCATGTACAAAGTACAATAGAAGCTCAAGATCATCAAAGCCAGACTCAAACATTGGAACCAACACACCTTTGGAAAAAATTTCAAGAGTCAGAAAGATCTGGAGATAAGAATGGCCAACCTTCAACAAAGTGTCATAAATTCTGGGCGCACAGAGGAGCTCAACAGATAGGAGCAGCAGCTCAAGAATCAGATTGAGGAACGGGAAGTGCAGGAGGAGATTCTCTGGAAACAAAAATCTAGAATATGTTGGCTAAAACAAGGAGAAAAGAACACAAAATTCTTCCACCGATCCACCATTCAAAGAAGAATGGGCAATCGAATCTCCATCATAAAAAATGAGAAAGGTATCAGTCTGGAAACGCATGAGGAGTTTGAACAGGGACTTCTCAATCACTTCAAGGAAACGCTGACGGAGCTGCCTGTAAATCGATAGGAAGCCATCAATAATATCATCCAGCACATTCCTACTACGATCACCGAGGATCACAACCAAATGCTGCTCAAATTGGTTCAAATGTAGGAAGTAGATTAGGCCATGGCCCAGCTTAAAGCTAGAAAAGCCCCCAGGCCGGACGGCTTCACCACATTTTCTTCCACTTTTTCTGGGAAGATATTATGGCTAATATATGGGCACTGGTTGAAGAATCCATATCAATGCACTGGATTCTCCCCACACTCAATGCCACTTTCATTACTCTCATCCCCAAAGAAGAGCAGGCGACAACCCCTAGCAAATACAGACCCATTGCCCTCTGCAATGTCCTCTATAAGCTGGTCTCCAAGGTGATTGCCAATTGTCTAAAGCCTTTGCTGCCCCTCCTCATTTCACAGGAACAAACTGGATACGTTGAAGATTGACACATTCTGGATGGTATCATTCTCACCCATGAGGTAGCGTACTCCTTGAAGACATGAAAAATTCCATGTATGTTCCTCAAAATCGACATCTCCAAAGCCTTTGATAAGCTTAGCTGGGAGTACATTCAACAAATTTTGGCTGCCTATGGTTTCACTCAAACTTGGATCTGATGGATTATGAGTCTCATCACCTACCTGATTTATTCTATTCTGCTCAATGGATCCCCTTTTCCCCCCTTCTCTCCTTCTAAAGGTATCTGTCAAGGGGACCCTCTATCTTCTTTTCTTTTTGTTTTGATGGCAGAAGGTCTAAGTAGGCTCATGAAATCCCATGTCCATTCACGATCCATAAGAGGTCTCTGGCTTCACCACCGCCCGCCCTGTTAGCGTCCTATAAATATAGGATTCATAATTTTGAATTGAATTTTGATAGCCTTGTAAAATATGTACGTACCTTGCTTTCTGAAAGTTGTTTTCCCATATTTTGAAAAAATAAAAAAATCAAAAAAATCAAAAAAGAGGGTTAAAAATCCTAAAAGAAAGATCAAAGGACTAAAAAATATAGACCGCAAAAGAAAAAATATAAAAATAAAACATGAAAGTGTGCAAGTCCAAATGCCACTACTTTTTACTTTTTGCAAATGATTATGGCAGAGTGTTAATAAATGCCATAATCCATTATGAGTTAAATTGTTTAAACTTGACTTGTCATGTTTTCAATTTCCATGTTTTAGATAGTGAATAAAGATTGGTTAGACAATTTAATCCTCACTAATAAGTAGATAGGTAGAGAATAATGAGGAGCTCATCATTTTAATCTGAGCCCTCGGATGAAATAAGGTAGAACTAGATATTTTTATGCTTTCAAAAGAATAAAATGTTTCAAGGTAGCAAGCTTAAATGCACCTGCTACGAGGAAGAAAAAAATGTCAGAGTAATGTTGGGTAGGTAGAAAGAAGTGGGAAAAATCATGTAATATTCATCACCGAGAAAAAATCACTAATTTCCCTTCCCCTGTAAGTATTTAGTATTCTATACTACCAGTCAAAAATGCTCAGAGCATTTCTCTGACTTTTGTTGGGACCGGACCCAAGGCTAGATGACTGGATAGTGGAAAATGTTGAGTTCTTATGATTAAAATCCCCTTTACCATTATTTATCCATCATTCATACATTTAATTCATCTTCATAAGTAAAGAATCCTTCTTACTTAATGAAACCTAAAATATCATTTAATTAACTTCCTTCATTCATAAAGAATACAAAACCCTCAAAAAACACTTTATCTTAAGTAAATTGGTGAAATGATGAAAATAAGCTTTGCTTTTATTTATTCACTCTACTTGGTCATTTAGTGTATTTTTGTGTATTCCATCTCCCCTTTTCATATTAACTTTTACTTTATCCTATCTATATAAATCCCTTTATCTAAAATACCCCCAAAAACCCACTATTATAAGGATTTTAGACCAAATATATTATCCACATGCTAAATTAAAAAAACCCAAATAATGCTCCCTTTGGTCTAAAAACTAACCTTAATTAAGTACCCCTCCCCCTATGGTTATTAGACCTTTCAACAGGTTTAAAAACTATATAATAAAATAAATAGCACAAAGATGTGTATTTAAGCATATCCTATGTATTTTGCAATAAAATACATTTACCTCGCTCATAGCATTTTAGCCTAAGTTATGAAAAATGTCTTATCACTTTATAAGGTTGAAAAAGCTTGCAAACTCCCACACATGCAACAATTCGCCTCTTTGCAAGAAAAGTCACCTTTTAAACCTAAGGCTAAGGTTAAACGTCACAAAACTTAAGCTTTTCCATTTTCATATTATCCCCATTATATAAAGCCCCACACCTTATATAAAGTTAATCCAAGGTGCATATTTAACTTCACTTCGCGTAAATAAGCCTATTCCCACTTCCATTATGTAAAGACTTATGCTTTATATGATTAACCTTCCATATATATTTCTTTAACCATGCTTAGATCCTACCACCATATGTATAAATCCTGACTTTGCATATATAAAACCTTTGATAAAGTTCACATCCATAAAAATTTTAATCCACTTTAAAGCGCTAGCCCACATAGCAATTCCATGGTCCCACCATTCCATTAGCAGCACCTTCCCAAGCAAATCATGACTGTTCGCTTCTTTTCTGCAGATCCAAAGGCGCAAGATCGATGTCGCGCTCACAAACTGATCGTCCGCCCAAAACCCAAACGGACGCGAAATGGGTTGTTTTACCCATTTCGCCTCCAATGACATGGCGAATATCTATTGGATCGCGTTCATGTCAAGAGAAACCACTTACCGCCTAAACTCAACGTGAAAACCATTGCTGGGTTTTGCATTTTAAACTAAAACCACTCCCTCCATTTGATAAGACCTGCATTTAATACATCTATGATGATTCATATCAAAGGTTAAAACCTTGGATATATCATTTTTGATGTTTATTTGCACATTTCAAACTGTAAAAAGCTTTGATAAACTATGTGAGAACCCTTTGTCCCAAATTGTCGATTTATACCCAGAGAAAATCAAATTTGACTAAAGATTCCCTATTTGAAGACTGGAAAAGCCATTCTCTGCTCCAGCAAATCAGACCAGACCTCACATTCTGCCTCAAGCCTATGAAACCCTTTCAAGCATACAAGTACCTGCGATTTAAGATATTTTTCATTAGATTAAAACCCTGCAAATTCAATTCTAAACCGTCCATAAGTAAAACAATCTTTTAATTAGAAGAACTCACCGGAGAAATTGCCCAAAAACTCCCAAAACAGGCTGACCCCTGGCCAATTTTTCCCAGAAAATTCTGTGTTCAAAAAAACCACTTTTGAAGCCAATTTGTGACCTCTGAAGATCAATTTCAAAGACAGAAAAGGGTTTAAAGCCTACAGATATCTTTAAAAAATCCTTTTTTTCAGACCAATCTGTTTAGGAAACCCTCGTTTTCTGTCTTATCCCAGTTTATATCCTCTGACAAAGAAAAATAACTCCTGCAAACAATTTAAGCTTATAGTAGTTATTCCAAAATGACCAAAAAGTAGATCACAGTTAAACCTGGAGGTTCTAAACCAACCAAGCCTGGAGGATCCAAACCTCCTAATAATGTAACACCTAAAGTTGTTAAATTTACTCTAGTCCTCACTGCTAAATTCACTGTATCAGTAAACCCCCTCCAGCCACCTGTAGCTGCAGTAGAAAACCTTCCATTGACTGATATGGACTACAAGATTTTTGATCCTGTTGTAGAATTCAACCTCTTAGAAATACCTAATTGGTACTATGATAAATACTTGGAAAAGGATGAAATACCTATTTGGGAGACTCATTTGCCCAAATATGTAGTTCCATTGACCCACCCTGGACAAGACCTTGTTAGATTATGTCAAAAACATTATGAACGAGACCAAAGGGCCATTGTTAATGCTGATAGAGAAATCCTTTTTACCATCACAACAAAGTCAATAAATCAAATGTTGCAATTACGGCCTGATCCTCAATCAGTCCCCCTATCTATAGAAGCTTTGACCCATTTGTACTTAGGCCTGGATTTCCCAAAGAAGTTTATGATATTTCAAAACTTTTTGCCTTCCCATGTTGACATTCCTAAGTTAAACCCTCCTTATTCCACTGCCAAATTTCCTAAAGGGTCTAGACAGATTATCTCAATGCTATCTTTTATATTGGGATACTTTATAGATGGATTCACTGATGAATCCATTCTTGGCTTTCTATCCACCTTATCTCCAAGCCAACCTCCAACAATCATTTTTTATTATGTCAGATTCATAGCAGATAGTATTCATCATCAGCTGACCAAACTACCCACTGAAGGGGTTTTTAGATACTCATCCTACTTGTTTCACTTATTTTTATTCTTCCAAGCTCATAATTTTCCAATTGAATTGCAAAATATGGACTTGGAGGGTAAGCCTTTATTTATTATCTTCTGGACTTCCTTGCTCAGGAAAGAGGGTAGTGAGTTCACCTACACAGATTTTTCAGACCTCTTTCTACATCTAGCAATGAACATTTTGTACAAAGCAGAGCATCCCAGAGTCAATGAAGAAATGAAAAGAATCTTGCAACTATCAGAACAGAATAAAATGGGAGACTGGTTTCTTTATGAAAAGCATACAAAGATAAAAAATTTTGGATCCAACTTATTACCTTATAAGTTGCCAAAATATATGAACATGAGAATTTTTCCATTGGAGTATTTAAGACAGATTCTCAATTCTAACTCTATTAGCTTCTTAGCTGCCAAGAAAAAGACTCAATTAAGGCTAAATAATCAGGTTGGTCCTTTCATCATAAACAACAGAGAGGCAGAAAAAGAAATCACAAAGAGGCTAGCAGAGTTTAAATTTCAAGAAAGTTTTTCATGGAACTATGATCCTCAAGGGATCCTGAGCAATTTAAGGGTAAAATGTAAACTAACACGCTTCATACATGAGCTTAAGCCATAGATTGAGAAGTTTTCCAATCAAGCAGAATGGGTGGAGAACACATTGATAGATACAGCTACTAATACAGAGACAACAGGAAAAATCGTTACAACACAAGCCCTTGAAGTTGTAAAGCAACCAGAGACTTTAGCAAAAAGAAACAGAGAAGAAGGAGCATATACAGCAGAAACAACTTCAGAAACTAAATTCAAACTGATTTATAATAAAAGGCTTAAATTTAGTTCAGTTGGGAAAGAAAAGGTAATCGACATTGAAGATACAAATGCGCTAGAGGTAAATAATGATGAAGCTACAGTGATAGTCAATGAAACTCTTGCAGAGATTGAAAAAGAGAAAACAATAGGTAAAAATGATACTCAAATGATTGAAAAGCCACAAAATATGGAGGCCTCTTCCTCATAAACAACCGAGGAAAAGGATTTCGATATCAAAGAGAAATATAAGTAGATAAATCAGAAGAATGAGGAAATTAAATCAGAGATATATTCTCAATTCCTTAAGCAAAAACCTGGGGATCAAAATAGGTTACTGGCAGCCTTTGATTATTCTACAAACAAGATGATTATGTCATTTTTGCAACCAACTACCTCAGCAAGAAAAATTTTGGCAGATTATAAAAAGGTGGAGTTTGAGGTAGACACTGAAAATGTTCATGAGCTGGACCAAATTTAATTTCATAGATATAGCTCTGAAATGTTGTATTCAACAGTGGTGACTAAAGCAATGAGTCTTACCAAGTTACATAATACTATTTTTAATATGCAGGATCAAATGAAGCTAGACAAGGGATCTTTGTACGCAAAGAACCTAAGGATTAAAGCCTTAGAGGATTTAGTTTTATAGGTGGGATATGATCCCTCAAATATTCAAGCGGTAGAATTGTTGGTTAAAAAAAAGAATGATGATATTGCAACTTTGAGGAAACAACTTAAGCTTCATCAAAGTGAGCATCCACAAATCAAATAAATCCTTCAAGATCAAAGTGAAAAAGAAGAGATGATGAAGCTCATCCTCAAATTATTAGCTCAGATCAAAGAAATTGAATCCCAAATGGACCAGCTTGTCTAAGAGAAGGAAACTATGAAAGAAACTGACACTCCTATCATTCCTTCAGTTATACCAGTGATTACCACAACAATAGCTTCCACATTAGGAGAAAAACTAGCACCAAAAGAACCACTGGAAACTGCAGTGCTAGTGAGTTCAAATACTACTTCAACCACATATTCTTCTACAACACAGGTTCAACCAACAGATGAAGTAGGCCAAATTGTTAAAGCTATGGAGGAATTTTCTTTGAAAACTGATGAAATCAACAACCTAAAGAAGATGATTGATAATCTTGAAGCTACAAATAAGTTAGCTCTAATAAATGCTAAACCCGTGAACATAAGGCAATTAGACTTGGAGAACAAATCAAGGGCTTACAAAAAGAGCTAACTTTCACTGAGAAAATTTCATTTATAAAAAATCATCTATGGACAAACATAATTGAAGCCATTCACACTCAATGGCCTTTAATTCAGGTTATATATGAGCAGAGAGACTTATTATTAGCAGCTCAGGAAGAGATTCAAAAGACCAAGGATGAGTTAACTAATAAGCCAACTCAGGCTTTAAAACTCATCACATTCCTAAACAACAAGAATAGAGTAGAATTGGAAGAATTATAGGTATTAGACAAAACAGAAACCATTTTACAGATTTAAAAGGTGGTAACCAAGAAAATTTTGATGAACAACCTGGAAGAGAAATGTGAATCAATGAACATTGCCATAACAAAGTTTATGGTAAAATACACAAATTTAAGACAGAGGGGCCTGCTAGACATCCATGTTTTTAATGAAAAACTAATGCCCCAGAAGGATTATGATAAAAATATTAGGGAATTTTCCAAGTTGCAAGTCAGCAAACCATTACCACAAGGCACTCCCACAGGAAAAGTCCTCTTGCAACACTTTGAAGATTTGTTCTTTCTACAACATGAGATTAAACATATCTTTGTGTTCAAGCCCACCTTTGCTAGATACAGATAAGCCGATGAGAATTTCAGGAAGCCAAACAATGTCAAAATTCCAATGAAGAACAGTGGCAAACATTTACAGATTTAATGTAACAATGAGAGGTAAAATAGTGAAGAAAATTACCTTGAAAAACATTAAAAAAGAAACAGTGAAATAAAAGGATAGTCTGCTGATTTTTACTGCAAAAAGATATATTTTTACAACAGTAAATAGTGGAAATATCAGTCAAAAGTGTATCAGCATTAAATAACAGCGTTAAAGAGTATCAAATGAAAGAGTATCAACTAAGGCAACTCAAATGAAGATATTTTCTAGCATCCAGCAAGCAGGACAACTAATCACTCAAAAAGCTCCTTGTTAGATAAAATAGTTCTATTTATTTTGGATAAGAGGATAGCTTGCTGATTTGTTAAGCAACTGTCCCTCTTATTTTGTAAATATATTTTCTATTTCCTAAAGATATTTCTAGATTTCTCCTAGGATATTTGTATTAACATTTTGTATAAATACTTCTACATTAGAATTATTCAGTGTGGAATAAAATTGCTGGACTTACTATAGACTTTTTGCTGAACATTGGGATTTAACTAGAATCATAATTCAGGATCCCTGTGATAAGATGATGAGTGAAGTACTCCCTTCTTGTCATTGTTTTCTTTTCTGAGTTTCATGCAATTCATTATATGTTTGTTCTATCTGAATGTGTAACTAGGAATATTACTAAAGGATTAGTCTAGTGCTCCCTATTTTTAACTAGTTACCATTTTAATGTTTTCTGCTGATTTCTAGTGTTAGGAATCCTTCATTGCTCCTACTCTCATTTGACCCCTACCTCCTTCTTCCATTTTCCGGATCAAAGGATCCTTCATTGCCCTTTATCCTGATCATACTTTTTCACCAAAAAACACTTTCCCAAATCTCTAAGGGTTATCTATCTTGCCCTGAATATATTTGTACCTTTTTTCCCTTGACTTCTAGTGCTGCTAACTAGATTTAGACTCCATAGCCCAATGGACAAGTTGATTTCTCTCTAGTTTACCTCTAAGTGATTTTTTCCCAGCAAAACCTTTAAAAACAAAACCAATTGTTCTATCATAACTAGCCTAAAAACATAAATAAAAAACAAAGATAAATCTTAAAGAGAGAGCCCTCTCTGAATTCTATGAAGGCTAGATCCTAGAATTTGAAGTAGGTTTGTGGTTACCTCTAGTGTTCTTTGACTAAAAAATCAATTCCCACAACTTAAGAAATTACTAGAGTGATAACATACTGGCGACTATATTGGTGACTAACTAATATCCAGTCTTAAATTTAGTCTTAAAGGAAGATCTTTCAATTATCTTTTTACTTTAAGATTATTTTTATAGGTTGTGGGTATTCAAAACAATCATTCTGGCTTCTAGGAAAACCTACTATACCAGGTCTAACTCGGATCCTAGGCCTGCAGTTATATTAGATAACCCAGATCAGATTGGTAAAAAGAAAAAACAAATTGTCAATTTAGAAACTGAAGTACCATTAAGGAAAGCCAATTATTTACCCAAAGAGTTAATGAGTTTAAATGATATTTATTTTGATCTGAAGTTTGAATATTCATTGTTTAAAACTAAATCTGAAACTGATTTGAAAAATACTGTTATAGATCCTGTTTTCCTTTCATTTTTTAATGCAAAAAAGAAAAATATTTCAATATGAACAAAGTCAAATAAATCTGAATATCAAAATACATTTGAAAAGAAAATGTTTCATTGATTAAAGATATTAATGAAGTTATTGAATTAGCTCATTTGTTTTCTTACATAAAACCTCCAGTTTCTCAATTGTATACAACAATAATACCAACAACAGATTCATCTTTATATGCTGTCACTTCATTTATAGATACTTCTGCAAGTTCATCTATAAACCATTTCATTCCTAAATTGCCTTTGCAGCCTAGGATATTATTTCCTTCATCCACTCAATCCACTGCATCCACTACTTTGCATTCATATTTTATAAGCGTCGCATCTTTATTTCCCAGCAATTCCATTTACATACCATCTTCATTTCCCAACTTTTCAACTACAGTTTTCAGTTCATCAGCTGCCATATCCAACACTGCCCCTATCATTACTATTATACCTCCCAACTCAGCAAAGCTTCAAGCCATGGCTGCTAGGTATGCTCCCCTTGTCTTACCCCAAAACCTCCATGATATGCCTCAAGATTACCAAAAAAATGTACCACTGTTTGATGGAATTTCACAATATACTACTCAACAACATGTAACTAAAATGACATATTTCTGTGAAATTTATGAAATTGATGAGTCAGATGTCCAGATGAGGTTATTTTCCTAGATTTTGACAAGAGAAGTTAAAAAATGGTTCAAAAATTTAGCTGTTGGTAGTGTAGTTGATTTAGCTGCATTTCATAGAATATTTTTAGATAAATGGGAAAGGAAAAAGAACCCCCTTCAAATTTTGTCTAAGTTTGATGCTTTGAAAATATCTCCTACTGAATCTGTCCAAGACTACTGCACTAGGTATAAAAGTTTCTATAATTCTATTCCTGCAACTCTTAAACCTACACCTTACTCTATTCTGCTCAAATTTCTTGATGGATTTGATACATATATGGCCTATCAATTGAGAGAAAGAGATGCCCAAACCTTAGAACAGATGCAATTAGATGATGTCAGTGTAGAAATCAATATTTTAGCTAGGAAAGCTAGACTTAGAAATGAAAGAAGAGTTACAATTAAAGAAGAAAGTTCAAACTCAGTTGTTAAAATGGATTTATTAGCTAAAAATTTAGAAAGGGTGGTAGAAATATTAGATAATATAGATAGAAAACCTCAATGGGATAATCAACCTCAAATTAGAAATCCCAATTTCAGAAAAACACTAATTCTAGAAAAGATAAAGAAGTAGATCTAGACCAAAACATTAAGCCCCCATTTCAAGAGAACTATGCTGAAAGTTCTCAGAATAATGATGAAGATAAGGATGACATCAATCATTTAATGGGAATAAATGAAAATAACACCATTTTCCTCACTCAGGAAGATCTATAACTATTTGAGCTTCAACAACTCAAATTAAACTCCAGTGAATCCTTTGACTACAAACAGGGTTATGACTTTGCCATAAATGAAATACACAATTATTATAACCTTAGAAACAAGAAAAATAATGAGTCTTCTACTAAAAACAATTCCCAAAATAAAAATAAGAAAAATGTAGAAGCCCCAAAAACAAAAGTTTTGTAAATTCTCCCAAGGGAAAATAAGCAAAATTCCAATCCTTCCAGTCCTAAAAAATCAACAAGTCCCAAAATTGTTGATATTACTGATGAAGTAGCTCAATATTCCAAATATGCACAAAACGCTAACACTGCTAAAGCTTCTAATTTAGTAAAAAAAAACGAATTCTAATCCTAAAAAGGTTTCTGTTGATTTTAAATCAACAAATCCTAGAACAAATAATCCCAGAACACCTTTTGATGATTCTAAGTCTGATAAAAATTCTGCTGCCACACAATCAGTCCCTGAAAAGAAAATTAAAAGTAGCAAAACTCAAGAAACTCAGACAGAGAATGCAAAGACAATTGAAGATAGAAATACAACTGTTGAAAATCAAGAAAAACCAACTTAGATTATAGTTACTAAAGATGAATTAGTTCAAATTAGTAAATCTCAACCCTCATTAAATATTCAGATTGAAATTGCTAAGTTAAAAATACCTATTCCTTTAACAGAATTGGTTAAAAATGACTTATACAAATAAACCATAAATGAAACTTTGAATATGAATGACGGTGAAGATGCCATTAATTTGAATGATGATCAACTAGAGTTGATTTTTGGACCTGATGTGAATGGAAAGCATTCAGATGGATCAGTCCCTCTTTTCTATATCAATCTTACCATTCATGATCAGATTTTACACAACGCTATGTTAGATTCAGGGGCTTCCCATAACTTAATTCCCAAACCTATCATGGAAACTCTTAATCTAGAAATAACCAGGCCTTATAAAGATTTGTTTTCATTTGACTCTAGTAAAGTTAAGTGCTTAGGATTGATTAAAGACTTATGTGTTACTTTAGTTCAGTACCCTGGTAAGAGTATGGTAATGGAAATTGTAGTAGTTGATATCCCACCAAAGTATGGTATGCTTCTTTCTCGCTCATCGAGAGCAAAGTTGTAGAGATCTCTACAATTGGACATGAGCTATGCTACTATATCAGTGTTTGGTCAACCTAAAAAGCTATATAGGGAAACATTAATGAAATTCATGATCAGTAGTGCTGAGATATCCATAAATTATTCCATTTATTTTACACCAACTGACCTTGACTCTTTTATTTTATGTAACTCTGATAAGAATGAAATCCAAACTGAACTGATTGATAAAAAGCCAAAACTAAACAATGACAACATATTTCATGAGTCTCGTTGGCACTTAGACTTTGATGGCTCTGTAAACAAATCAAGAGCAGGAGCAGGAGTATGGATTACAAATGTGGAAACTAATCATTCAGAAGGACATGCCTTCAGACTCAAATTCAAATGTACCAATAACATGGCAGAGTATGAGGCACTCATTCTAGGCCTCCAGATCATCAGAAACTTAGGAGGAAAAATAATGCTAATCATGGGAGATTCAGAATTAATCATTAAGAAAATAAATGGAGATTATTCTATTTATAATCCTAGAATAGCCAGATACAGAGATACATCAATTTATTTAACTGATGATTTATTGGAATGCAAGTTTGTTGCTATACCCAGAAAACAAAACATTCAAGCACACTGTCTAGCAACTTTTTCTAGTACTTGTAACTTACCATTCCAACCAACTCATAGGCATACTGCTAAGGTTAAACATAGACCAATTATCCCAAACAACCTCAAGTACTGGCAGATTTTCTCTCAGGATGAAAAAATTTACCATTTTTTAAATAATGAGGAAGAATTTCAAAATTGTAAAATAGATATAGACTATAATATACATTCAGATTTTGATTGTGAAATAGATAACATAGATGTACATAAATTTAACAAACCAACTATATTTACTCAATTTGATATAGAAAATTTAGAGAATATAGATATTGAGGAAATCATTGAAGAAGAAATTGACATGTTAGATCTAAAAGACATTTTTTTACCTAAAGGTTTAACCCCTTTGGAAGGCCTTTTTGATTCCAATGATGTGCCTAAAAAGCCAAAAATGGAACCAGTTAGGTCTGACATTGAGGAATGTAACATTGGGACAGAATTAAAACCAAAAAATATTAAACAGTCTAAATCTTTACCTCCACAAGAAAATGAACAATACATTTATCTTTTAAAGAAATATCAAGATGTGTCTACTTGGAGTTATGAAGATCTCAAAGCTTATGACACAAACATAATTCAACACAAAATTCCCATAAAAGATGATAAAAAACCCTTCAAACAAAAATTAAGGAGAATTAATCATGTTCTATTACCTTTGATAGAAAAGGAAGTAAAATGCATGTATGATGCTCAGATCATTGCACCAATCAGATATTCTAATTGGGTTTCAAACCTAGTACCAACAAGAAAGAAAACAGGTGAAATTAGATTATGTGTCAAATTTAGAAATCTTAACAAAGTGTCTTTAAAGGATAATTACCCTTTACCAAAGATGGATCATATATTACAAAGGGTAGTTGGTTCCTCTAGAATTTCTTTGTTGGATGGTTTTTCAGGATACAACCAGATTCTTGTTCAAAAAGAAAGTCAAGCTAAAACAACTTTCACCACTCCTTGGGGCACTTTCATGTATGTGAAAATGCCCTCTGGTCTGATGAATGCAGGAGAAACCTTTCAGAGAGCTATGGACATAGCCTTTGCTAAGGAGATTCATGACTTCTTGGTAATTTATCTAGATGACATTACTGTATTTTCCAAATCAAATAATGAACACTTGAATCATTTGAGATAGGTCTTTATTAAATGTAGGAAATTTGGCATCTCTTTAAATCCCAATAAAACTCTCATTGGATTAGAGGAAGGTAAGTTACTAGGACATATAATTTCAAAAGAAGGAATTAGAATTGATCCTACTAGGATAAAAGAAATTTTGAATATTCATCCACCTAGAAATATCAAAGAATTACAAGCTTTCTTAGGTAAAATTAACTTTTTGAGAAGATTTATTTCAAACTTAGCTGAAATCATTAGAGAACTAAAAAATATGCTCAAAAAGGACTCGACTTTAAAATGGACCGTTGAAGCCAAACAATCATTTGAATTCATAAAACAGGTTTAACTAAAACACCAGTCTTAATCGGTCTAGATTTCAAAAAAGACTTTAAAATTTTTTCTTTTGCATCAGAGCATACCATTGCTGCAGTTTTATTGCAGAATAATGATCAAGGTTTTGAACAACCTAAAGCTTTTTTCAGTAAAACCCTTAGAGATGCACCTCTGAAATATAACATAATGGATAAACAAGCCTTAGCTTTGGTTAAGGCCATAAAATATTTCAGAGTTTACATTCTCTATTCCCACATAATTGCCTATGTCCCTAATTCTGTAGTTAAAGACATTCTTACTCAGGATGGCCCTGATGGAAGAAGAGGTAAGTGGATTGCCACTATCCTAGAATATGACATAGAAATAAAACCAACAAAACTCATTAAAGGACAAGGATTAGCCAGATTGATGACTGAATCAAACTAAAATGCATTAGACATAAATTTTATTGTTCAGATTGATGACCAAGAAGAGATGGCGACTCCAATGATCAGTGAAGCCTTTCTAGATTCACCTTGGTACTCATATATTATCTTTGTAATTACAAAATTACAAGCTCCTCCTGGATTATCAAGAACAAAAGCCAGATTTCTTAAACTTAAAGCAATGAGATTTTGTATTATAGATAATGTGCTTTTTTGGAAAGAACATAGTGGGATATTACTAAATTGTTTACTGAAAGCAGAAGCTGACAAAATACTTGAAGAATTTCATGTAGGTGACTGTGGAGGACACTTATATTGGAAAAGTACAGCAGATAAGATCCTTAGAGTTGGTTTTTAATGGCCTACCTTATTTTATTATGTTAATAAATTTGTTACTTCATGTCATAAATGTCAAATTTTTGAAGGAAAAAAGAAATTATTACCCTTACCCTTAAAGCCAATTTCAACTGAGATGCCATTTCAACAATGGGGTTTAGACTTCATTGGAGAAATTCACCCCCCATCCTCTGGCCAAAATAAGTGGATTTTGACTACCACAGATTACTTTACTAAGTGGATTGAAGCCATTCCTCCCAGACAAGCCACTGACATAGTCATTATCTCTTTCATAGAAAACAACCTTTTATCTAGATTTGGATGCCCTCAGAAAATAATCACTGATAATGCAGCATCGTTTAAATTTAAGAAAATTATTTCCATTTGTCACAAGTACCATGTTACGCTAGGTCACTCTACTACTTATTACCCTCAAGGTAATGGTCTAGTTGAATCTTCAAATAAAAGCCTTATAAATATTATTAAAAAATTACTTGAAGATAACAAAAATACTTGGAATAAAAATTTATTCTATGCCTTATGGGCAGATAGACTTACTACCAAAAAGTCAATTGGCACTTCCCCTTATCAAATTATTTATGGGATGGATGTAGTTTTCCCATCATCCTTATGTGTTCCAGTAATGAAGATTATTCAAGAATCACAAGTGGAAATCAATGATATACAAAGGAGGATAAATCAAACTATTCATTTACAACAAACAAGGGAAGAAGTCTATGAGAAATCCCAAGTCATTCATGATAAAATCAAGAATTTTTTTGATAAAAGAAGTAAAGAAGATGACTTTTACATTGGAAAGCAATTGTTAAAGTGGGATTCTAGGAGAGAGGACAAAGGTAAGCATGGAAATTTTGACTTTCTATATAAATGACCTTATGTAATTTATGGATATAGGGGTAACAATGCTTTCTTCATCAAAGATTTGGATGGAATAGATATTCAAGAAGAACCAGTTAATGGTAGAATGCTCAAACACTACTATTCTTCTGATTTAACCAATAGTTAGTTCCAGTTACTTTTTACATCATTGTAAATATCCATTGAAGTTTTAGATTGGATTGGATATTTTCTTTTTAAAGTTGAAGCCCGGAGAGAAGGCCCTAAGCTTTGAAAAGTAAAATGTCATAAATATGAGTTTTTGCAGAAAACAAAAGACATTTACTGGATCATCATGGTCAAAATTGAAGGCTACTAGTCTTAGAGTTATTGACATTTCACTAGGAAATGCCATCCCCATGTGAAGCCGCTGTTAGGGTCCTATAAATATAGGATTCATAATTTTGAATTGAATTTTGATAGTCTTGTAAAATATGTACATACCTTGCTTTATGCAAGTTGTTTTCCTATATTTTGAAAAAATAAATAAATAAAAAAAGAAGGTAAAAAGTCCTAAAAGAAATATCAAAGGTCCTAAAAATATAGACCCTAAAAGAAAAAAGATGAAAATAAAACATGAAAGTGTGCAAGTCCAAATGCCACTACTTTTTACTTTTTGCAAATGATTATGGCAGAGTGTTAATAAATGCCATAATCCATGATGAGTTAAGCTGTTTAAAATTGACTTGTCATGTTTTCAATTTCCATGTTTTAGATAGTGAATAAAGATTGGTCAAACAATTTAATCCTGACTAATAAGTAGATAGGTAGAGAATAATGAGGAGCTCATCAGTTTAATCTGAGCCCTCAGATGAAATAAGGTAAAATTAGATAGTTTTATTCTTTCAAAAGAATAAAATGTTTCAAGGTAGCAAGCTTAAATGCACCTGCTAAAAGGAAGAAAAAAATGTCAGAGTAATGTTGGGTAGGTAGAAAGAAGTGAGAAAAATCATGCAATATCCATCACCGGGAAAAAATCACTAATTTCCCTTCCCCTTTAAGTATTCAGTATTGTATACTACTAGTCAAAAAGGCTCAGAGAATTTCTCTGACTTTTGTTGGGACCAGAACCAAGGCTAGATGATTGGATAGTGGGAAATGTTGAGTTCTTATGATTAAAATCCCCTTTACCATTATTTATCCCTCATTCATACATTTAATTCATCTTCATAAGTAAAGAATCCTTCTTAATTAATGAAACCTAAAGTCCCATTTAATTAACTTCCTTCATTCATAAAGAATACAAAAACCCTCAAAAAACACTCTATCCTAAGTAAATTGGTGAAATGATGAAATAATAAGCTTTGCTTTTATTTATTCACTCTATTTGGTCATTTAGTGTATTTTTGTGTATTCCATCGCCCCTTGTCATATTAACTTTTAACTTATGCTATTAATTCCCTAAAAATACCTTATCCTATCTATATAAATCCATTTATCTAAAATACCCCCAAAAACCCACTATTATAAATATTTTAGACCAAAGATATTATCCACATGCTAAATTAAAAAAACCCAGATAATGCTCCCTTTGCTCTAAAAACTAACCTTAATTAAATACCCTGCCCCCTATCGTTATTAGACCTTTCAACAGGTTTAAAAACTATATAATAAAATAAATAGCTCAAAGATGTGTATTTAAGCATAACCTATGTATTTTGCACTAAAATACATTTACCCTGCTCATAGTATTTTAGCCTAAGTTATGAAAAATGTTTTATCACTTTATAAGGTTGAAAAATTTTGCAAACTCCCACACATGCAAAAATCTGCCTCTTTGCAAGAAAATTCACCTTTTAAACCTAAGGCTAAAGTTAAACGTCACAAAACTTAAGCTTTTCCATTTTCATATTATCCCCGTTATATAAAGCCCCATGCCTTATATAAAGTTAACACAAGGTGCATACTTAACTTCACTTTGCGTAAATAAGCCTATTCCCGCTTCTATTATGTAAAGCCTTATGCTTTATATGATTAACCTTCCATGTATATTTCTTTAAACATGCTTAGATCCTGCCACCATATGTATAAATCCCGACTCTGCATATATAAAACCTTTGATAAAGTTCACATCCATAAAAATTTTAACCCACTTTAAAGTGCTAGCCCACATAGCAATTCCCCAGTCCCACCATTCCATTAGCCACACCTTCCCAATAAAATCATGACCGTTCGCTTCTTTTCCGTAGATCCAACGACGCAAGATCAATGTCGCGCTCACAAATTGATCGTCCGCCCAAAACCCAAACGGACGTGAAATGGGTTGTTTTATCCATTTCGCCTCCTATGACGTGGCAAATATCTATTGGATTGCATTCGTTTCAAGAGAAACCACTTACCGCCTGAACTCAACGCGAAAACCATCGTCAGGTTTCACATTTTAATCTAAAAACACTCCCGCCATTTGATAAGACCAGCATTTAATACATTTATGATGATTCATATCAAAGGTTAAAACCTTTAATATATCGTTTTCGATGTTTATTTTCGCATTTCAAACTGTAAAAAGCTCTGATAAACTGTGTGAGAACCCTTTGTCCCAAATTGTCAATTTATACCCAAAGAAAATCAAATTTGACTAAAGATTCCCTATTTGAAGACTAGAAAAGCCATTCTCTGCTCCAGCAAGTCGGACCAGACCTCACATTCAGCCTCGAACCTATGAAACCCTTTCAAGCATACAAATACCTACAATTTAAGGTATTTTTCATCAGATTAAAACCCTGCAAAGTCAATTCTAAACCGTCCATAAGTAAAACAATCTTTTAATTAGAAGAACTCATCGAAGAAATTGCCCAAAAACACCCAAAACAGGCTGAACCTTGGCAAATTTTTCCCAGAAAATTTCGTGTTCGAAAAAACCACTTTTGAAGCAATTTGTGACCTCTGAAGATCAATTTCAAAGATAGAAAAGGGTTTAAATCCTACAGATATCTTAAAAAACTCCTTTTTTGCAGATCAATATATTTAGGAAACCCTCGTTTTCTGTCTTATCCCAGTTTATATCCTCTGAAAAGGAAAAATAACTCCTGCAAACAATTTAAACTTACAGTAGTTATTCCAAAATGACCAAAAAGCAGATCACAGCTAAACCTGGAGGTTCTAAACCAACCAAGCCTAGAGGATCCAAACCTCCTAAATTTGTAACACCTAAAGCTGTTAAATCTACTCCAGTCCTCACTACTAAATCCATTGTATTAGTAAACCCCCTCCAGCCACCTGTAGTTGCTGTAGAAACCCTTCCATTGACTGATATGGACTACAATATTGTTGATCTTGTTGTAGAATTCAACCTCTTAGAAATACATAATTGGTGCTACGATAAATACTTGGAGAAGGATGAAATACCTATTTGGGAGACTCATTTGCCAAAATATGTAGTTCCATTGACCCACCCTGGACAAGACGTTGTTAGATTATGTCAAAAACATTATGAACTAGACCAAAGGGCCATTGTTAATGCTGACACATTAATCCTTTTTACCATCACAATAGATTCAATAAATCAAATGTTGCAATTACAGTTTGATCCTCAATCAATCCCCCTATCTATAGAAGCTTTGACCCAGTTGTACTTAGACCTGGATCTCCCAAAAAAGTTTATGATATTTCAAAACTTTTTGCCTTCCCATGTTGACATTCCTAAGTTAAACCCGCCTTATTCCACTGCCAAATTTCCTAAAGGGTCTAGACATATTATCTCAATGCTATGTTTTATATTGGGATACTTTACAGATGGATTCACTGATGAATCCATTCTTGGATTTCTATCCACCTTATCTCCAAGCCAACCTCCAACAATCATTTTTTATTATGCCAGATTCATAGCAGACAGTATTCATCATCAACTGACCAAACTACCCACTGAAGAGGTTTTAAGATACTCATCCTACTTGTTTCACTTGTTTTTATTCTTCCAAGCTCATATTTTTCCAATTGCATTGCAAAAGATGGACTTGGAGGGTAAGCCTTTATCCATTATCTTCTGGATTTCCTTGCTCAGGAAAGAGGGTAGTGAGTTCACGTACACAGATTTTTCAGACCTCTTTCTACATCTAGCAATGAACATTTTGTACAAAGCAAAGCAGCCCAGAGTCAATGAAGAAATGAAAAGAATCTTGCAACTATCAGAACAGAATAAAATGGGAGATTGGTTTCTTTATGAAAAGCATACAGAGATAAGAATTTTTGGATCCAACTTATTACCTTATAAGTTGCCAAAATATATCAACATGAGAATTTTTGCATTGGAGTATTTAAGACAGATTCTCAATTCTGACTCTATTAACTTCTTAGCTGCCAGGAAAAAGACTCAATTCAAGCTAAAGAATTAGGTTGGTCCTTTTATCATAGACAACAGAGAGGCAAAAAAAAAATCACAAAGAGACTAGTAAAGTTTAAATTTCAAGAAACTTTTCCATGGAACTATGATCCTCAAGGGATCCTGAGCAATTTAAGGGTAAAATGTAAACTGACACCCTTCATACATGAGCTTAAGCCAGAGATTGAGAAGTATGCCAATCAAGAAGAGTGGGTGGAGAACACACTGATAGATACAGCTACTAATACAGAGAGAATAAGAAAAGTGGCTACAACAGAAGCCCTTGAAGTTGTAAAGCAACCAAAGAATTCAGCCAAATGAAACAGAGAAGAAGGAGCATATACAACAGAAACTAAATTAAAATTGATTTATAATAAAAGGCTTAAATTCATTTCAGTTGGGAAAGAAAAGGTAATTGACATTGAAGATACAAATGAGGCAGAGGTAAATAATGATGAAGCTACAGTGATAGTCAATGAAACTCTTGCAGATATTGAAAAAGAGAAAAAAACAAGTAAAAATGATACTCAAATGATTGAAAAGCCACAAAATATGGAGGCCTCTTCCTCACAAACAGTTGAGGAAATGGATTTAGAGATCAAAGAGAAATATAATCAGATAAAGCAGAAGAATGAGGAAATTAAGTTAGAGATATATTCTCAATTCCTCAAGAAAAAACTTGGGAATCAAAATAGGCTACTGACAACCTTTGATTATTCTACAAACAAGATGATTATGTCATTTTTGCAACCAACTACCTCAACACCAAAAACAGTGGCAGATTATAAAAAGGTAGAGTTTGAGGTAGACACTGAAAATGTTCGTGAGCTGGACCAAATTGAATTTCATAGACATAGCTCTGAAATGTTGTATTCAACAGTGGTGACTAAAGCAATGAGTATTATCAAGTTACATAATACTATTTTTAATATGCAGGATCAAATGAAGCTAGACAAGGGATATTTGCATGCAAAGGACCTAAGGATTAAAGCCTTAGACGATTTAGTTTTACAGTTGGGATATGTTCCCTCAAATATTCAAGCAGTAGAATTGTTGGTTAAGAAAAAGAATGATGATATTGTAGCTTTGAGGAAACAACTTAAGCTTCCTCAAAGTGAGCATCCACAAACCAAAGAAATCCTTCAAGATCAAAGTGAAAAAGAAGAGATGATGAAGCTCATCCTCAAATTAACTGCTCAGATCAAAGAAATGGAATCCCAAATGGACCATCTTGTCCAAGAGAAGGAAACTGTGAAAGAAACTGACACTCCTATCATTCCTTCAGTTATACCAGTGATTACCACAACAATAGCTTCCACATTAGGAGAAAAACTAGCACCAAAAGAACCACTGGAAACTGCAGTGTGAGTGAGTTCAACTACTACTTCAACCACAGATTCTTCTAAAACACAGGTTCAACCAACAGATGTAGCAGGCCAAATTGTTAAAGCTATGGAGGAAATCTCTTTGAAAACTAATGAAATCAACATCCTAAAGAAGATGATTGATAATTTTGAAGCTACAAATAAGTTAGCTCTAATAAATGCTAAAACCCATGAACAAAATGCAATTAGACTTGGAGAACAAATCAAGGGCTTACAAAAAGAGCTAACTTTCACTGAGCAAATTTCATTTATAAAAAATCATCTATGGACAAACATAATTGAATCCATTCACACTCAATGGCCTTCAATTCAGGTTATATATGAGTAGAGAGACTTATTATTATCAGCTCAAGCAGAGATTCAAAAGACCAAGGATGAGTTAACTGATAAGACAGCTCAGGTTTTAAAACTCACCAGATTCGTGAACAACAATAACAGAGAAGAATTGGAAGAATTACAGGTATTGGACAGAAAAAAAACCAGTTTACAGATTAAAAAGGTGGTAACCAAGAAAAATTTGATGAACTACCTGGGAGAGAAATGTGAATCAATGAACATTGCCATAACAAAGTTTATGGTAAAATACACAAACTTAAGACAGAGGGGCCTGCTAGACATCCATGTTTTTAATGAAAAAATAATGCCCCAGAAGGATTATGATAAAAATATTAGGGAATTTTCCAAGGAGCAAGTCAGCAAACCATTACCACAAGGCACTCCCACAGGAAAAGTCCTCCTTCAGCACTTTGAATATTTTTTCTTTCTACAACATGAGATTAAACATCTCTTTGTGTTCAAGCCCACCTTTGTTAGGTACATAGAAGCCGATGAGAATTTCAGGAAGCTAAAGAATGTCAAAATTCCCAATGAAGAACGGTGGGAAACATTTATATATTGAATGTAACAATGAGAGCTAAAACAGTGAAGAAAATTACCTTGAAAAACAACAAAAAAGAAACAGTGAAATAAAAGGACAGTATGCTGATTTTTACTGCAAAAAGATATATTTTTACAACAGTAAGCCGTGGAAATATCAGTCAATAGTGTATCAGTGTTAAAGAACATCATTAAAGAGTATCAGATGAAAGAGTATCATCTAAGGAAACTCAAATGAATATATTTTCTAGTAGACAGCAAGTAAGACATCTAATCACTCAAAAAGCTCCTTGTTAGATAAAGTAGTTCTATTTATTTTGGATAAGAGGACAGCTTGCTGATTTGTTAAGCAGTTGTCCCTCTTACTTTGTAAAGATATTTTCTATTTCCTAAAGATATTCCTAGATTTTTCCTAGGATATTTGTAATAACATTTTGTATAAATACTTCTACATTAGAAGTATTCAGTGTGGAATAAAATTGCTGGACTTACTATAGACTTTTTGCTAAACATTGGAGGCTATTGTGTGTTGATTTCGAAGTAGCAGACTGGACAAAGCTAAACTGGCATCATAATTCAGGATCCCTGTGATAAGCTGATGAGTGAAGTACTCCCTTCTTGTCATTGTTTTATTTTCTGAGTTTCATGCAATTCATTGTATGTTTGTTCTATCTGAATGTGTAACTAGGAATATTACTACAGGATTAGTCTAGTGCTCCCTGTTTTTAACTAGTTACCATTTTAATGTTTTCTGCTGATTTTGGGAGTTAGGAATCCTTGATTGCTCCTACTCTCATTTGACCCCTGCCTCCTTCTTCCATTTTCCGGATCAAAGGATCCTTCATTGCCCTTTATCTCGATCATACCATTTCACCAAAAAACACTTTCCCAAATCTCTGAGGGTTATCTATCTTGCCCTGAATATATTTGTACCTTTTTGGCCTTGAATTGTAGTGCTGCTAGCTAGATTTATACTCCATATCCCAATGGAGAAGTTGATTTCTCTCTAGTTTACCTATAAGTGATTTTTTCCCACCAAAACCTTTAAAAACAAAACCAATTTTTCTATCATAACTAGCCTAAAAACATAAATAAAAAACAAAGATAAATCTTAAAGAGAGAGCCCTGTCTGAATTATAGGAAGGCTAAATCCTAGAATTTGAAGTAGGTTTGTGGTTACCTCTAGTGTTCTTTGACTAAAAACGTAAATCCCAGAACTTAAGAAATTACTAGAGTGATAACACCTCCCATCACCCACCAACAGTTTGTCGATGATAACATGATTTTTGGTCACCCCTTGGTGCAAGAGGCCTCTGCCTTCAAGTCCATCTTGGATTGATTCTCCTTGGCCATCGGTACCTCTGTCAATAACTCCAAATCCCACCTCTTCTTCTTCAACACCCCACTCCTCACTCAGTGCAACATAGCCTGCATTCTTGGCTTCCCTATTTCCTTCCTGCCCTCCAAGTATTTAGGCCCCCCCCTAACCGACTCGGTCATTAAACACACCTCTTGGAAATATTTGCTGGATAGATTGGAAACTTGACTCTCTCCTTGGACCCATTGCACCCTCAACCTTGCTAGTTGCCTCATTCTTGTCAAGATCGTTCTTCAGTCCATGCCACTGTACCTGTTCTCCACGCTTGTCGCTCCTAATGGGTACTCAAGGCTATCCAGAGCCTACAAAGCAACTTTCTTTGGGGAGGTGACAAAGCTAAAAGGAATTGGGCTTTAGTCAACTGGAAAGACGTCTGTGCCCCAAAAAAATTTAGTGGGCTCAGACTAAGAGATCCACAGCACAGTAATGAAGTCATGGGAGCTAAAATCTGGTGGCAGTGGATATCCAACATGGACACTCCTTGGGCACAACTATGGGCCACCAAATAAGCAGACAATTGGAAAATAAGAAATCTGATCTAATTTGATGCTGAGAAGGACGGGTCTCTCATCTGGATGGCATCTAAGCAACAATGAGCACTTGTTCGTGATCATAGTTTCTGGGAAGTAAGATCAGGAAATCAAGCACATTTATGGAATGACTCCTGGAAACAAATCCCCAGAATGGCTACCCTCTTTCCCAATTCAGATTGGTAGGGAAACATGGAGCACCTACATCAACCTTACATCAATCACTTTTGGGGCACTCAAGACAACAATATTTTGCCATCTCAATATCCTCAATCACTTCTAGCAGATCAACTCCGAGATCAAATTGGCCTCCACCTCACTAATGAGATCAAGCAGGAACTCGACAAGCACCGAATCCGCAAGATTGAAGGAGCTGACATCATTCAATGGGGCTACACTTCAATGGGTACCTTCACTACCAAAGAGGCATATCTCCTACTCCTCCCCATCCATCCAGACTAGCATGATATTATCTGGGAAAAAATCTGGCACCCCCGGATTTGGCCCAAGATTTCCACTTTTCTGTGGCTTATCAGTAAAAGACGCATTCTCACTTGGGAAAATCTATGCAGGAAGGGTTTTGTGGGCCCCTCTTAATTCCCCAACTGTGGAAACAATGAGGAATCCAATGAGCATCTCTTTAATGAATGCACCCTGGCCATCATGCTTTGGGACAAAGATGTATTGCTGAGCAGAAGGTCTGACAGGATTCCAAGAAACATTCTCAACACCATTAGGAGATGGCCCCCCAATTCCTTCCAGAGTGACCTCCTCAATGCTCTCTGGTCCATATTTCCAGGGATCTCAGAACCCCTCCTGATATCCTTTGGAATTCCGTCTGCAGCAATCTGCAAGAGACCCTAGCCCTCCATTGCTGGCACGACTTCGACCTCCCCACCCATCCAGGTGAAAACATCATTTGGGCTAATTTTAATCTCAAGCTCCACTCTTTCCCCATCTATGAGCCCCCTTCAAACCAATCCTCAGGCTCCCCCAGCTCTTGGTCCCTGCCGTCACCTGGGTTCGTCAAGCTCAATTTTGACGAGGCTTCCAAGGGAAACCTAGGAGAGGTGGGATTGGTGGTATTTTCAGAAATTCCTACGGAAATGTGATTTTGGTATTTTATGGGTCTCTAGGTTGGGATACCAACAAATATTTTGAACTTGAGGGCATGCTCCAAGGGCTCATTCTAGCTCAAGACCACAATTTATTCCCCTTGGAAATTGAGGGTGACTCCCAAATCCTCATTGACATGGCCACTCATCTTCAAGCCGGTTCTTCAGCCATGTAATTGGCCAAGAGCTGGCGTTTGGCCTCACGTATCACTCTCTTGAAGCAGCGGATCCACAATCATTCTGCGATCGACTTCAAGCATATCATACGAACTGCCAATAAAGTTGCTGACCTTCTTGCTAACAAAGTAGTCTTTCACAACACTCCTCTTAGTTCCAATACTCTCTCCTCCCTGGATGATGAAGCTCTAAAAAATGAATGCACCCAATTGGTACTCAATGATCTACTCCCCATGGATGCGGGTGTTCGTTAGCACGCAGAGGAGCCACGGGGCAACCATGTGGGAAGACACACGGTGGCTCCACGTGCTCAATTCTGGGAACCAGCGCCGCGTTAAATATTGGCGTGAGGGCGCCATTACTTCACCCTCCGCCACACTCCCTATGACGTACCAGGCCTACTCTTCATTAATGTTTCCAGCCATGGCCTTTAACCCCACCACCTTGGCTTTCTTCTCCTCATTTCGCACAGCCCATCTGCTCTCTATGCATATTTCTGTTTTCACTCCCCTGCCTCTGGTGCATAGCCTTCACCCTTCCAATATTTGTGCTCATTCTGGAAACATCCCTCCTCTGAAGCACGCCTCAGCCCCCATCTGGTCAGGTGACTCCTCCCCCTGGACAATTATGCCTTGTCAACATAGACAAAGATGTAGAAGAGCTAGGGGGTGTGGTCAGCCCCCTTGTCCTCCTCGTCCTCCCCTATCGCTTTCCCACGGCAACAACCTGAACCTCTCCATCGATTGGAATGAACTCGATAGCTCCCCCCTATTAATTTGAATGGCCACTCTCCTTGCATCTCCCTTCCTCGAATCTGCTCTCCTCCACCTCCCACAGCAAGAAACAAGCTCGCAAATCCACCTTCTCCCCTGAGCCTGCTTTCATCCCCTGCAAGATGAAAGCCCTCCCGGTGCAAAGCGCCTCCAGTGGTAGCAATGATTCCAGTGACTCCAATAGCAATAGCAGTGCCACCCCAGACCTGGACGTTGATGGCAGCCCATACTAGGACACTGATGGCGTCTCAAAACAATCCAATCAGCATGATGCCTCTCGGCTTGACGACTCTGTGGCGAATTCTGGCCTCCCTGCTTCGCCACATCCTAAGCTAGTTGAACAAGCGTTGAGCAAAGGGAGGGAGGAGGAAGGCTACGTGTGCAGGATCTTGGACGAGGTTCCTACCATTAGCAACAAGCATGCAGGTCATCCTTAGGATCTATTTTTCATCTCTCCTTGGCATGCTCATGTTTAGAAATTGTTTTCTATGGGTTTTTTGTTCAATTATGGAAACTACACCTGTTGGTTTCTCGTCAAGGGCATCAGTCTCTTTTTGGCTTCTAACGACTAGTTTCCCCCGTAGGGGCAGTCCAGTACTTGGTAGAAAACTCTTGAATCTTCCCTCTGGAGTGAACTGGTTCACTCATCAGGATGCAAACTGTTAACTTCTTGTTTTATATGATATAATAGAAGTAGCATAACCTAGAGAAAAAAATTTGTTGTTATAAGATTACAAGTTACAAAAAAATTCAAATATGACCTTTACTTGTTGTTGCAACATGGAAAATATAGGTGTCATTATGAGAACAAGATTAGTAGTCTTTTATGATTAAAAAAAGTAGGGGAAAATATCAATAAACAAGTATTATTTTTTTTAATGATAGTAGAAGCAATAGGAGACTTGTGAGCATCATTTTTTGTTGCATGAGGACATGCAACATGTCTACCATGGAAGAGATATTGATTCATTTTTTATGCATATTTATTCTTATATTAAACCCTAATTTGGCTTAATTAAACCCACCTTATGCCTCATTCTCCTTATTTTATCTTTTTTTGGATTAAAAAAACATCAAAAAAGTATTTAAATTATTTCTTTCTAGTTTGTGATTTTTTAGAAAATTTTGTGCATTCAAAAGTTAATTCTACCAAATTTTATAGGAAGCTAGGACTTCTCGTAACCTCTGATTTGTTGAGGTATTTACATGCAAGTTGGGTGAAAATGGGAACATGGGTTTTTTTCATTGTGGTCCCTACATGGTTAGTTTCCTATTGGTTTGGTGAAAAGTCCTTCACACCTTCCTGATCAATGCATGGTCAACTCTACCAGTTTTGATGAAAATATTGTGTTTTAGGCCTAAAATTCATAACAAATTTCGAATTCATGGGATTTGGCTTGATCCTTACAACTCTAATTGAGTTATTTGACCCAATTAGTTGTATAAAATAGAAATTAGTTATATCTAAGACTTTTTTGATCCATAATGTAGATAAATGTCTTTCGGATTAATCACATCTTTAAGATTTGGTCGACATTTTAAACCAACTAATGTGGTTCATCCTCGGGACAAGGATGAACCACATTAGTTGGTTTGAAATGTCAACTAAATCTTAAAGATGTGATTAATACGAAAGAAATTTATCTATAGTAATTAGTTAATTGAGTATAGGTTTGATAGGATTTCAGTTTCATACTTTGATGTATATATACTCAAACATGTGAAAACATTCATTAGTTCATTTTTTCGATTTTGGCTTTGGAGATTTTACTTGAGGTTCTCTATTCTCAAGAGATCTATATTAGTTTTGGACTTGTTTTATTTATCAATATATGGACCCTCATTGAGTTTATCTAGCTGAGAGTACTTGAGTTCATATTTTGGAGCTTGGAGGGCCCCTACTCTTCATGCTTTTTACCATTACAATTTCATGTGTAAACTTGTTGTAGATGCTTTTCTAGTTTAATATCTTCGTTTCCTTTCTTAATTTCCTTTATTTATCTACTATTTATATCCTTTAATGGTTTCTTGTTCATAGAAAAAATCAACAAGTGTCATTGTGTGATATGCTTACTTTTTATTCACTAATTTACTGCTCAATGATTAACAAGTTTCATTGTGTTATATGCTTACTTTTTATTCACTAATTTATTGCTCAATTAATCATTGTTTTAGTTTCATATTTTAGAAGATTTTTTTTTGTAGCATTCAGTTTTATTTCTTGAAGATTTCATTTATTTTTAACACTTATAATTGAACTTGATGATGGGAGTAAAGATCAAGGATTCAATGAAGTATTATTGCAAGTCATTGATCCATCTAAGGGAGTAGGCCAAAGACAATACCATGTAATTTTATACTTGTGAGACACTAATGGATACTTGATCAATAAAAGTAGTTCTAAATGAATTTTGTGCCTTGTTTTTACTTTCAAAAGTGTGTGATTAAAACTTGTATTCAACCAACTTGTCAATTAATGGAGCACTTTTGTGTGGGCCTCCTCAAAAGGAATACTTCACCTCAAAACCTGATATCTTTCCAGTGTAAGCTCAAGTAATATAGGTTGATAATATCATCTCCTCTCTATTGGATTTGGATTAATTAATTATCATTTTGTTTTACATTGCAATATTTTAAGTAGAGATAGTATTTTGTTTTGAAGGAAATTGTTAGCTTTCACATGTAGTGCATGACATCTCACAATTTTATGAACTCCCAGACTGATAATTTAATGTCTTAATTTATGCAAGTAAATTAGGCCCACACAACCCCAAATTACAACTCTTCTTTGGTGTATATAGATTTTTCAAAATATAATAGCATTCACATTACCTTCATTGAGTTTTCTTGTTACTTCTACCTTCGCTAGGTCTATTCACTACCTCTATATTCATCAAGTTTTCATGTTTTTTTTTCCTTCATTAGGTCTACTCACTAGTTCTACCTTCATCAGGTTTGAATCTCCAAATGAAATTTATGGTAACTCTTCCAAAGCTTGTTGTTTTTGGCATGTTCCAAGGAAAAAACTCGTATAACATGCCATGTATCCAATTTTTCAAATTTAATTATAAGATTCTTACATAAGGAAATTTTGTACGTCTACTCAGATATTTGAAAAGTTTTCCATAAAAAGTTCAACAAACTACATTATAGAAAAAATTCCAAGCTAGCCTATTTATAATTGATTTCACGACCATTCATAAATCTTAACTTCCATAGGGAATATATCTAAAAGTATAGTGAAAAATATTTAAAATTTTGATCATGCCTACCAATAGAGATTGCATTTATTTCCTCAAATTTTTATGCTATGAAACATCTTAGAAAATGAGTTATAGTGAAAATTCCAAACTGATGTGTTTGAAACTAATTTGAGGAGAATTCAGGAGCCCTAACTTCCTCAAAGAATATATCCAAAATTACAGCATATATAAGTATAAAATTTTGAAAATAGACATGTAAATATCTTGTCTCTATCTCCTTAAAATTCAAAATATAAAACATTTCAGAAAACATGTTACAATGGAAATGTCAAACTAACCTATTTGAAACTAATTTCAAGAGCACTCATGAACCCTAACTTCCATAGGGCATATCTCATAAAGTATCATGAATCAAGGTTTGAATTTTTGAACACATGTACCTATATATATTGCCTCTATCTCCTTTAAATATCACATTATAAAAGTCACAGTGAGTATGTTATAGAGAAAATTCCAAACTCAACTATTTGAAACTTGAAAATGATTTTAGGAGAATTCATAAACCCTAAATTCCACATGGCATATCTAAGAAATTTTAACAAAAAAATGTCTAAAATTTTTATCACATGTACCTAATGATTTCACCTTTGTCTCTTCAAAATTTCACAGTCTAAAACATCCCATAAAATAAGTTATAGAAAAAATTCTAATATGGCTCATTTGGATAAAATTTAAGGACAAATCACAAACTTAACTTCCACAATGTATATATTTGAAATTATAGTGAAGCAAGATGTAAAACTTTAACCTAATGTTTCTCTTTATATCTCCTAAATATGCTCATAATTTCAAAGTTACATTTTTGTTCACACACACTTTCATTCCAATGCTTTCTCCTTTTATACATTATCATAACACTTCTTTAGAAGACATTATAATTCAAAATGTATTTTCAATTCACTAATAAATTAATTAACTCCTATTTTTATTTCAATTTTCCAAATACCATGAGAAAATACCAAAGGTTTCCTTATGGATTGAAACTATAATCCATGGGTTTGTAGCTACCATTTCTGCTTTTGACTTCTCGTTTTTCATGGGAACCCCCTTTTTAATGTACTTGGATATTTATATCTAATACTAATGATATAATCCCTTTGACATTGATGACAACAATTTCTTCAACAAGTTTATCAATATAATCTGATTAATTATGTTAATGTCCTATGTAGCATAATACATGTGATTATTAAATATAATTTTCTCTTCTTTCATATGGTTAAACAACTATATTTTTAAGTCTACAATGGGAGAACTCAAGTATACCTTAAAGAATGGTTACAAAATAATGGTGTAAGATATGCAATCCATGCCCAATGTAATTAAGTGTTACTTTTTAAAGCTTAAATATATAATTATAATTTTTCCTACATGATGATGACAGTGGTGACTTGGAAGAATCATAGTGTTTTTACAACAATTTAAATTATATATTTTTTATTACATATTTAAATTTCATTTTAAAAAGTTAAATATTTAACTCATCTACTTATTGTATTAAGGTTTATATATTTAGTCCCAAGGGGCAGCTTAATTGGTGATCGAAGTAATGTGAAATCTATGAAAACTAAGAGGTCCAAGGTTCAAATCCCCTCGGTTGTGACCCAGTTTACGAAGAGGAGCACAGGTCGTAGACCCCCAGAGGTTTACTATTAGTTACATGCTAGGGGGGGTTTTGGGTTCCTCTAAGATGCAATTTTTTTTTATAGATTTAGGATGAGGTGTATTCACGAGACATAAATGTTATTGGCAACAAGTCAGTCAAATTTGATGTCAAATTCATTTATTTTTCTTATATCAATGCATATTTGTCTTGTAATGTTGTATATAAAGTTGACATTTCCTTGGAGTAACAATGCATCTCTCATTTACAGGTAAAAATAATGACATTGTTATTTTACATTTTAATACTAAATCTCATCATAATATTTTTATATACATGGTTTTTGGATGTATGGTGTGAAATTAATTGAGTGTTAGTGTGGTAAGCTTTCATAACGACATGTATAGATAAATATTTTTTTTTCTATTCACAATGTGAAATTCATTGATTATTAGCGCAGTATTGGATTTATATGTACATGGTTTTTGTTTTCATAATTAGTACACTATGAAATAGAATTGTTTGTTTTTTTTTAGTTTTTCTTTTCTTTTCAAATGTAAGTAGAGGAATGGAAAACTAATTTGGGCTCATACTCTCTAGACATGGGTTCAACTCCAATCGCTACCACTATAACCTGTAGGTCAAATCACACGTGCCATAATACATTGCTAATGGAATAAATCATGAGGATTTGAACCTTGGACAATATACTTTACATAACAAGACTATCACCAATTGAGTTTCCCCATGGGATGAAATAGAGTTATACTAGTCATTTCTCTAATAAATATTGAAATATATAAAAGTAATGATTTACCAAAAAAAAAAATTAATAGTAATTAAACTAATAAATATAATTCAATAATCAATGATCAACCCCATGGTGTAGAATAGTTACCAATAGGTGCATTGTTAAGGAACCCCTTGCAATGTTGATGGTTCAAACCTTGACTAACTCATGTACCAAGTGTGGGTCCATTTGGATACACATGGAGGTTATAGTGGTAGTTGGAGTTGACCCTGTGCCATGTGAGCCCAGTCTAGTTGTCGATTCCCCTAGTGAAAAATAATAATAATAATAATTAAATTAATACTAATAATAATAAGGTTACAACCAAACCAAACACCAAATTGATGTATGAAACTGTTTAGTTTGTGAGACAAAATACCCTTTTCGTACAACTATTTAATTGTAGATAATTATAATTAAATTACTTAAATAACTAATAATAATTAAATTATTCAAAATAATAAAACATTAATAATACAATTATGATGCTAAAATAATACCACCTTAATATTAATATAATCCAAAAATATTTTAATACTATAAATAAATAATATGTTATTAAAATGTCAACGGGTGCTTAGCTCAAGTGGTGGGTATGGTGGTCTTCCATCCCATCCAACCGAGTTCAATTTCCCAGAGACATGGCTCTTCATAGTAATTCTATAGGGATAGGAATATAATTGGAGTGTGGGATCCCAGCTCTAGTTTTGGTGGTCTTTGGACATCTCGGTCCTAGGTTGAACTATAAGTTTCTGATATATGTGGCCTGTTGGTTGTTGCATATATATGGGGAGGTTGCTAGTTCCCTATAAAAATAATCATTGAAAAAAATGATGTATAATTGAAGTAATATGACATATGAAAGATATACACCATATGAAATATATAAAAGTTTCATTTTTTAACAATAAAATGACACTAAAAATTTGCAATGTGTCACGAGAATGTTGCTAGAAATCCTAAAAATAATGTAAACATGATGGATATTTTTTTATACACAAGAGATACAAAATCGACACTTGGAAAAGGTATGAATTGGGCTTAGTGATGCTAAGATGATGATTCAATTAATATGTATTGATATATTCAATGCAGGTTCCACACAAATTTGATGGGAAAAACATGGCGCTTTATTAACATCAAGATTCCCATAATGTAAGTCTATTAACATCGATATTTGCATAACGTAAATTTGAATATTTGTATTGTGAAATTATGCTAGTAGTAGAAAATTATCGATTTTTTTTTAATTGTAGCAAAGTATATTACTTCAAAAAATATAACATGATGATTACATCCATAGTTAGATTGTTCTAAGATCATAAATCAATAACAGAGGAGCAGAGGCATCCTCTAGACAACTAGAGAGATAGACTCCTCATAACTGGCGTAGGTCAATATCCAATCTCCAGGGAGTCAAAAAAAGAGAAAATATAATAACTTAACCAAAAATCCAAGCATGCCATGGCCAAAAGAAATTGTAGAAGAAAAGTTCCAAGAGAATCTCAAACATCCTTACAGGAATAACCAGAGACAACATCAACGCATCAGTAATGTTCCAAAGAGAAAAGGAACATGTAACAGCTTGTAAATGGCATCGACTATGGACATCTTCTCCAGTAAAAATAGAGGGAAACCTTTGTTGTTGCTTAAAAAAACCAATGTAGAAGGGAGGTTTGTTACGAATGGTAAACATAGAGATATCAAGGGAAAAAGGTTGTGACAAACTTTGAACAACATAAGCCATAAGAGTAATGAGTTACAAGTCCCTACTCACACCAAAATTTATTAAAACCTAAGAAATATTCAAATATGACCAACTATCTCCACAAGTCCCTGTTGTTGGGAGCAAGAAAAACATTAACATTACTGAAAGAAGCTTGTCAAGAAAAAGGAAAAACTGAGATACCCTTGTTTTAGTCATGACAAAAGGAAATGATGGTATAGTCTTGAGCACTCTAATTGGTGGATAAGTAGGATCTCTAGGAGGGTTAGCGAGATCCGTCAAGGTTTATTCCAATACCCAAAAACTTTCCATGTGACTCAGGCGATATTCAATGTTGTTAAGACAAAAACTGTGATTCTGCAACATACAATTGATATCTTCCAACCCAGAAAACAAATTATAATTTTCAACTTGTTTGTCCTTGAAAATTAAACATAAAAAATTATCCATTTATTGATGCATGGATAGAGAATGCAGGAAATGGAGTCTTCTCTTCCTAAATCTACCCAGGTTCGGAACCCATTTCAACCCATCACCAATAATTTTTGAATCGGAATGATAAGGGCGATCCCCCGATTCTTAAGACTCCAAAACAAAACTTTCCTTATGAACTTCAAGAGGAAAAGAATCAAAGAAAGTTACCACTATGTCAAAGGAAAAATTTCAATACCATTTAACTCCAACATTACCTATAGCACCTCATTTTCTCACCATTTTCTAATGGGGAGCTATAATGGTAGCAATAATAGAACAATGCAAACAACCAGTAAGAGCACCATGACCAAAATATCAAGCAAGTGGACAAACCACTACCCCTTCTAAACTAGAAAGAAAGACGGAAAATTTATCCCCGAAATCCAAACTAGAGGTCCGAATTCAAGTAGGGTTTGAAATTCACCACATTTTAAGGACACGAGATACCACAACCTCTAACACTAGACCAACCTTTGGTGACTATAAATACCCAAAAGGACAACAAGAAAATTTTTCACACCAAGAGAAAATAACAACATACATAGGGTGGTTCCAAACCTAAAAACATAATTAAGCTCCTCAATCAACCTAAAATAACCCTAATTCACAAGCCCAAAGAATTCTTTAGCCGAAACCTAAAGAGGTCAAAGAAAAACCCTGAAGAAATGTCAGTCCTCTACCAACAGAACTATAATCCCCTCAAATTTAATACCACACCGAAAAAATGACCTAGGTACCAACAACCACAAAAAAGAACTGGACAAGGATAAGAAATACCTTTGGATTCACTCTCAAAAGAGGACAAAGTTGAATATATGACCATGAGTTCAAACATTGACCCAAGCTCTATGGTATGTAGATACAAGATGAAAAATATCGGCCCCACACTCTCTCCAACATGAACAGAAACATATGTAACACTAACTCCTCACAACCAGACCTGCACTCTTCGACAAGCAACTAGAAACCAAATGAATTTGCAGATAAATGAATCAAGATGTAGGAGGTTGAGGAATAAACCTCACCTCCACTCTCATGCGTAATGTGCCTCCACCACCCCATTGGAATGAACATGCAATTATAACGAAGGGACATCGGGTGTAAAGGTTGACCCCTCTCACCTACACACCTCGAAGCCATGCCTAGAATGAGACAAATGTCACCCAACACATCTCCCAAAATATTTTCATTCCCTCCATCATTCCACCCAATAGAGAAGATATCAAATTATTTTTTTATTAAGTTTATCAATTTTTTTTATTAAATTTATAACTATTTTTAAATTTTAAGTTTTATTTTTAATTTTTTATTTATATAAATCTTTATTTAATATTAATTTTGATATTATTCATAAATTTTCAATTAATGACTTGATATCAAGCAATATTATAACAAAAACAATTAATCACTATCTATTCAAAGCACTTTAAACTAATTTTAATATATTGTATTGCTCAAAATTTTCAGACTTTTGTAAAGTGTGTCTTTCTGCGTACTGAGAGAAATTTCCGAGATAAAATTGTGGAGGATTTTAACTATATCTAGATCATTAAAACATTTTATGCATAAGTGAAACCTAAGTAAGTAATATAGTATAATGTATTCTAAAAATAAGTCGAAAGTGTAATTAATTTTAATATTCAAATTTTCGTGAGATTATTTTATTTTTGAAATTTTCAGAGTTAATATACCGTTTTTAATTGAGTTAAAACTTTCTTTTTAATGTGAAATTTTCAAACGTATGAAAATCTTTTGAAACAAAATTTTATGGTAACTTTTTTATTAATTAGATAAATCGTCTTGCTATGAGAATTTTTTTATAAAAAATAAATAAATTGTTTTTTGTTTTGTTTGTTTTTCTTTTTTATTATTATTAATATAAATTCATTTTAAATTTAAATTAATAAAATATTGAAAATACAAATTTTCGAAATATAATAATATTATTATTTCTAGGAGAGGGAGCGTGAGGGGTAATTCTTAATTAGGCCGATAGGCCTTCTCTTATGAAAGAGATGCAGTTTTTCATCGTCAACATTTTTAATGTCCCACTGACACCTGTTCTCCTGACAGTTTTAATCTCTGACTGACATCTCTTTCGATCTGTTGGCAAAAACCCTTGTTCTTATCCAGTCGCTCTACTTTTCGTCCCCGCAACTCCCTTTGGCGCGCAACTTCGAAACTCGACCGGTCGTTGCAGTTCACAGAGGATGAATCTCCGCATCATGCTGTACACGATCCCCCCAAACCCTTAAACGGCGGCATTCTAGGATAGTCCGGTGGCTGGTCGGTAATGCAACCAACGAGTGGGTGAATTACCCTTATTCTTATCCGGCCGCCTCCACTTTTCGTCCCCGCAGACTCCCTTTGGCGCGCAGCTTCAAAACTCGACTGGTCGTTGCAGTTCACAGAGGATGAATCTCCGCATCATGTTGTACATGATCCCCTCAAACCCTTAAACAGTGGCATTCTGGGACAGTGCGGTGGCTGGTCGGTAATGCAACCAAGGAGTGGCTGAATTAATTTTGTCTTGTTTTTCCGACTTCCACTCCAAACGGATTCAGAAATAATGCCGCCTCCAATATGTTCTTCACTTCCGGAATCAAATTCTTTTCCCACCTACAGCTCCACAGTAACGCACAACAGTCTTTTCCTCAAAGAAAATTCAACTTGGCTCATCAAAGAAGAACATGTAATGCCCTTTATTTCTTCATCGTTTTGCACTTTCTTTCTTCTGCCATTTCTTTCTTCTTCTACTACTGAATTACTTTCTCTCCCATTCAATGTGAAAGGCTCTATTTACAAGCAGAATTGCTTGACCAAACTCATAATTAGGTTGCATCAAATTGACCAAACTTGTAATTAGGTTGCATCAAATTAGTATCTCAGAGTCTCAGAGAGAATTCGTTTTCCTTCAGTGCTCGCTTATTCTTGCCTGGGCTGTGATGGAATTTAGTTATTTTGAAGATTGTTATTCTATCCTTTTATGCAATGGTTGGTTGGATTTTTACAGTTTATTTTATCATAGCATACAACTACAACAATGCACCTATGACATGTCGATACCAGTTAGCATAGTCTTCCCTCGAGTTGTAGAATTTAGCATCGAAAGCCACTAATTCCAAGAAGAATGTAGCTCTACACTCCAGTACCCAAAGAATTCCCTAAAATACTGCTACATTTCCATGACTATTGGGAAATTAGAAACTCTTTAAACTCACTGTCTTTGTCCTCACTCTAACCCTTACATTCTGCGCTAAAATAGCTACAAATTACAGGCTATGTAGTTTTCTTTCAGATTTCTAATAGTAGTGCTCATTATTCGAACGCCATAGAGATGTATTGAAACAACTTTGAAACCAGACCTCAACTATGAATTCACGTTCTCCTTGTTGGCCATCTCTGTCAAGCTGTTTAACGGCCATCACTCTGCTATCAAGCAGGACACTCCTATACACCAAACCAAAGCCCCCATTTCCAATCACATTGGCACAGCTGAAGTTTTTTGTAGCAAAACGAAGTTGTTTATATGTGAAAACATGTACTTCCAGAGGCGTTGAGATGACCCGCATGGAAGAAACCGAAGGATTCGTGTACTCTGCTGAACTTTTCTCTAGATCTGCGCAAATACACAATGCTTCTCAATTCATCCGTCGAACTTCTGCAAACAGTGATAGACTAGTCCAGACATTGGGACTTATTAGTTGTCACTTGGCACCCCTCATGACATTTGGGCATTTACAGGAACATGATTAGGATCCTGGACGCTAGCTTTCAATGCTAATTATCCTGGTTTTGGTGACCAACCTAAGCTTGAGTTTGTATATCTTAAGAGTTTTAAACTATTTGATAGAATGGCTATTTGTGTGAACGGAAAATATGCATCTCAAGCTTGGCAATCTCCAGGTGCATATCATAGTAGGTTCTTTAGAGATGTTGATCATAATTATTACTGTGTTTAGATTTTTAGGATTTTTATCGTGTCATTGGAATTACAGTTACATCTAATTTAATAGTGATTGTAATGTGCAGGTATTTAGATATTCTTTACCAGATCTGTGCTTGATTTTCTTGTTAAAGGGAATACTTGAAATTTTTAGAGTGAGTTTCATATAGATACTATATTTCAGTTAGTTTTATATAGATAATATATAGATAAGATATTAGTGTTAATATCCTGAAATATGAAAAGAAGTAGTGGTGTCTAAAGATATTATTTATGCTTATCTGGACAAGTTTACCTGGAGTCTTTTCTCCATATAACCAAGTGAATGGCATAGAGTAGCAATTAGTCTGTGTATGTATTTGGTTGTTCCCTGTTTCCTATCTATTGTTGCAGTTTTATTGTTATGTTGTCTTCGAAGTTTCATTAGTTTTTCATTCAAACAGATTTGTTAATAGACTTGCTATTATAGAGTTGATTCATTGGTCATGCATCACAGTGCACTATATCATCCTCTACAATGCACTATATACAGCTACAACAATGCACTTATGAACTTTTGATACCAGTTAGGGTAGTCTTCCCTAGAGTTGTACAATTTAGCATTGAAAGCCACTAATTCCAAGAAGAGTGTAGCTATAAACTCCAGTACCCAAAGAATTGCCTAAAATACTACTACATTTCCATGACTATTGGAAAATTAGAAACTCTTTAAACTACTTTTTCTATTATATTACTTGAACAAGCAAGAAATTTTGGGGAATTCACTGTAAGCAATGCAACATAAATTTATGGCCTCATTTTATAGGAATATATATGTGTAGGTTTTAAAGTAGTAGAGCAGGGTACTGTGGAAACAAATGGAACACAGGGATGTATTATTGCAATAATAATGCTTACACAGTGCCCTATATCATCCTCTGCAATGCACTATATATAGCTACAACAATGCAAATATGAACTTTCGATACCAGTTAGGATAGTCTTCCCTGGAGTTGTACAATTTAGCATCGAAAGCCACTAATTCCAAGAAGAATGTAGCTCTAGACTCTAGTACCCAAAGAATTTCCTGAAATACTACTACATTCACATGACTATCAACAAAGGATGTATTACTGCAATAATAATGCTTACAAAGTTTCCTATATCAGCCTTTGCAATGCACTATATACAGCTACAACAATGCAACTATGAACTCTCGATACCAGCTAGGATAGTCTTCCCTGGAGTTGTACAATTTAGCTTAGGATAGTCTTCCCTGGAGTTGTAATATATGTCTATATGATTGTCATCAAACGAATTGACAAAACAATTCAGTGATTTTTTTGAATTCTTTCATATATGTATCATGCCTTTGTAATGTTTGTAGGTATGTGTTAGAGTCTAAATTATGAGCGTAAATTTCCGGTTTTTCTGTTCTCAATTTCACATTCCTCTGTATTTTATTCCAAGAAATATTTGTAGCTTTGCTTGCTCGAACAAATGCTCCAAAAAATCACAAATTTAGTGATCATATCTAAGGGAGTCATATGTTTTAGTACCACGTTTCCCACGTGTAGAACATGGATTTCTAAGGAGACATGGATTTATTGTGCCCTCCTCTTTATTATTGCATTTAATTACAAATCTAAGTGTTCATTATGGACTAATCTATTAGATAACGATTATAGAAATGCTAATTTATGCTTTGCTTACAATTTATTTAATGCATCAATATCTCTTCCAATGCATTAAAATAAATTGCAGGTATTACCATTGGAAATAAAAAATTTGCACTTTGCTACCGTGATGGAGCCGATTTTGACCGAGAATGCCATCCCCAAATTGCTAGATGGTTCAACTGAGATTCAACCTCTACTACAAGTAGTCAACATCGGATCTGTCTATTCATCAAAAACCAGTGCTTCCCACTATCACATCACTCTCTTCGACGACACATATCAACACAGGACTTTGCTCCCATTTGCTTATGGTGCACAAGTTGCATCTGAAGACATTCAGATCAGTTCAATCATTTCACTTACAAAATCAACTTGCACAGTGTCCCAAAACTCTACGTAAGATTAGGCTCTGTTTTGAACTTTTCCCTTTACTCTCTTTGCATTATTCCTGAATAAAAATGATTTTAACATTCATTTTAATTTTAAATAATTTCTTCATCCATTTCAGATCCATTCGAATCCTAGAATTTGAAGTTGTGTTCCGTAGCAGACCTTTGGTTAAGGACTTTTCATCGCTATTGCATGCACAGGCAAGCGAATCTCATTCAAGCTCTTCATTAGCATAAAATATTCTTCCAAATACTTCAACTCCAAGAAGAACACCTACAACATCGCTTGTATCATTTACATCACTCAATCCATACCGGAAGTATTGGTCGATTCAAGGTAGAGTATTATCAAAAACACCGTTGAAGAACTACAACACTGCACGTGGGTCAGGAAAAGTTTTCGGCTTTGACCTTATTGATTGTGACAAAGACGAAATCCATCTTTCTGCATTCGACAATTTAGCTGAATCTCTGTACAATCTCATTGAAGTTGGGCAACTATATATTGTCTCCAATGGAACAATTAAGCAAACAAATCCAAACTACAACCATTTAAACAACAAATGGGAGATTTACTTGCTTGCTACATCAACTGTGACACCATGTTCACAAGATGATCCAAGCTTTCCTTACCAAAGCTTTCATTTCAGGACTATTGCTGAAATCAAATCCACAAACCCAAATATGCTTGTCGATGTTCTTGGTGTCGTTAGCTCCACCTCCTCTGCTTCTACAATAAGAAGAAGATATGGAAGTGAAATATTAAAAAAAAAAATAACATTGAAGGACAAGTCAGGTTTCAGCATTGATTTAAAAATATGGGGAGATCAATGTTTCTCTATTGGAAAGGACCTTGCTGGAGTTCACTCTTCTAACAACCCACCAATACTTTGTGTCAAAGGAGGTCGGGTAACTGAATTTTGATGGAATCACTATTGGGACAATTTCCACTACCACTCTTCTTATAAATCCAGACATTGAAGAAACTCAACAACTCCAAACTTGGTTCCGTGATATAGGCTACAGCTCTTTGTCTCCTTCATTGAGAAGAAATTATACCATGTCTTCCAAGCGAGCTTTACCACAAAAGACAATTCAGGAAATATCTAGCATGGAAATCTTCGAGAAAGCAGTATGGGTTTCGATTCGTGCCACAATAACTAGTCTACACATAGACGATTTCTATTTCCTTGCTTGTCCATTGGATTACAATGGGAAACAATGCATGAAAAAAGTAAGCCGCCATTCTAAAAATCTTTGGCATTGTACAAAGTGCAATGGTGAATTTCTAGAATGCAACTACCGTTACAAACTTAAAATCGAATTGCATGACCACACTGGACAACTTCAAAATGTCACTGTCTTCAATGATGCGGGAAATGAGCTCATGGGCATCACAGCTAAAGACTTTTTCCTCCTTTCTATTGAACCAGCTGATCTTCAGAAAATATGTAGTCGTATATCAGGGCGTCACTTCTCTCTGTCACTTTCCATTAAAAAAGAATACTACAATGGTGTTGAGCATTTGCAACCTATTCTGCTAAGTTCAGAAGAAATTCAATATGATGCTGCATGCATGGAAATCCTAAAAGACATTGCCGCACTTACCACTTCACAGCGCTCTGTTGCTCATCGCCTTTGACCTCTGTTCTTATATGTACACCTTTTTATTTCTCTAGATAGAAAATAACATCCCTGTATAGTTCCTTTCTCCATACCATTGTAAAATACAACCATGTTGTTGTAATGCACAATTACTTTTACAATAAAATTTTTGAATAACTACAAATATGTATATTTACCCTTTCACATTTCAATAATATAGATACTTATGTTTGGCACTACAAAAAAGGTTTTTACCAACATTTATTTCAAAGTGATTTCAAACTCTTTCTAGTGCTTATTAATAGTTATTTAGAAATTTCAGCTTTCAACACAATGTCATACATTTCATATGAATTCATACCTCAATTTGTAATTTGTAATTGTCACACCTCATCCCTAACATAGAATTATTTGTACTTTGTTAGATATGTCATCAAACGATGAAGATGCAGAAAGAAAAGCACAACGTCGCCTTGTTTATGCTCAAAATAAAGAAGCAATAAATGTGTGCCAACGACTTCTTTATAAAAAAAGAAAAGAGACTCCCTCTTATCAAAACCTATATAACCCTCCCCTCAATGAAGAACACCGTCGCTTTAGGCAAAGAATAGATAACCTTTCTCCATTGCATGTTTGCACACTATGCAAAGAATCATATCCAGGCATGAAAACAAAATGTTCTCATGGTACCCTCTCTTGCTCTCAATGTGCAACATCAAAAAATTCAAACCGTTTCACTCATGTCAACAACATGGACCCTGGCGAACAACCATAGGTCCTTCAAAATTTAACACAGATTGAAGAAATTTTGATCGCACATGTAAATCCCATTCTACAAGTAACGCATGCCCGTGGTGGTCAATACAAATATAGTGGTCATACAATCAGCTTCCCTCAAGACATTACTACTATTGCGAAATATCTACCTTGCCTTGTTTCTAAATTAGACGTCCTCATTGTTAGAATGCAAAACCCTTCTGAAACATCTTATGAATTCATTGTTTGTAAATCACGTGTTCTAGAAGCACTAGAATACAAACTCACTCATGATCCCTACTACAAAGATGTTGAACTCAACCCATCTGCAATTTCTGCTCTACCAGATCAACCTACTGATATTTCTAATCTTCTTCATAATGTAACCACGTCTTCATTTATACCCCAGGAAAACATAGTCGATTATACTCGTGATCTTGATGCCATTCTACCTTCATTAGATATCCAACCTTCTTCATTTGTTCCAGTTCTTCCAAACTCCTGTAGTGAACTTGATCACATTCATGCTTACTTGCACTCCACAAATTCGAAATCAACAAATTCAATTGATTGGCATACAATATCTCTATCGCCTAAGAATGAATACACTACTGAGGGCCTCTTTTCTATGGAATTTCCCACACTTTTCCCAACAGGAAATGCCATGATCACAAAACCAAGAATTAAAAAAGTCGAGCTCCATGAATATGTCTGTCACCTATTACGCTACCATGATAATCGCTTCAGCCGGCATCCAAGATTCCGTTACTACATATATAACATGCTAATCGCCACTGTAGCCAATCAAATGCCAATGTTTTTGTTAAAAAAAAAATTGAAAACAATTTGCCAACAACTGTATCAGATTTGCAGCAATGTCTTCATGACTTTCCAAATTCAAAAATTCTAGAAATGGTCATGCACTTTGGCTCATCCCTACGAGGTACACGCTCTTTTTGGAACAAGCGTCGTAATGAGCTAACTGACATGATCACACAACTTGGGAGCCCAATGTTTTTCTTCACTCTAAGTACTGCTAATACCAAATGGCCTAACCTGCACAATATTATGCTTGCCGAGGTGCCCTCCAATTCAGATGCTCATTACAGGTGGAGAATTCAAAATATAATTAACAATCGACATTTAACATCCCAATACATGCATTGCAGATTTACAATTTTCCTCGAGGAAGTTTTACAAAAAGGCCTCCATGCAATTGACTATTGGTGCAGGTACTTTTGTTTACCATTACTTTTAAAACAAAATATTAAGCTTCAGTAGAATTAAACAATAATATTTTTCGATATTCCATGCAGATACGAATGGCAGCATTGAGGATCTGCACACATACATGGATTCCTTTGGTTGAAAGATGCACCAAATATGGATTCCCTCGATTGGAACAATGAGATAGAAGTTCTCAATGCTCAAAAATATTTTTACCATTATGTAATTGCTTGGAACCCACGACAACTCCAACGTTGTGCAAATTTACTCCACCAATCAGCAGAGCAGGACCCATGTCTTCTCAACACACGATCAATTTTTGCATCAAGGCAAACAGATGACTATGAAGATCTTGTCAACCGTGTCTAGCGCCATACAAAGTGCCATGCAACTTCTTGTCTTCGCAAAAAATAAAAGTTCTCACATGTCGCTACGGAGTACCATGGGAGTTAAATCCCACATCTTCACTCCTAATGGACAACAAAGGTCAGAAAATCTACAAGCATGCATCTGAAGAAGAACAGCTAGACAGAACGGTTCTGTTATGCAATGGACAAAAAGTTATGTTGACCTGAAATTTATGGGTACATGCAGGGCTTGTAAATGGCGCACTTGGCACAGTCATTTAAATATGCTATGCACCTGACTCAAAGCCTCCAGAATTGCCATCCTTCGTGGTCGTCGATTTAAAACAATACAAAGGAACACCATGGGACATTTCACACCCCACATATGTGCCCATTTCTCCTATTACAAGGGGCACACATCGATAGATACCACTTCGAATGGCATGGGCTTTAACAATACACAAGTCACAAGGAATGACATTAGATAAAGCAACAATTGACATTGGCCCCAAAGAACGCCAAGGTCTAACATTCACCGCCATTTCAAGATTTATATCTCTAGCAGACCTTCGAATCCATCCATCATTTCCATTTTCATGCATTTCACGCATGAAAGAAAATCCACATCTACAACGCAGAAAGCAAGAAGAGTCATTGCTCACATCGAAATCTATATAGACAAATACAATCTATCCAACAATACACTCTTCATTGCATCTTCACCAAGAGGTAAAAAAACCTTCACCTTATCCAAATTGAATATACAATTACTTATTTTTACATTTTTTCTATTACTCGTTATGTTCCTAATGTTTAAAATAATTTTATGATTACTTTAGTTATTTTTAAACTCTATAATTAGTTCACTTTTACCATCCGTTGACACTAACAATAACTATTTACCTTTTTTCATGCTAAACAGATATGGATTCAAGGGATTTAAACATTCTCTATGAATGTTGCCAGGAGATTGACCAGCATGAACTTACTTTACATGATATACAGCTCAGATTCCTATCACCCCATTCATTTCCTCTGTACCGTTTGCATGGAACTATTGCACTATTACAAAAGATTCGAAGAATTCTAAGGAAAAAAATCCACATAAATGAAAGAGATAGACAACGGAAAATGCGACTGAATGGAAAGAACTCCTTTCTGAACGTGTAGTCACTATAGACACCATTTGGTGTTGCCGATGCCATGCATCATCATGTATTTATGATTACATATTTACTTTCAACAAAATTTTGCTGTACACATGTATATATCTCTTCACCTTCAAATTTGTGTATGTATGTGAATATAAAGCATAATCTATTCTGTTTCAAGGTTTTCACATTTTACTCATGCTATTATGTTCTATTCTATCTTCAAAACTCTATATTTGTCAACATATTTAATACTCAACTTGTACAGACAATTGTAACTTGTAAGTTAACTTCGGTAGATCATTAAATACTTGGTATACTTGCCAAATATTCTAAAATGTTGGACTCCTCCAAGGTTGCTATTAATAGAGGGCTTCCCCTTGTATTATTGCATTTAATTACAAATCTAAGTGTTCATTATGGACTAATCTATTAGATAAAGATTACATAAATGCTAATTTATGCTTTGCTTACAAGCTATTTAATGCATCAATATCTCTTCCAATGCATTAAAATAAATTTCAAGTATTACCATTGGAAATAAAAAATTTGCACTTTGCTACCATGATGGAGCCGATTTTGACCGAGAATGCCATCCCCAAATTGCTAGATGGTTCAACTGAGATTCAACCTCTACTACAAGTAGTCAACATCGGATCTATCTATTCATCAAAAACCAGCGCTTCCCACTATCACATCACTCTCTCTGACGACACATATCAACACAGGACTTTGCTCCCATTTGCTTATGGCGCACAAGTTGCATCTGAAGTCATTCAGATCAGTTCAATCATTTCACTTACAAAATCAACTTGCACAGTGTCCCAAAAATATACGTAAGATTCGGCTCTATTTTGAACTTTTCCCTTTACTCTCTTTGCATTATTCCTGAATAAAAATGATTTTAACATTCATTTTAATTTTAAATAATTTCTTCATCCATTTCAGATCCATTCGAATCCTAGAATTTGAAGTTGTGTGCCGTAGCAGACCTTTGGTTAAGGACTTGTCATCGCTATTGCATGCACATGCAAGCGAATCTCATTCAAGCTCTTCATCAACACAAAATATTCTTCCAAATACTTCAACTCCAAGAAGCACACCTACAACATCGCTTGTATAATTTACATCACTCAATCCGTACCAGAAGTATTGGTCGATTCAAGGTAGAGTATTATCAAAAACACCCTTGAAGAACTACAACACTGCACGTGGGTCAGGAAAAGTTTTCAGCTTTGACCTCATTGGTCATGACAAAGACGAAATCCATCTTTCTGCGTTCGCTTATTTAGCTGAATCTCTGTAAAATCTCATTGAAGTTGGGCAGCTATATATTGTCTCCAATAGAACAATTAAGCAAAAAAACCCAAACTACAACCATTTAAACAACAAATGGGAGATTTACTTGCTTGCTACATCAACTGTGACACAATGTTCACAAGATGATCCAAGCTTTCCTTACCAAAGATTTCATTTCAAGACTATTGCTGAAATCAAATCCACAAACCCAAATACGCTTGTCGATGTTCTTGGTGTCGTTAGCTCCACCTCCCCTGCTTCTACAATAAGAAGAAGAGATGGAACTGAAATATTAAAAAGAACAATAACATTGAAGGACAAGTCAGGTTTCAGCATTGATTTAACAATATGGGGAGATCAATGTTTCTCTATTGGAAAGGACCTTGCTGGAGTTCACTCTTCTGACAACCCACCAATCCTTTGTGTCAAAGGAGGCCGGGTAAGTGAATTTAATGGAATCACTATTGGGACAATTTCCACTACCACTCTTCTTATAAATCCAGACATTGAAGAAACTCAACAACTCCAAACTTGGTTCCGTGATACAGGCTATAGCTCTTCGTCTCCTTCATTGAGCAGAAATTATACCATGTCTTCCAAGCAAGCTTTACCACAAAAGACAATTCAGGAAATATCTAGCATGGAAATCTTCGAGAAAGCAATATGGGTTTCGGTTCATGCCACAATAACTAGTCTACGCATGGACGATTTCTATTTCCTTGCTTGTCCATTGGATTACAATGGGAAACAATGCATGAAAAAAGTAAGCTGCCATTCTAACAATCTTTGGCATTGTACAAAGTGCAATGGTGAATTTCCAGAATGCGACTACCGTTACAAACTTAAAATCGAATTGCATGACCACACTGGACAGCTTCAAAATGTCACTATCTTCAATGATGCGGGAAATGAGCTCATGGGCATCACAGCTAAAGACTTGTTCCTCCTTTATATTGAACCAGTTGATCTTCTGAAAATATGTAGTCGTATATCAGGGCGTCACTTCTCTCTGTCACTTTCCATTAAAAAATAAAACTAAAATGGTGTTGAGCATTTGCAACCTATTCTGCTAAGTTCAGAAGAAATTCAATATGATGCTGCAAGCACGGAAATCCTAAAAGACATTTCCGCACTTACCACTTCACAGCGCTCTGTTGCTCATCGCCTTTGACCTCTGTTCTTATATGTACACCTTTTTATTTCTATAGATAGAAAAGAAAATCCCTGTATAGTTCCTTTCTCCATACCATTGTAAAATACAACCATGTTGTTGTAATGCACAGTTACTTTTACAATAACATTTTTGAATAACTAAAAATATGTATATTTACTCTTTCACATTTCAATAATATAGACACTTATGTTTGGCACTACAAAAAAGGTTTTTACCAACATCTATTTCAAAGTGATTTCAAACTCTTTCTAGCGCTTATTAATAGTTATTTAGAAATTTCAGCTTTCAACACAATGTCATACATTTCATATGAATTCATACCTCAATTTGTAATTTGTAATTGTCACACCTCATCCCTAACATAGAATTATTTGTACTTTGTTAGATATGTCATCAAACGATGTAGATGCGGAAAAAAAAACACGACGTCGCCTTGTTTATGCTCAAAATAAAGAAGCAATAAATGCGCGCCAACGATTTCTTTATAAAAAAAGAAAAGAGACTCCCTCTTATCAAAACCTATATAACCCCCCGCCCCCCTCAATGAAGAACACCGTCGCTTTAGGCAAAGAATAGATAACCTTTCTCCATTGCATGTTTGCACACTATGCAAAGAATCATATCCAGGCATGAAAACAAAATGTTCTCATGGTACCCTCTCTTACTCTCGATGTGCAACATCAAAAAATTCAAACCATTTCACTCATGTCAACAACATGGACCCTGGCGAACAACCATATTTCCTTTAGAATTTAACACAGATTGAAGAAATGTTGATCGCACGTGTAAATCCCATTCTACAAGTAATGCATGCTTGTGGTGGTCAATATAAATATAGCGGTCATACAATCAGCTTCCCTCAATACATTACTACTATTGCGAAATATCTACCTCGCCTTGTTTCTAAATTAGACGTCCTCATTGTTAGAAGGAAAAACCCTTCTGAAAAATCTTATGAATTCATCGTTTGTAAATCACGTGTTCTAGCAGCACTAGAATACAAACTCACTCATGATCCCTACTACAAAGATGTTGAACTCAACCCATCTGCAATTTCTGCTCTGCCAGATCAACCTACTGATATTTCTAATCTTCTTCATAATGTAACCACGTCTTCATTTATACCCCAAGAAAACATAGTCGATTCTACTCGTGATCTTGATGCCATTCTACCTTCATTAGATATCCAACCTTCCTCATTTGTTCTAGTTCTTCCAAACTCCTGTAGTGAACTTGATCGCATTCATGCTTACTTGCACTCCACAAATTCGAAATCAAAAATTCAATTGATTGGCCTACAATATCTCTATCGCCTATGAATGAATACACTACTGAGGGCCTCTTTTCTATGGCATTTCCCACACTTTTCCCAATAGGCATTGCCATGATCGCACAGCCAAGAATTACAAAATTTGAGCTGCACGAATATGCCTGTCACCTGTTACGCTACCATGATAATCGCTTCGGCCAGCATCCAAGATTCCGTTACTACATATATAACATGCTAATGCACCACCGTAGCCAATAAAATGCCAATGTTTTTGTTAAAAAAAACATTGAAAACAATTTTCCAACAACTGCATCAGATTTGCAGCAATGTCTTCATGACTTTCCAAATTCAAAAATTCTAGAAATGGTCATGCACTTTGGCTCATCCCTACGAGGTACATGCTCTTTTTGGAACAAGCGTCGTAATGAGCTAACTGACATGATCACACAACTTGGGAGCCCAACGTTTTTTCCACTCTAAGTGCTGCTGATACCAAATGGCCTGACCTGCACAATATTATGCCTGCCAAGGTGCCCTCCAATTCAGATGCTCATTACAGGTGGAGAAGTCAAAATATAATTAATAATCCACATTTAACATCCCAATACATGCATTGCAGATTTACAATTTTCCTCGAGGAAGTTTTACAAAAAGGCCTCCATGCAATCGACTATTGGTGCAGGTACTTTTGATTACCATTACTTTTTAAACAAAATATTAAACTTCAGTAGAATTAAACAATAATATTTTTTGATATTCCATGTAGATACGAATGGCAGCATCGAGGATCTGCACACATGCATGGATTCCTTTGGTTGAAAGATGCACCAAATATGGATTTCCTCGATTGGAACAATGAGATAGAAGTTCTCAATGCTCAAAAATATTTTGACCATTATGTAACTGCTTGGAACCTGCGACAACTCCAACATTGCGCAACTTTTTTCCACTAATCAGCAGAGCAGGACCCATGTCTTCTCAACACACGATCAATTTTTTCATCAACGCAAACAGATGACTATGAAGAGCTTTTCAACTGTGTCTAGAGCCATACAAAGTGCCATGCAGCTTCTTGTCTTCGCAAAAAAAACAAAGTGCTCACATGTTGCTACGGAGTACCATGGGAGTTAAATCCAACATCTTCACTCCTAATGGACAACAAAGGTCAGAAAATCTACAGGCCTACACATAACGAATTGAAAATTCATAATGCCGATCTACTTTCCATTTGGAGAGCAAATGTTGATTGTCAGCCAGTGCTTTCACGCCATGTCGTGTTAGCTTATATTTCTAAATATGCAGCCAAAGCAGAAACAAAGTCAGAAAGCTATAGCCAAATTTTATTTCGCCTCTTGAACAGCGTCACTCCAGAAGCACCTACTATCACTGTTGTTCGAAAACTCCTTACAGAAAGCATAGCAGAAAGAGATATTGGAGTGCAGGAAATATGCCATATGTTACAAAAATTACCTCTCACACTATGTAGTCGTACATTTGCATCTCTAAATGTTAATAGAACTGTATTCAGACGTGTTCGAGATGGTTCTGAAAATCCACCCTCAACACCACCATTTATTATCGCATACATGAATCAGCCTTCTTCATTAGATCCATTGCCCCTCATTGAAGCTGCACGCTCTTGGTCATTTTCTCCTCATCGTAAAAAACCCAGTGGAAACAGATTTCTCGTCCCATAGTTCTCCATATCTTGCCACGATACACCACAATCCCTTCCCCTACTGATCCAAGATACACCAACTTCTTCTGGGCTGAATTAATATTGTATTTCCCCTTCCGTACCCTCCCCAATGACATTGGATCTAGCAATGAGGAAATCATTGCACATTGGGAACAAAAAAAAGGAACATATACAACATGACATGTTCACCGTGAAAATGAAAACCCACAATCTCCACAATTTGAAGATGAATCTACTCCTGTATCTACCCCTCCTGACATCCCCCTTGAACTCGTTCAAATGAATGAATGGGAAATCGTCTCTCACCTTCACCCAGGCGAGAACATCGAAATTGATGCCCTTGAAATCATTGGAAATCGTGACTTTGACCTCAACCATCATTGGTCTCATACTTCCCTACCTCTCCATTTGCAAGAAACTGCCATCAATTGCATTGAATATAATCGCTCAAATATTCAAAATCAACATCATCCCTCTTCAAACCTTCCCGTAAATCACATATTATCTCCTACCCAACAAAAAGCTTTCACACATATTACTTCTCATTTCAAAAACCCTCTTCCAAAACCCCCAACTAGAACCATTATACAAGGGATAGCCGGAACGGAAAAATCTGCTTTAATAAAATCTCTACAATGTGCATTCATCGAACTCTCCTCACCAAATATAAGCCCATTGTTGGTACTTGCACCTACTGGTGTTGCAGCATTCAACATAAATGCACTTACAATTCATTCTGCCCTTCACATCCATATCCAAACAATGCATCCTCTTGAAGGAAAACCACTCCTCCACCTCCAAGAAGAACTCCGCCATATTCAATACATACTCATTGATGAAATGAGTTTTATCGGGCCAAAAATGCTTTCCCGTATTGATGATCGCTTATGAGAGGCATTTCCCCTCCATCAAAATACACCATTTGGTAATCGATCCATTATCCTTGTTGGGGATTTAGGCTATCTACCACCTGTAAAAGACATTCCTCTGTATGTTGGCACATCACGTGGTACTGCACTCTAGCACAGCTTTGATACATTCATTACGCTCACAACTATTTTTCGCCAGCAAGGTGCTAACCCTTCCCAGATTTCCTTCCGCAACATTCTCACAAATCTTAGGGATGGAACATCTACAATCGAATATTGAAATCTACTAATGTCAAGAACAAATTCCTCTATTACGCATGAAGATAAAAAAATATTTGAGGACTCCATGCATTTATATGCAACAAACAGCTCAGTTGCCTTGCATAAGAAACCAATGTTGAAAAAATTACACAAACCAGTAGCTGTGTGCTCAGCGGAGAAACATGTGGAACAAACATTCACTAGATCTGAAGAATAACAGCTAGACAGAACGATTCTGTTATGCAATGGACAAAAATTTATGTTGACCTGCAATTTATGGGTACATGCAGGGATTGTAAATGGTGCACTTGGCATAGTCATTTCAATATGCTATGCACCTAACTCAAAGCCTCTAGAATTGCCATCCTTCGTGGTCGTCGATTTCAAACAATACAAAGGAACACCATGGGACATTTCACACCCCACATATGTGCCCATTTCTCCTATCACAAGGGGCACACATCGACATATACCACTTCGAATGGCATGGGCTTTAACAATACACAAGTCACAGGGAATGACATTAGATAAAGCAACAGTTGACATTGGCCCCAAAGAATGCCAAGTTCTAACATTCATCGCCATTTCAAGAGTTATATCTCTAGCAGACCTTCGAATCCATCTAGAATTTCCATTTTCACACATTTCACGCATGAAAGAAAATCCACATCTACAACGCAGAAAACAAGAAGAGTCATTGCTCACATCAAAATCTATATAGGCAAATACAATCTATCCAACAATACACTCTTCATTGCATCTTCACCAAGAGGTAAACAAACCTTCACCTTATCCAAATTGAATATACAATTACTTATTTTTACATTTGTTCTATTACTCGTTATGTTCCTAATGTTTAAAATGATTTTATGATTACATTAGTTATTTTTAAACTCTATAATTAGTTCACTTTTACCATCCGTTGACACTAACAATAACTATTTACCCTTTTTCATGCTAAACAGATATGGATTCAAGGGATTTAAACATGCTCTATGAATGCTGCCAGGAGATTGACCAGCATGAACTTACTTTACATGATATACAAAATTGTCTATGACCCTAAGGTGAGCTTGTAATCCCCATAGCATATTGCTGTGACTAAGCCCAGAGTTTATTTTTGTTCTTTTTTTTAATTAGAAGTTATGTGCTTTTGAGGTGATAACAAGGCCTCTCTGGCCCTGTTCTGCCAGGGTTAGTTCTAGCCACTCCATATTCATCATCTCTCATTACAATATTTTTAACAATGTTTTTTGAATGATTTAAGATTTGTGTTAGCAGATTCCCCAGTACAGTGCTATCATTTTGTACAGGTAGTGGGTGTACTGTAGAGGCTGTTATCTGTGAAGTTGTGAGTTATAATCGGATTTGGATGTGTAAGCTTTACATTGTTTGTTCGTACCCTTATGCCAACAGTCTGCTTTGATTGCTGCATTTTGTGGTGTACAAGTCAAGAACATGCTTTTTTAAAAGTATTATGTTGGCACACGTATTTATTGAATTGAATTGTAAATTTACTTTGTGCTGCATGGAATTTTCTTTCAGTATTTTTCTTATACTGAAATACTCTACTGGAATAATATTTGGATTATGGAGGTGAATATTACGGCCATAATAATCTTTTTCTTAGAATATACATTTATGTTATGACATAGATTGAAGAATGTAAGTCCTGATTTACTTCTTGAAGATGGCTATTTACTTGGCAGTAGATACAAATGATTGGTTAGGTTTGTTAAGATATTTGCAGTAACTGCATATCATGGTCTAAAGTTAGACAATAGCTTCTTAGCAAAGTAAATGAAATTAACTGTAACGTTCTATGGAAGAGTACCTAATTATATTTTTTTCGAGGGGCGTATCTTCCACAAGAAGGCAGATGGGCCTCCGCCAAAATCTCCCGAGAAAGCAGAGAAATCTGATACTGCGCCTTTACAAACCAATCGTGGGTTGGGTGATGGTGTGCCTCTCAATTCTACACCCTTTGAAACGGATGCCTCTGCTCATGTTGACAAAACATTGCAGGTAGTGGGAAGGATTTTCTGATCTACTACATTATTTCATCTACTTTCTGTCCCATTCTCTTTTGTCAAAACTAGGTTTAGTGTTTGAACAAAACTAAGATGTCCTGATGACGCAACGAAATGTTATCATATCAGTCTTTCACAATTTTTGTACTAGAGATCAAGAGAAATGTTGCGTTTTGTCATCCTTGCTCCTGATTGTGTGATAATTGTAGATCAGAAAGGGAGGACCTGGACTATTGTGTTGTAAAATGTATTTTCCCTTGTTTAGGTGTCTGACTTGCTGGCATGTATCTGAGAATAATAAAAAGGGGCGTGATTTCTACCTAATGTGTTTATCCTTTGTTGTGCAGTATTGCTTTCCTGGGAATTGGTTGTCTGATCTTACCATACCTCGGTATGAGGTTAGAGGAAAGAAGTGCATAAAGAAGGTATATTCTCTTCAAGCAGGGTTTCTTATCAACTGTTGTGACATTGCTATGTTTTTCCATGATTTAGTAATATTTGCTAATGTCTTGCTTTAAAATTCAGCTTAAATCAATATTTATGACTTGTTTCAATTGGCTGAACCATCTTTTGTTGTTGTAGAAACCAAGGGGACTAAAGGCCATGGAAATTTTAGATAATGATTCAGAGTCAATTGGCTGCTGATGCATTGCTTAATGATTCAGAAGGGTTTGCTACTTGGCATGAGTTGTTGAATGATTCAATCCCCTGACAATATTTTCCATAAATTGGATGCCTATGCCCTTAAATTGAGCCCTCCGTAATTAAGGTGGGTTGATTGTAAATGCTTGAGAAAGAGCTCTGCTGCAAGTCTACTCGGCAGGTAGTTCCATGAAAATATTCATAGTCACTTTTCTTTTTCCCTCCCCTATTTTCAGGGAAGGATGTCAATTCGGGGTTCCAAATACATGTATAGATTTCAAGTTTTGCAAGAAAGATATAAAAATGATGTGATAGCCAGGCAGGCTCTGACCTATCTGCCCTGGTTTTTAAAGGCAGGGTTGCAGAATCCAATGTTTCCGTTCAGGGAATTCGGAGCATCTTCTTGTATTTACTTATAGAATTGTAGAGTTTCTAAATAAAATTCATTGATATCTGCACATTTTGGAGTGATTGTTTTTTTGGCCATATTGGTCTCATCTAATGGGACGAAAAAATTCATAATGTTCTGTGTGATCCTATATGGTTGGATCCTAACCTGCTGTTGCACTCCATTGATTTGTGCTCTTGAGAGAAGTAGGATCTCTACAATGCGGGTTGGGGGAGATCGTGGTCTCTCGTTAAGTTTGTCTAGCATAAAAAGGTTATACATATAGATCGATAGATCTAGAGTAGCATACATATTTTTTAGCACCGGAATCATTTTCAAATGCCAAGTCAGAATGCTATGTTTTTTTAACTAAATTGAATTTCGAAATTTGCTTGAGGTTAACTGACTTTGGTTTGCAACTCAGACCTTGATCTCTCCTTTTCCTAGAAAAAACCATTTTCAAAAGTCAAGTCAGAATGCTATGTTGTTTTTAACGAAATTGAATTGTGGAATTTGCTTGAGGTGGATAGACTTTTCTCTTTCTCATTAAACCAATGCTAAGACTAGACAAAGAATTCCAAATTAACAAGATACTGGTATTGTGACTGATTCTGGATCCAAGAGCTGCTTTCTCCTTATTTACTGATTCATTTGCCTCTGCAACGTTTGAAGGCACCAGTCCAGCAAGGATTGTTTGAGTCTCTACATCGAGACCTGATGGTCATGTTTGGCAAGTGAGATTTTGATCCTTTGGAGCTCAATAACCCATTTCCCAACAATGATATTCCAGTTCATATGTGGCAAGGGGATGAGGATGCATTAGTGCCGGTGACTTTACAGCGTTACATTAGTGAAAAGCTTTCTTGGATCCACTATCATGAGATGCCTGGGGTTGGTCACTTATTCAGTGTAATGGAATGCATTCCTGATCATATTTTGAATTTCTTTTTGTTGGGAGAGCAACGTTAGAACAAGATTATTTAGACCTACAAATTATTTGATGTAACATGTGATGATGTATGCACAAGATTATATTTGAGTTTTTCTTAAAACCTAACAAAAAATATTATGAGATATCTTCTAGTCTGTATCAGATTCTTTATGATTTGCACTCTGTTGATCCTTCCACAATCTTCTAGCCATTTAACTTGTCTTAGAAGATCTTTAGTGTGTGTGTTATGTATCAAAGTATTTTTGTTCAGATATTCTGTCTGTTGTAACAACAATAACTTATGTTTAACTTCGTTGAATCAGATAGGGATTTGAAGGTTTAAACATTTTTCCTTCAATGCCCTGTACCTCCAGCATATCAGTATAAGGTGCATGAGCAAAACCAAAAACATGATAACAAGCCCTGTTACATGAAAACTAAACACGAGGGAAAGCATCCATTCGACCACTTTTTGTGTTTAATTAAGCTTCACAATCATGTAAGGCTACTTATTCTTGTTAGTTGAATTCAGAAAAGATCAAGAAGAATCTATTTGATTTATTTGTATAATTCTATTTAATCTATCAGGAGCTTTGAAATGTAATCCGTTAAAACATTTGTGAAGCATAATAGCAATAGATGACGAAAGTGTTTTTTTAAAGGTGTTTTTTCCTTTCCATACACTCTTTGATCAGACCCCTTTTTTGAAGAATTTGATTGGCCAATGTCAATACCTGATTATGGATTGCACACCCTAAAAATCAAATTCTGTTGAAATAAAAACGAAATACGATGATATTTCTCTTTAGTGTAAACCTCTCAATGGTTGTCCCATTATCTGTGGTTTAATTTATGGATATGAAGTCAACTGGTTCAAGGACATTTGTGTTCTTTAAGTGACAACAAGACTCAATCTACTTGCAGATCTGATTTTTGATCATCATTTGTGATATGCATATTCTGCTGCTCTGTTCAAATATTCTGTCACAATCTCCCATTACTCTAACCAAAGTAGCTACATCCTTCTTCAAATTGACTTGATAAAACAGATACAAAAATTATATTGAGAAAAGCTCCAAAAACCAGAGAAAAACATATGAATATGAGAATCGGGAAACATTCACTTTTTAGAAACCAACCATGTACGCTTTCGTCACGAAATTGAATGTTATGCAGTTTTTAGGCATTTTGTTTGAGGATTTAATGTATTTTTGGTTGTCTTTATTGAATAATAAACCTGCTGGAGGCACAAGTAGAGTTTTTCTTTTCTCTTTTGCAAATTTGTTTCTTGGAATTCAAATGTGATGTCTTTTGGTTGCTGGAAACAACATGATTACAGTTGCTGGATGAGAGGTAGAGCAAAAATGTTATGCAGTTTTTAGGCATTTTGTTCGAAGTTTTAATGTATTGTTGGTTGTCTTTATTGAATAATAAACCTGTCGGAAGCACAAGCAGAGTTTTTCTTTTCTCTGTTGCAAATTTGTTTCTTGGAATTCAAATGTGCTATCTTTTTGTTGCTGGAAATGGCATACTTGTATTATTCTTTAAAAATAAGGCAAAATGTGCAGTCGATTTTGTTGAATGTAGCATATTGTGGTCCATTTGCAACAAAGCTAGTGTGCAAATGAAATTGCAATGGTGAAATAGTCTCAAATAATTTATTTCTATTTTCAAACAGGGATATGCTTCACAAAAAGTTTTATTGTTTGGATAGCCTTGCAACTAAGAGATTCAACTAAGTTTTAATGTCAATACATTTTTTCCTTCATGTAAAAAAACTAAAATTACTTCAAATTAATATTTCACAAACAATACTCCTATCGACCTCTCTTTGCACCTTCTGGGGAAACAGCTAGTCTTAACTTTTCCAATAATCAAATTAAACCACGATTTTGTTTGCTTCTTTTTGGAAGATTAACAAGATTTTGGTTCCCAAATATTTTAAGTTGATCATCAAATTTATGAAAATTAAAAAGGCAAAAGTCCACTCCGAGGTCCCCTTGGAGAGGAATCTGGTTAAGTAACAATGAGAAATTCAAAATTTTGAAGAGGTGGATTTCTTTTAAACCACAAGATTAATGAAAGAGATAATATTTTGGCTACAAAGGTTCATATTTTTAGCAAAGAAAAATCTTTACCTCATTAGGGAACCAAGAGATACATATCCTTAACTAGTTAGTTATGACTTTATTTATCAAAATTTAAATTCTAAACATGATTATTTCCCACTTATTAAAATCATTAAAGCTTCATTTCACTGGTTTGACATTTTTTTCATCAAATCACCTACCCTCCTCCACGCATTGAGGTGGTTTGTACCATTCCTATCAGGTTCAATCCATCCCATTTAACCCCATCATACGTTGTAGGATTAAACATGGTGGGATAATCTCAAATTACATTTGCATTGACTTGTTCTGGTGTATATACATGTCCTCACACCTCATCTTCATTATGTCTTTTCTGGTATGGTTTGGAAATTCGAGGGGGTTTCTTCTACAACATATTTTTAGGATGTTTAGGTTATTCCCCTTCAATCTCTTTCTCTATAGTTCACATTTGCTTGTATCCTCCCTTAGAATATCCATATTTATCCCTCAAATTCTCTGTTTTTTTGGCTTGTGTTTTTACTTTGAATTTGTGTGGAGATCCTTTTTCCCTCCTCACATTGATTTTGAAAATAATGGCTTGCTCTCAAACTATAATGTAAGAATTCCTCACTAGTTCCATTTGATTATCTATGTAGATGATTATTGGTTTAGAAAAACCATGGTTTGTTGTTCTACATCTCCATCAGCCTTGAAACCACTTCAAATTTCGTCCCTCAATACTGAAGATACCTTCTCCTCACCTCTCATCCTAGTTTTGTATAATTTATCTTCGTCGGAATCACTTTTATTCTCTTTGTGGACTTGTGGAGAGACCCTTAGACATAACCTAGGTCTATTTCTTCCCCTAGTTTATAGCCATTTACCTCAATGTGATAGAAAGTCCCTCCTTTCCCCAACTCCCATCATTGTGTAGGTATGTACCACCTCAAGGAAGGTGGTAAGGAGTAGAAGGCCGAATTGGAGCATAGCAGGCATGGTATTTTTTAAAGATTCAAATATTATGCATATGCATAGTATTATACGTGATTATTCTAGTTTTAAAAGTTATACATATAGAATGTGGGTGAATATTCAATAAAAAACATGTAATTTACTATTAAAATTGGTATTTTTTGGGCAAATATTACCCATTTAATCATATATGTTTAAAAATGGGAAAAATTTTCACCAAATGAGTGAATATTGCTTTCATAAAATGTCCAAAAAATACCTAATTAGATAATTTTTTCCCCGAAAATTCTCCCTAATAACAGGGGCCTTCACAATAGCTAGACTTCATCTCATGATCATGAAATTAGATTTATTTTCCACGCCTTATTAGCTCATGGAGAAAACATCTTCAATATGAAGAAAAACAACACCAAATTGAAGAAAAAAATGGTAAATTTAATCTAATAGTTTACAATTCCAAGTCATTCTAATGTGGTTTCATTTTCCTTGGTGGAAGAAGCTTTAGTTCACGAGGGTTTCACTAACAAAGCAATACCGTAAAACACGTGTTCATATTGGGGCATAAAAAATGAGGAAAAAATTAAATAATATATTGAGTATATTATAGGGGAGTAAAGGGATTTTATATTTTATATAGAAATATGTGTATTATAAGGTATTGTTTATACAATATATTGGCCACATAGAGGCAAAAAATAGGCGGTATGGAGAAATTTATAAATCATTTGATATACATGCGCATAATCAATCTCCCTAGAATGTGGTTGATCTTTGTGTGCCTTAGGCCATTAAATGCCACAAATCATAGTGATATGTGCTTGAGTGCGGGTTGAGTAATTACATTGTGGGAGAACTAATATACATCTACAATGTATATAAAAAGAAGAAAGATGCATTGTAGAATGCATGTGGGGTCATAAGAGAGACATTATGTCACTATAATAGGGGTATAAATATAAAGGAGTATAAAAATTTAATGAAAAAATGGATACCTACAATATCTAGTGAAAGTAGGGGTTTTTTAAATTGGGAAGGTGTATTGAGTTCATATTGCTAGGGGGTTAAATAAAGTGATTTCAAGAGGTATTTACCAATATGTAGTAAAATTAAGAGTGTTTTTTAGTATTCCATGAACACACGTGCTATTTCATAGGTTCATTGGGTAAATCCCTTGTGTTTCAGTTAGTCAACATGAAATTTGCAAAAATGACGCTTCTCAACCTCCCGAAGTGCAACGGGTCAATTTCTATACTGAACCATCCTATGGATTTGCCACCCTCTGTTGAATGTATGGTCTTCCACTATATTCATTAGTTATCTAGGATAGCATTCTAGGTACAAAATGTCTTCAACAATCAATTCTATAACTTGACCTTATAAGATAACCTGTACTGACGCTCCTGGAGCATGATGGGTCACTCCATCTTGACCTTATTAAGAACTACCTGTGACTAATGCCCCTAAAGCACAATGTGTCACATTAATTTTTTGAATAGTTGGTATGTTCTTTGTGGTTCCTTCTATAGATAATCTCAAAACTATAGGTGTATGAGATACCAACCTTTATAGATTCATAAAAAATGTACATCTATCACTCCATCAAACACTCACTAAATAACACATATATCACCACAATGTAACTGGATAAATGATCAAATAAAAATTAACATATAAGCCATGCTGACGAACCCAACTGCACATCTATGACATGAATATCTCAACACTAGAAAAATGTAATCAAAGCTTGTCGTAGCTACTGTCAATCATGTGTATGACCATTACACTTATGTAGCTAATAGATGTGCAATGTTCATTCTCTAGTCTTCATTGTTTAATATAAATGCTAACAGTGCACCATTAGGGCTTCCATTGGGCCTCACAAAGTAACTCCATATCATTGCTTCTTTGACATCCATATACATGTGTTGGCACAGATTCCTCGAACTTTGCCCCTCCTCCATGTGCCTGATCGAGGTGGTTTCTAGCGAGTACATTTGACCACTGTTCCCAACAAATCACATGCATTATTTCACATTGACCCACATAATCCGGCTTTTCCATATGCGATTTGAGCTCTTCGGCCTGCTTTATGGAAATCGATTGAAGATCAACCATTGCACTCCAAACTCTGCTCAGATCTTGAAATATTATTAATTCTAGTTCAATTTTTAAACATCACAACCTAGCCAAACCTAGAATACCACATGACACCTATGCATCATGATCTGGGAGACAAGGTTGAATTAGCGTGGGCTTCTTGGATTGTAGGGTCGAATTCCACCCATGGAAGCGATGGTGCAAAGTGCAGGTCAAACATGAGGAAGTAATTGTTGACTGGGGTTCAAATCATTTTCCTAGATCGAAACAAGTCTGGAGTAGCTCAAATCAAACTTCCTATATCAATAATAGATCTAGACGACTTGAGAAAAATCCTGGTCAAATCCAAGCATATGAAAAAATAGTCGAAACGAGACACTTAGGCTTATAAAATTTGATATACATGCACAACCTTGGATCACACTAAGATATTTGATTTAAATACATGACCTTGAAAGGGAAAACAAACACGAGATTCAATGGATGACTCTATAATGATCAGATCGTTGCAATTTGTGTTGATGCCCCTCTTTTCCCACACAAAACAATGTTAGCGATGAAACGAGAGCTATTACCTCAAAACGGGAACTCTAGCGCAAAAAGACACAAAAAACATGAAAAAACGCTTTCTAGAACGCATTTGTTTTTTTCTCAGGGTCAAATTTCAACATTTTATAAAATTATGCTAAAAACGAAATTGTTTCTTGAAAAAAGGATTGAAAAAACACCCTCAAAACAAAATGAGTTGATGCTGGAATAACAAAAAAAAACATTGTGTCACACTTTTGACACATTGTAACAATGGAATTAAAGACAACATATTAGGACATTGAAAAATCGTAAAATTCTAAATTTTTTGATAGATGATGTTAAATATAAACAAAATCATGTCTGACGGGCTTATCATTTCGAACAATTTTTATCCATATTGTTAAATATAAAATATCTTGACTCTAAACAACCCTAAAATTGTAATTATTTTCAATCATAACATTAAAGATAAAATTTTGTAGTGCATAAAAATCTTAATGACAAGTTGTAAATCTCAAATTTTTAAATTTTAAGTTTTCAAGATACTTGAACCATGGAATTATGGAGAAATTATATGACTTAAACAATTTTTAAAAATGAACAAGTAAATGAAAAAATTATTATTCATATATTTGTTTGTTTATATATTAAAACATATTTTTTGATTTTTTTTATTGTTTTTCTATATTTTAAAATATTATTGTTTTAGTTATAAGAAAATAAAAATTAAAAATTAAAATCTTCTTATATATGTTTGTTTATATTTTAAAACATATTTTTAATGTTTTTTTAATTGTTTTTTTATATTTTAAATAATAACTGTTTTAATTTAAAAAATTAAAATTAAAAATTATTTTTATTTTTATTTTTTATTTTTTAAATATTTGTTTGTTTGTTTTTTAAAACATACTTTTTAATTTGTTTTTCTTGTTTTTTTTTATATTTTAAAATTTTAATTGAATAGTTTATATATATATATATTAAACAATACATTTTTTTATTATAGAAGTTTTTGTTTTAAAAAAAATTAAAGTTAAATTTTTTTTTTTATATAGTTTGTGTTTGAAAAAAATAAAATAAAATAAAAATTAATTTTCCACCCGCCGAGGGCCGGAGGCAAGCTGGGCAGCCTTCGACGGCGCCGCCCTGCTAGCATCTGGCCTCTGGCCGGGCGGAGGGTGATTCTCAGAATCGTCCTCCGCCCAGCCAGGGGCCAGATGCCAGCCGGGTGGTGCCATCGAGGGTTGTTCAGCCTGCCTCTGGCCCCTGGCTGGGTAGAGAGAAATTACAAGAATCACCCTCCGCCCAGCCAAGGGTCGGAGGTAGGCTGGGTAGCCCTCGACGTCGCTGCCCAGCCGGGGGCGATTCTCGGAATTTCCCTCTGCCCAGCCAAGGGCGATTCTCAGAATCGTCGTCCGCCCAGTCGGGGGCTGGACACAAGCTAGGTAGCCCTCGACGACGCCATCTAGCTAGCCTCTGGCCCTTGGCTGGGTGGAGGGAGATTCTCGAAATCACCCTCCACCCAGCCAGGGGCCAGAGGCCGGCTGGATGACACCTTCGAGGGCTGCCCAGCCTACCCCGATGCTTGCTTGGGCGGAGGGCGATTTCGAGAATCGCACTCTGCCCATCCGGGGGCCAGAGGCAGGCTGGGCAACCCTCGAAGGCGCCGCTCAGCCTGCTTCCAGCCCTCGGCTGGGTGGAGGGTGATTCCAAGAATCACCCCCAACTAGGCGGAGGGCGATTCTGAGAATCGCCCCCAGCTGGGTGGAAGGCTATTCCGAGAATCACCCCCAGCTAGGCGGAGGGCGATTCTGAGAGTCGCCCTCCACCCAGCTAGGGGTCGGAGGCAGGCTGAGCGACGCCGTCGAGGGCTGCCTAGCCTACCTCTGGCCTGCGGCTGGGCAGCCCTTGACGGCGTTGCCCGGCCTGCCTCTAGCCCCCGACTAGGCAGAGGGTGATTCCGAAAATAATATGCAACAGATATTGCAAAGAGAGAAATTAAAGCCTTTGTATGTGAAACAGAGCAAGAGCATATCAATGCTGAAGCACTCCACTGTAATATGGATGGTGCATATGATGGTGAAACCCATTATGCAAACATGCATATGGATGAAGAAGATGCAACAAAAATTGCAAAAAGAGAAGTTGCAGCCTCTGTATGTGAAATAAAGCAAGAGCATATCAATGCTCAAGCACTCCACCGTAATGTTGATGGTGCAGAAAATGGTGAATCTCACTCTAATGAAACACATGTGGATGATGACTGCAAACTTAGATGTGCATTAGTGAATCTAGACGGAGCTGATCAAAATGGTAAAGCTGAAATTGTCAATGAAACTAACAATGAGCACATGAATGTTCAGATATCCCATTATAGGGTGGATGAACATTATGTTGATGATATGTGTGGTTTATTTTTTGAAACAAGGATTGATTATGGTAATATGGTAAGCACCATATTTGATGAAGTTTCCTTTGTAGCAACAAGAAATGAAGCAGTTAGAACTACTCATGAAGCAATACATGATCTAGCAACAACTAATGATCAAGAAGAGAATAAAGTGATTAAAGAGCTTTTGATGAGAATATCCACTAACAACATTACAGTGGAAGACAACATGTTTGCAGCAGCAGAGGTTTGTAAAACCATGGAAAAGAATGCAGAGAAGGAAGAGGTAGAGTAGGAAGCTCTCACTGAAGAGCATAATAAAGATGTTTTTAACATTGTTTTTGAATATGCAGATGCTCAAAATAGCATGGGAGCAGAAGTTGAAATAAAGGTTGCTAATAAATTTGATGCATATTTGAAATTTGTTGAAGAATAAATTCAGAAGCCAATTGAACAAATTGATGTGAGTCTTAAAGCAACAGCTGGAATAAAAGAATTGAATGAAATGGTGAATAATGATTTTGAGAGTGCAGATTGCAGGAAGAAAGCAGTCGTACTTGGTGATGAATGTGAAGAGATAAGATTCTGCTATAAAGAAATTTGGTAGAAATAAAGTCAATAATATGAAGTGCAAGAAGCAAAGCAAAGAAGACTAGTTGAAGATATAATGTTGTGGCAGTAATCCATGGTTAAACGAATATTTGAAAAGGAAGGTGTAGAAGACAAGATTAGACTGTTTTTCAACACAAATTTAAGAAAAGTCAAAGAAAAATTGCAGCAGCAGCAACAAGAAAAAACATATGGGGCCTACAACAAAGAGCCTATAACAAGAATGAAACAATTTCGAGGATATAGAATTTGGAAGCAGAGAAAAAAAAATTCAAAGTTGTAAAAGTTTCGAGTCATTGTAAGCCTAGCTGAGACATAAACCAGCAGGCATGTTTGAGTGATAATTGAGTCAATTTCTATTGTATCCTAGAAGGCATAGTTAAGACTTGTTTGGGTTATGTTGAGTCATATGGTCATAATTAAGGGGAGTGTTAAAGTAAGCTAATTACTCCCACGTGAAGAGTTTGCTATATTTAGACAGTTAGTTAACTGAGCGTTGAGAGAGTTGAGTCAAGTCGAGTTTAAGTGATAGATGAATTTAGAGAGTATGTGCATGTCAAGTTATATTATGCGAGTCAGTATTCGAAAGGTTTAAATACCCTTCACCGAGTTCATTGTAAGAGAAGTCATGTAATCTCAATCAGGTTTGTGTGATCAATAGAGAAGAGCAGCAGCTCGTGTGTTTGTGTGTGAATTACTTGTGTTATAATGTGTTTATCCTCTCTGTCTTTCCAATAGTCAAGCCATTACTAGCTCTGATACTACGTTAGAAATATGAAAAGAACAAGAGATTGTTCACACAACACAAATCACACACTGTGATCTAATTGATCTTACAGACATTACATATATATGAATATTTAATACTTCTAGATCCGAGAATAATGGATCTAGATTACTAAAAATAACTAATACAACTATTAACCTAGAAACTCACACAATTACAACTCACGACAACTTGAAAGTCATAGAAACATTACTTCCAATAATATGTGGTCTCGTTTTTATTAGATTAACATTCCTAATATCAAAAATAAGGAGTAGAAACATTACTTCCAATAGCGTGTGGTCTCGTTTTTATTAGATTAACGTTCCTAATATCAAAGGTAAGGAGTGGAGCCAATTGTAGAGTGTAATGACTCAAATCTCATGGTTGAAGATGGGAACCATCCGTCGACTAAAGATGTGAATCACTTGTACACTAAACCTATCAGGATCAAAAACATCCCAAAAGTGGAGAGATTCAACCTTGTTTCTTAGCCGGCCTAAAATACCCTATGGATGAGAGGAAAAGCTACGTGGCACGCCCAAGTCCTTAAGCATGAGCGCTTGCAAGTTTAGTCATTTCGAAATCTTGGGAAAACGAAAGAGAAAGCGACAGGAGGTGACAAGAACACTCGCTAAATGAAAAAGGTAGGCGTCTCTCGGTGAATCGAACGTAGGGGTGATGGAGGGTTGGCCCTCCTCTCACACTCACTTACCTACTGGGGTAGGCGGCAGACGCAACCCTACTGAAACGAAAGCCGAAGGTAGAAGGAAGTTTCTCTGGAGTTTGTCACATTCGTACCTACTTTGCACGGCAGGACGTACGGATTTACGTCTCCGTGCCGAGGGGCATATCAATTTGTACACATCCTCCACGATGGGCCTATGTGCTCCACGCTCAGAGTTCCCTCTTTTTCTTCTGTGTTGCAGCTTAATTTTAATATATTTAATGTCCGGTGAATCTTATCCAGCAACATTTACGATCCTGTATCAGAATATGAAGAGAAATTGATGGAAGAGACATAAAATGACGTAAAGTTTGATAATTAAAATCTCAATTTTATATCAAGTTGAATCAACTTTATGAACTCAACCAGATTCATTGTTAAAAGAAAAGCCTAATAAATTATTTTAGGATGTAACAGTTTAAATTTTCAATTTGAAATCTTAGTTGAATCGACTTCATGAAATCAGCGAGATTCATTGTTAAAAGAAAAGGATAAACCAATAAAGATAAAACACAATTCCTGTCCCTCTACAGTGAAAGCGTTATAAAATTTCAATTCTAAATCTATGTTGGATCGACGTAACGAAATCAGCGAGATTCATGGTTGAAAAGAAAGGCATACACCAATAAAGGAAAAATACAAATCCTGTTCCTGTGCAGTGAAAGTGTTACGAAATTTCAATTTGAAATCTAAGTTCATTCGACTTAATGAAATCAGCGAGATTCATTGTTAAGAGATAAGCATAAATCGATAACGATAAAATACAAATTCAAAAATATAGATTAGGGGATGAGAGCTATTATCCTTTTCCTATATGGATATGAAGACAAATTATATAGTTGATATTTCAAACTTCAATTTGAGTATGAATGGCCAAATTACCTATTAAATATTTGCTTATTTCAACTTCATTTTGAACTTCAATTTGAGTATGAATGACCAAATTACCTATTAAATATTTGAATTCCATTGCCCTTGTGGCATTAGAAACATTCTAAAGATTTGGGTTAATTTTTTTTTTGCGTTGCATAGGGTAAATTTGCAACTTTTCTCTTTATTTAAGATTTGCACTAAAGCTCATTTGTGAACGGTGTTCACAAAAAATCTTTCAAATTTCAATATATAATATTGGTTGTAATTAGATTCAATTGTTACACTATAAATTTATTGTTTTCCTACATAATTTGTTTTGAACATGATTATTTAATTGTTTCTTATTATCAAGTAAATAATTTTTAAGTTCATGATTATTTAGTCTGGATATCTTGACCCTATATATATTCTATTTTCACAAATTTGTCTTGCCCATACTATAATTGACAAAAGTAAAGTAAATAACATTGTTGAAGATGCATTCTCCTTCTAATATCTCGATCGAGCGCTTACAAATTACTTAACCAGGTGCTTGAAATTGCTCGATCAAGCATTCGTTTTTCAGCAAAACGCGCCCTCATTTTTCCAAAAAGTGTAACCCAACTCCATGATTTAACCCTTGAAGACATTTCATTATCATGTTTTATAGAAATATATCTCACTCGCATTCTAAGTTATGTTTTGAGTAATATTTGTATATAAAAATAATGTTTTCCATGTGAATATGATAGTAGTTACCATCATTTTCATCTCCATTCTTATCATTAACATGTTGATTCCATGGTTCCAAACCATAATATCCTAGTAAAATGATCTCTCTTACCCCTATCTCTTTACCATAGTGACATATGGTTTTTTAATGCATTTTAAGTGGTTAAATCATAATGAAGTGTGTGTAAGAATTTATGACATCTATGATCTCTTTTTAAAAAAAATTAAAAATAAAAATCTCATAACTAATACGAAAATTGAAGAAACGTGTTTTTTTAGGAGTTGGCATTCTAAATTTTTTGTTTTGAAAATGTCCAAGTTATTTATAATAGATTAATTATGATTTTGTAATATTTCTATAGGTTGTGACCAAATATATTGATCAATATATTGTAGATATGCACTAAGCATGCATATGTCCTAGATCCACCCGATCTCACACTATTTAACTTTATGCAAAATACTGAATCTATTCCACTTGTTAATCTTTTGCGGAAAAATTAATTGCACATACAGGTGAAGCATAAAAAAAATAATCAATTGCACATAACACAGTTTTTAACTGGGAAAGCCTGAAGTTGAAAACCCCAGCTATATATTATGTAACATGGAGATCATATGACAATCTCATACAAAGCATACAAATCTTATCACAAGCTCTCAGTACAGTACAATCGTCATACACTAATCAGGACCGATCTTGCAAATCCATGCACCAATCTTTGCCTCCTACTAGCCTGCCTCCACTACGCAATCCCTGTTGAAGAATAGCTCTGAATGAATTATAATTACCCTTTCCTTGACTACGCAATCCTCATTGGAAATCCAATGTGTGTGTGATGCAATCAATGCATCACTATAGTCACAACATATAGTCTATCTTGCCCTTTCACCTACCTCTCCACTGGGTCTCCACTAAAACTGCCATGCACTGTAGTTAACTGATGTATTGTTCAGTTGATTAATGAGTTATTATTTGTGAATTAATTAACTAATTATTTCACTCCACTCTCACTAGTGTATCAATCAGTTAGACTAGATACAACTAGCTCAACTGAGTCTAACTGAGTTAAACTAAATACAACTCCATAACTACTTCTTCCAAATGTGTCATGACTCTGCCACTTGAGTTCTAACTGAGTCCTCCATGCATTAGCTCCAGTAAACCCTTGGGAATTGTGTAATTCCCTCAATCCACTGATGTGCCACATCTGTGCACTGAACTGAAGTGCTCCAAGAGAATAAGTTGTTGTTTAGTGTCTGATTATAATTAAGAGATAATAATAATCGACATGCATCTATTTTTAGATCAGCGATCTATAAATAGACTTCGCCCAATATTCTAAAAATAGAATTTCATTTATTTTTCCAACTTGATCAACCATCCACAAATAACATCCCGCAACTTCTGAAATATGATCATCATGTCTAAAAATAGACATAGTCTAAAAATAGACTTGCGCCAAAAATAGCCTGCGGGCCCACTTAGTGAAGGCGACTCCTTTCACTAAACTCATCATCTTGTTGAATCTCAACACTCCCTCTCAACAAGATATGGATTATCCTTCACCCCAATCCTGCCTCTATGGTATTTGAATTTTCTCCTCGTGAGCGCCTTCGTCAGAATATCTGCATCCTGATCCTCCGTAGGAATGTACTGAAGCAACATGATCTTCCGTTGCACACAATCTCTGATATGATGATACCGGATATCAATATGTTTACAAAAAACAGGATTAACTAAGAGTTTAATGTAACTCTGATTATCACAATGTATCACTATGGGATCTAAATGTGAACCGAATAAACCAACCAGAATCTTCCTCATCCATGTTGGGTGTGTGTTATATTCTTTCCACAACTAGCCCCACGCGTTGTACGTTGCGCTGGGGGCAACAAGGGGGTCATAGGGGGGGGTGACAGCCCCCCCTGTTGGGGTTCGGGGCAGCGCCCCAGCGAATTTTTTTTTGGTGTGCGGTCCCACTCATAAGCGGACCCACCCATGTTTTATGCATGAGTTTGCACATGGTTTTTTTTTAGGTATGATGGTTTTCGACCCCTGGTATTTTGTAGATCCGGTCAAGGGAACTACAGTTATGTTCTAATCCAGGGTTAATGGATTGGAGTTATGTATGCTTCGGCATGTATATATATGTGTTGTAACACTAAAAGGAATATAATGAAAAATCAAGCTGGTCGTTCCGATTTGGGATCTATGGGAAAATCTCTGTGTTTATCTGTTTTATGTTTTATGCTCTCGCTATTGTTTATTTTCTGTTATAATATTCGTGTGTAGATAATTTCTGTTCAGGGTTAAAACTTACATTTGGTATCAGAGTTGTTTCGGCTTCAAGGGGACGCCTTTGTTGCTTAGATTTTTTTTCTCAGGCCTGAGGTAGACCTTGTTTAGTGGGAGATCAGCGGGATTGATTATTGTGTTGAAAGAAGATGGCGAGCGGTGGGAAGATAGAGATCGAGAAATTTAATGGTTAGAGCTTTGAGTTATGGAAGCTCAAGATGGAGGATCTGCTGGTGGATAAAGATCGGTGGATCGTAGTACATCCAGGTACTAAACCAATGGCAATGTCAGATGAAGACTGGAAGAAATTGGATCGGAAGGCTAAGAGCACAATACGGTTGTGTGTCTCAGATTCAGTATTGTTGAATGTATCTAGGGAAGCTACACCAAAGAATTTGTGGGAAAAACTTGGGACTTTGTACCAATCTAAGTCTCTGGTGAATAAGTTGTTCCTACGGAAAAAGCTGTATAACCTGAGGATGAAGGATGGAGACTCGGTGACAGAGCATCTAAACGTCTTCAATACTATGGTAAGTCAACTGTCATATGTTGATATTAAAATATCAGATGAATATAAGTGCATCAGTTTGTTGTGTTCTCTACCAAACTCGTGGGACAGTCTGGTTATTGCAATAGGTAGCAATACAACTACCTTGAATTTTGATGACATTGTCTCAGCCTTGCTGTCGGAGGAAATGAGACGGAGAAATATGGAAGGCCAGAATGGAGATGCCTTATTTGTATGAGGAAGGTCCCAAAATAGAAACAAGAATAAGGTTTCGAGTGGGAGATCCAAATCTAGAGGGAGATCTAAATCTCCTGGCAAGTTTGTAAAGGTATGCTGGAAATGCGGAAAGGAAGGGCACTACAAAAAGGAGTGCAGATCTAAAGCTCCTGAGAAAGGAAAGGGATCTGATGATGCTCCTTCTCCAGAGGCAAAAACCACCTCTGATGAAGGTGGGGATGTGTATTTGGCTTCTTCTTCAAGTACACATGTAGATCATGAGTCATGGTTGATTGACTCAGGTGCATCCTTTCACTTCACTCCCCATAGGGAGTGGTTCTGCGAGTATGAGAAATATGATGGTGGTGATGTCTTCTTAGGATGATGGGAAGGCTGACGCTCTGGCATAAAAGGTCGCTTTGAAGTCAGTAAGGAAGGATTAGAACACTTCCTGGTGTTCTGCATATTCCTGCATTGGCCAGAAATCTGATTTCTGTAAGCAAGATGGATGATGCATGTGTAAAAACAGTGTTCGAGAAAGATGCCTGCAAGATGGTTCGGGGAGCACTGGTATTAATGCGGGGAGTTCGGACTGGAACTCTGTACAAGCTACAAGGTAGCACTGTTATTGATGGGTGTAACAGTTCTGTGGTTCCTAAAAGTGGGACGGAAAGTATAGCTGTCTCTGGAGAAAAGACCATGTTATGGCATCAAAGGCTTGGACATACTGGAGAGAAGGGCCTTCGGATACTGCATAGAGATGGTATGGTAGAAGCTATGTCTAATTTTTCTCTGGATTTCGATTTCTGTGAACATTGTGTATATGGGAAGCAGAATCGGGTGAGTTTTCCTTCTGGTGCTAAGAGGGCAAACAAGATATTAGAACTTGTGCATAGTGATGTGTTTGGACCTGTGTCAGTTCCATCACTGGGAAAGTCTTTGTACTATGTTTCATTCATAGATGACTTCTCAAGGAATACATGGATATATTTCTTGAGGAAGAAATCTGAAGTCTTTGACAAATTTAAAGAATTTAAGGCACTGGTGGAAAACCAGACAGAGAAGAAGATAAAGGCATTGAGGACAGATAATGGTGGGGAGTTCTGCAAGAAGGAATTTGAAGAGTTCTGTAAGAAGTGTGGTATAGCACGGCAGAAGACTACTCCATACACACCTCAACAAAATGGAGTTGCAAAAAGAATGAACAGAACGTTGATGGAAAAGGCAAGAAGCATGCTCAGTGGTACCGGGTTAGGACAAGAATTCTGGGCAGAGGCAGTGGAGACTGCATGTTACTTAGTTAACAGATCACCTTCATCAGCGTTGGAGGATAAGACCCCACATGAGGTATGGACTGGTAAGAAACCCTCCCTTTCACATCTAAGGGTATTTGGATGTGATGCATATGTACATGTTCCAAAGGAGAAAAGGACCAAGTTGGATAATAAATCTGAAAGGTGCATCTTTATTGGGTATAAGGATGGTTTAAAAGGTTACAAGCTTTGGAACCCGGAAATAAGGAAGGTTGTGTACAGCCAAGATGTGGTGTTTAGAGAGTTGAAAGATGTTGTTAAACATGAAATCATACCAAAGGAACCTGAGAAGATAGAGTTTGAGCTAAAGGAGGATGAATCAGACTCTACAAAAGAAGAAGATTCAGAAGAGGAAGAGCCACAAACTCCAGCTTTGAGAAGATCAGTTCGGGAAAGAAGGCAACCAGAAAGGTATAGTCCATCTACTTTTTGTTCAGGTTTTTCCTTAACTATAACCGATGATGATCCCAGAACTGTCAGGGAGGCAGTAGATTCCGAGGATGGAAAACTCTAGAAGGAGGCCATGGTTGATGAAATGGCATCCTTGCATAAAAATGAGGCATGGGATTTGGTGGAGTTGCCGGCTGGAAGGAAGCCCATCGGGAGAAAATGGGTGTTTAAGAAGAAGATGAATGTAGAAGGCAAGGTGGAGAAATACAAAGCTCGGTTGGTAGCCAAAGGTTATTCCCAGGTGTCAGGAATTGATTTTGGTGATATTTTTTCTCCTGTTGCCAAAGTTACTTCTATTAGATTACTTTTATCTGTTGCTGCTGCATTTGATTTTGAGATAGAATAGATGGATGTGAAGACAACATTTCTTCATGGGGATCTAGAAGAGGAGATCTACATGAATCGACCTAAAGGCTTTATGGTGAAGGGTAAGAAAGAGCTGGTGTGCAGGTTGAAGAAGTCTTTGTATGGGTTAAAACAGTCACCAAGGATGTGGTATCAGAAATTTGATACCTATATATGGGGACTTGGCTTCACTAGAAGCAAGGAGGATCACTATGTTTATTTTAAATTAATTGGTGACCATGTTATTTATTTGGTCTTGTATGTGGATGATATGTTGTTGATTGGAAATGACAAAGAAATTATCCAAGATTTGAAGACCCAACTGTTCTCCAAATTCGACATGAAGGATCTTGGTGCTGCAAACTATATTTTGGGCATGGAAATTAAGAGAGATCGGGAAAAGAGGAAGCTCTGGTTAAACCAGAGGAAGTATGTCGAGACTATATTGCGTAGGTTCAATATGCAGGATAGTAAACCGATGAATGTTCATATTCCTGTAGGTGTAAAGCTATTTGCTGAACAGTGTCCCAAGACACAAGAAGAAGAGGAGGATATGTCCCGTGTTCCATATGCAAGTGCAGTGGGTAGCCTGATGTATGCAATGGTATGTACTAGACCAGACATTGCACATGCAGTGGGAGTGTTGAGCAGGTTTATGTCAAACCCAGGGAAGGAGCATTGGACAGCAGTGAAGCGGGTTTTCAGATATTTACGTGGCACTAGTGATTATGGCTTGTGCTACCAGGGAAGACCAGGATTGGAAAGAATGTTGGACATTCGTGGTTTTGTTGATGCAGACTGGGCTGGAGATCTGGACCAAAGAATATATACAAGTGGGTATGTGTTTAGCCTATTTGGAGGCGCAGTCAGTTGGATGAGTAAAAGACAGTCTGTAGTGGCTCTTTCAACTACAGAGGCAGAATACATAGCAGCCACTCATGCAAGCAAGGAAGCATTTTGGTTGCAGAGATTGTGTTCAAGTATGGGGTTGGTACAACAAGCTATAAGGATAGACTGTGATAGCTAAAGTGCAATTTTCTTGGCTAAGAACCCTGCTTACCATTCAAAGACAAAGCACATTGATGTTCAATATCACTTTGTTAGAGATATGGTTGAGGCTAAAAGGGTGTTGCCGGTAAAGGTGGACACTTTGAAGAATGTTGCAGATGCATTGACGAAGTCTGTGAGCACTCAGAAGTTCTCTTGGTGTAGAGAAACAATGGGTGTTGAAGAATTGGCCCAATGACTAAGCTCTCATGTGGCCCCCTGTGGAAAGAAAACAACAAGTGGGAGAATTTTTGGTATGTGTTATATTCTTTCCACGATTAGCCCCATGCGCTGTATGTTGTGCCGGGCATAGCAGGGGGGTCACAAGGGGGGAGGCGGCCCCCACTGTTGGGGTCTGGGGTAGCGCCTCAACGAAATTTTTTTTGGTGTGCGGACCCACTCATAGACAAACCCACCCATGTTTTGTGCATGAGTTTTCACATGGTTTTGGGGTATGATGGTTTTCGGCCCCTGGTATTTTGTAGAATCCATTCAAGGGAACTACGGTTATGTTCTAATCTAGGGTTAATGGATTGGTGTTTATGTATGCTTCGACATGTATATATATGTGTTGTAACACTAAAAGGAACACTAGTAGAAAATGATGAAATTAATGACTAGGTGACTAAAATAGTTAGTCACCACAATCATTTCAAGTGAATTACTACTAAATTTGAGCAATTTTAAGTGACTGAACTAAAAACGACTAACTTAAATGACTAATTTAGTCTAGGGATAAAATATACGACTAGATAATAAATGACTAAACTAAAAGCGACTAACATAAATGACTAATTTAGTCCAGGACAAAAATATATGACTAGATAATGACTAAGAAAAGAAAGGTGCATTATCAAATAAAGAGAACTAAAGGGAAGAAATTTGCCCAAATGTAGACCTAGTGAGAAAAGTGGCTTTACTTATTAAATGTGCTTAGTGACAAGATGAAGCATTATGCTTAGTGAAGATAAAGGCAAAGGCCTACACTTGACATCGATCATAAGAATTAGCAAAGAGTGTAAAAACAATCAAAGCAACGAGTAAAGGTCTTCCCACTCTATAAAGGAAAGGACCGGTTGAGTATAGGTCCAATTGCTTGATGTCCCTATGTTGGACTTTGAAAAAGACATATGAGGTGTTCAATTAGAGTTCGCCAAGCGTAGTTTACGAATGTTGAGCAAATTAATAACCTAACCACCATGTAGAGGAGAATAGATTTCCATGCAAGGGGAACACTAAACACGTTGTATTTGATAATACTCTCACATAAGAAAATATAAGTCAAACATTCAATATGTTCATTCATCACATAATAACCTAGTCCACTCACACTTGAAAAGAAAATAATGAGACTATAATTACACACATCAACCACAATAGTGAAAAAAGAAAAAGAAAAATTATAAATAAAAGATGAATTAACCAAATACTAATCACATCATAGCAAAATGGCAAGTTAAATGTCCACACCATTAATTTTTCTTCATTCATAACAACATTAGAAAACATACTAAAAAGAAATTACATAATTTTATCTTCATTTATAACAACACTACAAACCATACTAAGAGGTCACATAAATCTCACCAAAGTTGTGATTTCATAAACAACAACAAAAAATTCCCATACATTGAAATAATTATGGACTATCACAACTCTATTCAAAATCCAATGCCAAATTCATATAACACTATTAATTCCACACCGAGTTGAAATTTGAATTTCGAATCAGCGCAATTTCACTTCGAAGTTGCAAGAGATTTGAAATGGAGGTTTTACTTGGAATCCTTGTTTATTTGCGGGAAGGAATTACGAGGGAAAACACAGATTTTAAGGTTAGGTTTTAGTTCGAATCCTTGTTTATTGTTCATGAATTATGAGGGAAAACACATCGAGGGAAGAAACAAATTCAAAAAATTTGAAATCAAGGTTTTCGTTGGAATCCTTGTGTTTTCGTTCGTGGGGAAGGAATTATGAGGGAAAACAAACCGAAGGAAAATACAGATTCGAAATCGATATCTTATCATTATGAAGACGAGCATCATCGAATTCTCAACGGGGTGGATGCCATTTGCAATTAGTATGAAAAGTAACATTGACAAACAGAGAAACAGAGGGAGAATCGTATCTCCGGAAACAAAACCTCTGTCAGGATTTATACTGTTGTGCCATTGAGGCTGCAAAGCAGGTAAGTTTACCATACATTTCCTCTAGCTCGACTTTTAAAATGCCGGAAAAAAACTACTAAATTCCGTGTTTTTTTTGGTACCAGAAGAACAAGATAGTGGTCATGAGCCTGAATGCTGAAATTTGATACACCAAGGCTAGATTGCATGAAGTGATTCCCAAGTTGCAGAAATTGGCTTAGAAAAAGGTCAGGATTACCTATCCTTAATTTTATCCAAGTGCTATTCAGGGCTTTCTCATGGTTTCGTAGGTTTTCTCTTCAATTACTCGATGTTTTGATGATATAGCAACCTTTCCATTTTAATGTTGAATGTCGAAGTTCCAGGTAGCCCGGATTCGAGGCATTTTGGGGCTTAGGATGAATTTGGTATTTCTATATTTAAATTCCGTTTTTTGTATGACCATTTTCTTGCCAATAGGCTGGAGCCTTTTGCATGAAGCTCAAATCTAGCTAGTTAGAAGCTGAACTAAATGGAGTTTTAATAAAGCGTAACGATACACATTAGATGCACATTGTTTTGATTATCATACAGGGAAATTATTACATCAAATGACCTTGAAATTTTAGGATGGCTTTATCGGGGAAAAATGAGAGTGTATTCCTGATCCTGGCATGAATATGGTCCAATGAATAAGACATGGACATGCATTTAAACTTAGTGTCTTACTCTCTTACCGACCAAGTTGAACTTGCAATGATATAGCTCCATATTTTTAATTTTGAGATATCAGAGCCGAGGGATCAAACATAAATTCATGTTATTAGGCACCCACACACTCGTTGTTGAATTTTTTTTTAATCAATATACCTTCATGTTGCTTTGCTGTTAACAAGCTTCTCATGCAATAGAGATACCAAATTCTTGAGGATGGTTGAAATGTGCTGGAAAATGAAAATTTCCATAGCCATGATGGTGAGAGAGAGAGAGAGTAGCCCAGCAAAGGGTGGTCCTCAACAAGCTGGACTATGACTAGTTGGAGGGGAAGACAGATAATTTGGGCCACCAGTATGTATTATGAACATCTTATCATTGAAATTAGGAAGTTGGTAATGGAAAGAGGAGAATTGGAGGGGGAAGGTGGCTTTCCAGGAAGGAAGAGGAGGAAAGTAAGTTGGATGCTACACAGGTCAATGTAGCTTCAGGGGCCAACCCTTGGGAGGTCAGCCCGCCCATCTTCATCAAACTTGGATCATGCTCTAATTACTAGCCTAACTATATTTTTGTAAAAATGTTGTTTTTGCTTGTCAATAAAATCATGATGGCTGTAAATAAGTCCTTCTAGTGTTTAGATAGTCCTGCTACTCATTTTGGTTGTCATATGATTTTTGAAATTCCCTTCTAGTCACAATATAAAATGAATTTGCTATTATTGTATTGAACTTAGAAGTTCTCAGACTTCTCTTCAGCAAGTTTGGCAACCATGTTTCCTATGAGAGCACATAGTTCTTGGACATGACTTCTTCTTTTTTCACATTATTAATAGATTTAGCTAAATTACATAAAAAAATGTCCATGCTTTGGCATTTTAACAACAAAACCAAGAAAATGTATGAAACATTTTGGGGTCGACATGATCTAAATTAACAGTCCTTTAGTCGTTTATTTCATTTCTATCTTTCTCATCTAGTACCTTGACAAGAAACTTGAAATTAATCTACTCTGTTCTCTTACAGTCTCAATATGGTCTGTGGATCTTGTAGGTAGGGGATTGAGTGATTGACCTACAACTGCACACGAATTTACAACTAGAATCTTATACATTCTCAATTGAGTTCATAACCAATACACAAGCAAAAAATCTCAAATAAGTACAACACCAAACTAAAACAACTAAGAAGCTCACAAGGAACTTTTTGAATAATAGTTTTCAGGCTCTGGATTTTCATCCAAAACCTATTTCCCATCATGCTTGCATAAAAAGCTAATGATGCCTCAAGTAAACACCTAATAAGGTTCAATCATAGTAGTGCTTGCAGCCCTTATAAGCTTATAGCCTACAAAATCATGATAAGTTAAATAGTTATCCTTGCAAATCTCTAAAATATGGCAATATATGTGGCAAAGGCTCTACCAACCTAATTATTTGTTTTCATGTATGCATGCCAGAGTAACTAGAATAGAATGTTACAAGAATGCATGCTGGAAAATGGCACTTAAACCTAAGAGAGCATATCAATTGTAAATTTTCTTAAATAGACAACGAATATCAACAGTAACTCCCCTGAGTTGGAGTCAATGTTGAGCCTGAATCTGCCTATACCTCTTAAAAACTATAATGGGAAATGATGCCAGAACAAACCAAGAAATAAGTAATAACTATAATTGAAGTGGAAAATAATTTTATAAGAATTTATTTTGACTAAAATATGGAAATAACATATCAAACAATGAAGTTTGGGAGAAACATCAAACTAAAGGAGAACAATGAAGGCTTATTCCCAATGTACCCTCTCATCATAGGTGCTTTCACATTACTGGTATTTTCGACAACATTAGTGTAGGAAGATGAAATGGATTTCCTCAATATGTAGCTTAGCATTTTAAAGTACACAACCCTCACAGAAATATTTGCAATTATTTTAAATAGCAAAGGTTAGCTTAGACCTACTACCACAATAAATTCATGAAGGAGAATGATTGCAGATGGGCTAGGCAATACAATTTGATTTATGTTAGAAAGAAACAGGAAGTAAACATAGAGGATAAAAAAAAAATTGCTTAAGTAGGTTCCAGAGCCTGTGCAAATCCATGTGACAAATGAGCTTGAAATGGATTATGGGAAAATCATCTACAAAGGTGGAAAAATGCAGGTATCTTGGACAAATGGCTTGGATTTTGTGGCATGCTAGGGAAGCAAGGTTGCCACGAAGTTTTTGAAACTCATTTCACAATGGCTGACATAGATCCAAAGCTAGCCCATAGTTTGGAAGAACCTCGAACCAAAAAACAAGAGCTGACCTAAGACTAGCACATGAAGGACAACATGACCCAAGGATGTTAGTTTGTCCATCTTCATCAAACTTGGATCATGCTCCTATATTTTTGGAACAATGTTGTTTTTGGTTGTCAATAAAATCATGATGGCTGTAAATAAGTCTTTCTAGTGTCTATATAGTCCTTCTACTCATTTTGGTTGTCATGTGATTTTTGAAATTCCCATGGATGGGTCTAGTCACAATATAAAACGACTTTTCTATTATTGTATATAACTTAGAAGTTCTCAGACTGCTTTTCAGCAATTTTGGCAACCATGTTTCCTATGAGAGCACAGAGTGCCTGGACAACATTTAGCTAAATTACATAAAAAATGTCGATGCTTTTGAATTTTAACAACAAAGCCAAGAAATGTAAGAAATAATTTGGGGTTGGCATGATCTAAATTAACAGTATTTTAGTTCTTTCTTTCATTTCTGTCTTTCTCATCCAGTACCTTGACAAAAAAATTGAAATTAATTTTTTTGTGCTCTTACAGTCTCAATATGGTATGTGGATCTTGTAGGTAGGGGATTGAGTGAATGACCTACAACTGCACAAGAATTTATAATTGGAATCTTATACATTCTCAATTGAGTTCATAACTAATACACAAACAACAAATCTCAAATAAGTACAACACCAAATTAAAACAACTAGAAGCTCATAAGGAACTTTCTAACTAATAGTTTTTAGGCTTTGGATTTTTATCCAAAACCTAGTTCCCACTGTTGGCCTGTGAACGTATAGACATAGACATCATCTCATGCAGAGCTAAGCTCAAGGCCATGGGGAAGGTAAGACAGTGTGGGAAGTTGCACGCAATCGGTAAGGTGGGTCAATGACCGCGCGGCCCATGACGAAGCATCGGGCAACTCGAAAGACAGTAGCATGACTCAGCCGATCGCGTAGAGGACATTCTGTCGGCAACCAAGTCGAAAGGAGAAGGCAGATTCGACCCGTCGGAATTGCTGACGATAAAAAATAGGTTGACCAATCAGAGAGGCTCTAGGAGTGAAATTCCAATTTGTTGTGGGCTCATCGACCCGCTAAAAAGTCAGGTGGAGACCACCCATCTCGTGTCAGAGTATGAAGGTAAATGCGGTAAGTTAAAAGTCCAGGGTACGAAACTGGTACCGCGCGTTGGGCACGTGGCCTCTCACCTACCCAGTCGTCCTTATCCAATCTCTGTGTGCCACGTGTCCATCCGCTAACGTCCTCCTGACGTCAACCCTCCAACTGTCACTGTCCACCTCGCTCTAAAAGGAACCCTTCCCTTTGCGTTTTACTCTCGACCGTTGTTTTTTATCATTCGCATTGTTACCAACTGAGCACCCGGGTAAAAGCAACAACCTGTGTAGGTCTTTCCTCACGTTGCTCTTGTTGCCTAAGGTATTTGGTTGGTCCCTTGTTGTTTTCTTTTGCTACGTTTCACTGATTATGGTTGATAAAATGAAGAAAACCGCACCAGAGACCTCACAAGTCCGAGAGGCCAGGACCACCTCTGGCCTTGACCCACTCATAGACTCCCAAGCCCAGCTCTGCGACCTCATTTACCCTTTTAATTTGGAAAATATGCAGTCTGAGCTCTTGGGGTATAATTGGCAGGGTGAAGATTTGTTTAGGGTGGTAGACTTAGGATTATATTTTCAAATTCCCCCATCAATTCATCACTTTCCTGAATTCATAACTTGGCTTGCCAAAGCTTATATTGAGCATAAGGGTTTATTCCTTTCATCACAGGGAACCAAGATACTTGAAATCACCCCCCAGCTAATTAGGAAAGCCCTATGTTACCCTCCTTCTCACGATTTCCTTGAGTTCATCGAGGTAACCCTCATGTGTCATTTCTCGAACCTTCCTCTCAAGAAATAGAGGTCCCTCCTAGAGCTAATTACTGCGTCTCATTTTTCTATTCTACCACCCATAGAGAAATTCCCTCTTTCTCTCTTCCCCGACACCATCCAACCAATCTTAGCAATTATCTCGAGTATGCTGGGGGTAGACAATGTTGGTTTGGCAACTAATGCTTGTCTAGGATTTCTTGACCTCATGATGCAGCCTTGTGTTTTGCTTGATATTCCCACTTTTCTGGCCTCAGTCATTCAAGCTCATTTCTAAGATGTATCAACTTCAAGTTGTTTCAGGTACTATTCTTTGGTGTTCTATTTGTTCCTATTCGCACATGCAGACAAGTTTGAGGGCTTAGGCTTGTACAAGTTCTCTAAGAAAGGGGAAGAGCCAAAATCTGTGTTTGAGTGGACCATTTCAGTTCGAAAACATCCCAGAGGCAGGGGATACATGAAATTCATCACAGATGTAATGTCCAAGGCCTATGAAATTATACATGGTAACTCTCTGCCCAAGATTTTTCTTGAACAGAAAAAGTTGCTTCAGTTCAATGAGACAAACTGTGTAGGGGATTGGTATTTGTTCGAGAATCACATCAAAATTAGGGGTTATGGTTTTGAGATTCCTCCTTTCCATCTGCCAGCCTTCATGCCCACAAGAATCTTTGCCCTCGAGTTCACCAGGCAAGTCCTGAGTGCAGACCAAACTCATTTTGTGCCTGCGAAGAAAGGTTATATCTTAAAGTTCCCTAGTGTAGTAGGGTCGTTTACTATCAACTCAAGGCATGCACTTCCTTTGGTCGAGGGGCTGCTTCAAATGATGAACTTCTTGCAAGGATGTGTATGTCATTATGACCCTAAGGGAGTTATTGCACAAAGAAGGAAGAAGATTAAGTCTTCGACATATGAACATGAGCCTAGAACTCAAGTTGAATGGAAAGCTAACTCTGATTCATGGCCTTTGGATACAGAGATAGAGGTTGACTCCCCAATTTCCAAAGGAAGCTCCAAAGGAGACAATGCATAAAACAAGGAGGCTCAGGACCACGAAAGCTATAGAATGGTACAAGATTTCATGGAAGTAGAAGAATAGGGCCATATCAGCAAAAAGCCTAGGATAGAAGGACCTGAAGGATAGGTCATGGAACAACCTGAGGAGGTGGTCCCTGAGTATATAGACCGAGGTAAAGATAAGTCGGGGTTTCAAGTTTATTTGGACACAGCTTCTTCATAGGCGCCTTCAGCATACTCACAGATAGTTACCCCTGGGGAGGGTCCCTCGAAAAGAGACACAGGATCGGGAATGGACTGGCCTCTAGGGGAAAAGATCGAGGAGAAGAATCAGTCGACCAGAGAAAGGTTGAAGGTAAAACTAGCCCAGTATGTTCATAAACACCACATCGTCTTTTGGTGGCTCTCGACGTCGAAAATGACCAACTGGTGGTTGCAGTATAACACTCAACCGCTCATCCCTTACCCCCCGGTTCTAAGTACAAATCTCTGGAAATGATACTCGATCTAGCATCCATTCCATTGCTCGACAAGTTGAATCTCCATAAAGAAATTGGAGAAATGTTGCACAATGAGGTATTGAAGCACACTCTTGCTTTGGAAAAGGCCCATAATCAGCTGGATAAGACGATAGCTACCCTGAAAAGGGAAAGGGTGAACTCTAAAGCCCTCTCAAAGCAGCTGGCCAAGTATAAGGCAATGATAAAGAGGAAGGGAGTTGACCAGGAGACAGTTGTGCCGACCTTGCTCAGAAAGACAAAGTTGGAAGTGCAAGAGTTGCGAGAGAATTCGAATATTCCCGGCTCAGAATACATTTAGATAGTTGAGCTGGCCCAAGTTGAAAAAGAAAAGAAAGCCCTCTCATAAATACTCCTCCAGAAGGGCGAGGAGATAACTTATCTAAAAAGAAGATTGGCCGAGTTACAACAAGTGCAGTATAGTCATGTTTGTCTCATCCTGATACTTGAGGAACCAAATAATCCCTTAGAGCACTTGACAAAGGCTCTGGTAGAGCTGAAGGTCTCAAAAGACAAAGCCTGAATAGTGGACAAATATTTAGAGGAAGCAAAGATTGCCTTGACTGAAAAGGAAAAGTTGATATTGTCTTTACAGAAGGAGATGGATGCGGCTCGCAGGGAGTCCCAGGATCTTAATAAATTAGTCAAGGACCTAAAGGCTCAACTTAAAGGTAACATGTCCTTGGTGGAGGCCAGGTAGATGATCTGGACTGAAATAATAAAGGAGGTAAAAGATCATTGGGAATACGTCACATTGGCTAATGATAATAAGAGAATTGTTCGCGACTTCAAGGCACAATTGGATGCAGGTCACATAGAGGGAAATGAGAACGTGCTGATCGCGCGGGGCTACATTTAGTTTATCAATGAACTCTCCACTAAGGAATTGGGAATGCGCAGAATGGTCGATCGTTTTGGGATGGTGATGGAGATCATGAGAATGATACAGAAGGAAGATGCTCGAGAAAAGGCAATCGACTGTCTGGGGATAGTTTCCAGGGGAGTGGAAGTGTTCGACAACGAACGGAATAAAGTCATGGAGGTAGGATTACCAGCCTGTTGGGATCTGTTAGTTGTGTTGCTCCCCTGGGCAACATATGAGTAGAGAATGGTCGAAATCAAATGTAGAGCTTACTCAGCCCAGGAGAAGACATCTCGACTTAAGGCTGAAACCTTGGTGGCATCTCTCTAAAACGAATTTATGTTACTAGCTAGGGTTAAACAGTTTTTCTTGGCCAACCTTGATTATTTTGAATTAACTCAGCTCTGTGCATTGTTCAAACTCTTTAGCACTACACGATTGCCTTCAGAAATAATGTGGCAGAGGTGTTATGAGCACGCATATCTTCCAGTGGTGTCCACTTCGCAGCCTAGGATGCCCATGTCATCCCATCACTTCGGTTCGTCCTCCACTCCGATGTGGCCACATACCTAAGGACCTTCTGCCACCCTGTGACGCCCTAGATGAATGTTTCAGGATCTGGCCGGCGTGGCCTACAAATGTTTTGTTTCGTTTACTTTTCTAGTTATGCCATTTAGTCAGTGAAATCATGATTTCACTGCTGTTGTTTTTATTTTTCCTGTTATAGGAAAAATAAGGAATATTTACGGGCCTATCAAGAAGGAATATTTGGACAAGAGCCTATAGAAAACTCTATATGAAGAAAATTCAGACAGAAAGAAAGGGTTCTAGATTTTGTGGAAGTTTTGGGGTCATACTGTGTAATTTGTCATGTAAAAGCTATTTTGAGATCTGAAATGCATATTCTAAAGAGCTGTTTTTGAAGGCTAATATAATATGACTTCGTCTCCAACTGGATTCCAATTGAAATGATGAAAAATATGGATGTTTTTCCCTTATGTTTATTTATAATTACCATTTCTCTATTTGATATTCAAATGACTCATGTGTGAAAGACGCTGGATGTAAGTAGTTTAACTCATGAATTTGTATATGTTCTCGTGGAGGAAGGATGACACTCATGTGTTAAACTATTACACAACCTTAATATTTCGTTCCATGAGACTCTGTAATCACTCATCTCTGACTTGCCATCTTTTCTTCCAAATTCTCGGAGAACTGGATTCTTACAATGATTAAGCCCATCTCTCCAGAATTCCCCTACTAAATTCTTCAAGTCATCTCTGCCTTATATCCGAAGATCTATTGATTGGTTTTTTCCTTGGCCCATTTGAAGCATCACAGACGCATACAGCCTCCTGAACCATTATGAGTAAAAATTTGCTTGCATGAGCTAAATACCAAGAATCCTCATCATTCCTGAACCACTGTTCTATGAATTCTTTGTAAAGACACTCTCCGAGGAATTTATAAGTGAATGTATCTAAATCCTCTGATCTTAAGATGTCCTAGGCATTGGTCCTTAGCAACTTAGGGTTGTCTCTAGAAGTTACAACACCCACCATGCTTACATAAGAAGCTAATGATGCCTCAAGCAAACACCTAATAAGGTTCAATCACAATAGTGCTTGCAACCCTTATAGGCTTATAGCCTGCAAAATCATGATAAGTTAAGTAGTCATCCTCACAAATCTCTAAAATATGGCAATATATGTGGCAAAGGCTCTGGAAACCTAATTATTTGTTTTCATGTATGCATGCTAGAGTAACTAGAATAGAATGTTACAAGAATGCATGCTGGAAAATGACACTCAAACCTAAGAGAGTATATCAATCATAAATTTTCTTAAATAGATAATGAATATCAACAATAATTCCCCTGAAGAAATAATTACCGTATTCCAAATTATAAGTGATAAGTTGGAGTCAATGTCGAGCCTGAATCTGCCTATACCTCTTAGAAACTATAACAGGGAACAAAACAAGAAATAAGTAATAACTATAATTGAAGTGGATAATAATTTTATAAGAATTTATTCTAACTAAAATCTGGAAATAACATATCAAACAACGAAGTTTGGGAGCAACGTCAAACTAAAGGAAAACAACGAAGGCTTGTTCCCAATGTACCCTCTCCTTGTAGGTGCCTTCACATTACTTGTATTTTCGACAACATTAGTGTAGGAAGATGAAATGGATTTCATCAAGATGTAGCTTGGCATTTTAAAGTACACAACCCTACAGAAAGATTTGCAATCATTTTAAACAGCAAAGGTTAGCTTGGACCTACTGCCACCATAAATTCCCGAAGAAGAATGATTGCAGATTGGCTAGGGAACACAATTTGATTTACATCAGAAAGCAACAGGAAGTAGACACGGAGAGGATCAAGCAAAATTTTCTTAAGTAGGTTCCAGAGCCTGTGCAAATCCAAGTGACAAATGAACTTGAAATGGATTATGGGAAAATCATCTACAGGGGTGGCAAAAATGAAGGTAACTTGGACAAATGGCTTAGATTATGTGGCATGCCAGGGAAGAAAGGTTGCCATGAAGTTTTTGAAACTCATTTTACAATGACTGACGTAGATCCAAATCTATCCCATAGTTTGGAAGAACCGGAACCAGAAAACAAAATCTGACCTAAGACTAGCCAATGAGGGACAACATGGTCCAAGGATGTTAGTCCACTCATCTTCATCAAACTTGGATCATGCTCTATGTACTATCCTGACTATATTTTTGTAACAATGTTGTTTTTGGTTGTCAATAAAATCATGGTGGCTGTAAATAAGTCCTTCTAGTGTCTAGATAGTCCTGCTACTCATTTGGTTGTCATGTGATTTTTGAAATTCCCATGGATGGGTCTAGTCACAATATAAAATGAATACGCTATATTGTATACAACTTAGAAGTTCTCATACTGCTCTTCAGCAAGTTTGGCAGCCATGTTTCCTATGAGAGCAGAGTGCCTGGACATAATTTTTTTTTTTTTTTGTTCACATTATTAATAGATCTAGCTAAATTACATAAAAAATGTCAATGCTTTGGTATTTTAACAACAAAGCCAAGAAATGTAAGGAACAGTTTGGGGTCGGCATGATCTAAATTAACAGTCCTTTAGTCGTTTATTTCGTTTTTTGTCTTTTTGTATTGGTTAAAAAGTTGTGGTGACCAATCATCAATCTAAAGTTAAAAAATTCACAAAGTATGTGTCCATGGATAATCGACCTACCAAACCCACGAGAGAGTATAACTTCTACAGGAGGACTAGACTAGCCATGACTCACAATGCTACTGTGGATGCACCTGCTATGATCACCACACTGCTCTGTTTGGTCTTCTTCGGCCAGCTCTGTGCAATTTTCTTCACACGTCCCTGTTGGTATCTACTGCCAATGTTGGGAAAACATTTGAGTAAGGAGAAATAATAATATCGGGACTGTGAATCTTCAAACTAGAGAGAACATGAAGAAAGCGATCAGGGATGGATTGGTGTAGAGGAAGGATAATTGATAAAATTAGTTATGTGATGTGATGGGGTTTAACATTTAGAAAATGCATCGATTACAGTAATAGAAACAATAATAATGGTGGATCTTCAGAGTTGAAGAAACCATGGTTCTCTTTGATTTTGCTGGAGTAGATCTTCATGGGAAAATACAGATCCATAGTTGCAGAATTGATTGCAGGGGCTTCAACAGCATGGACACTAGATTGGCCTGGGTACAGGAAGTTCAATGTGAATACAATGTTGTTGAGGAATCTTGGATCAACACGAGTACAAGAAGGCCAATGTGAATACATTCCTGCAGAGGAGGAATAATTGAGAATCTTAGTTGTGTGAAGGTGTCAACTCATAAAATTAGTTGTGTGATGTTGTTTGGTTAATGATCAAACAAATAGGTACAGTATGATTACAATTGGCTTCTTTATGCTCTCACTTTTCTCACAGTGGCCAGTCTCTTTATGCTTAGAGGATTGCAATCAAATTCATCTAACATTTGACAATGCCTTGAACAAAACTTGCTACTAAACCCATCAAGTAGAATTTCATGCCCAATCTACTATTACATTATTAGAAGTCATTGAAGAGCTATTTTCTGAACATTACTCAAGTCTAGTTAACATTTCGCAGCACTAACAACATCTCTACTTGTAGCAAAAATAGTGATAATGAATGGTGGGATGGCTAGGGGTAATAACGTGGCCATTCATATCATTGTAAACAAGCCACGAAATTCAATCCCTAAAACCAACAGATCTTCCTCCCATGCATGCTCTACGTGAAGAAAACATGGTCTGCACTTCATCAACCATCCTTATTTAGCTACTAGAAGCTTCTCACATTGGAATTTTAATGATGATAGTTTATTTTTTTTAAATGGACCTTCTATTTCTTTGTCAACAGGAATAACCAATCATATTTGTAGCACCACATCCTAGGATGAAATCAGAACTACTCTATAGATATGAAATACCAAGTTCAGAAGAATACATATCTTCATCATTGTACTGTTGGAAAGACTACCTCAAATTGCACATTTGACAATGCCTTGAACAACACTTGCTACTAAACCCAGAATTCAAGTAGCATTTCATGCCCAATCTGCTATTGCATTATTAAAAGTCATTGAAGAGCTATTTTATGAACATTACTCAAGTCTAGTTAACATTTAACAACACTGACATCTCTACTTGTATCGAAATAGTGATAATGAATGACAGGATGGCTAGGGGAAATAGCATGGCCATTCATACAATTTTCAAGAAGTCAGGGGGTTCGATCCCTAACACCAATAGATCTTCCTCCCATGCCTTCTTTACATGAAAACAATATGCTCTGCACCTCATCAACCATCCTTGTTTAGCTGCTAGAAGCTTTTCACATTGGCATTTTAATGATGGGAGTTTCTTTCTTCTAAATGCACCTTTGAATTATTTGTCAATAGGAATAACCAATCATATTTGTAGAGCCACCTCCTAGGCTGAAATCAAAACTACTCCATAGAGATGAATACCAAGTTTAGAAGAATACACATCTTCATCATTGTACTGTTGGAAAGAGTCAAGACTATCTTAAATTGCACATTTGACAATGCCTTGAACAACACTTGCTACTGAACCCAGAATTCAAGTAGCATTTCCTGCCCAATATGCTATTGCATTATTAGAATTCATTGAAGAGATATTTTCTAAACATTACTCAAGTCTAGTTAACATTTCACAACACTAACAACATCTCTACTTTTAGCAAAATAGTGATAATGAATGAGAGGATGCCTAGGGGTAATATTGTGGCCATTCATATAATTTTCAACAAGCCACGAGATTCAATCCCTGATACCTATAGATCTTCCTCCCATGCCTGATATACGTGAAGACGACATGCTCTGCACCTCATCAACCATCCTTGTTTAGCTACTAGAAGCTTCTCACATTGGCATTTTAATGATGAGAGTTTCTTTTTTCTAAATGGACCTTTGAATTCTTTGTCAACAGGAATAACCAATCAGATTTGTAGCACAACCTCCTAGGCTGAAATCAGAACTACTCCATAGAGATTAAATACCAAGTTCGGAAGAATACACATCTTCATCATTGTAGTGTTGGCAAGACTATCTCAAATTGCACATTTGACAATGCTTTGAACAACACTTACTACTGAAGCCAGAATTCAAGTAGCATTTCATGCCCAATCTGCTATTGCATTATTAGAAGTCATTGAAGAGCTATTTTCTGAACATTAATCAAGTCTAGTTAACATTTCACAGCACTAACAACATATCTACTTGTAGAAAAAAAGTGATAATGAATGACAGGATGACTAGGAGTAATAGCATGTCCATTCATATAATTGTCAACAAGCCACGGGATTCAATCCCTGACACCAACATATATTCCTCCCATGCCTACTCTACATGAAGATACACTTTAGGCTCTCATGTAATCCCCTTTAATTTGGTTAATTTAGGGTCACATATTTCTACTTACAGTCACTGGTTTGTTTGTTGTGGTTGAGTATTTATGCTTGTTCAGAGTCCTAGCAAGGTTATGAGATGTCATCTTTGCTTTTGAATATTTTATGTTTAGGCCTTTGAATGCTATGGTTAGTAGACTCTGTGACTTGGTTATTTAGTGGCTTTAAGATACAACTATGTATTAGATTTTTTTTTTAATGAAAATATTCTTCACAGTGATAAAATCAACAACATGGGAGTAGTATATGTCTACATCAAAGATAAAATGTGATTGTATAAAATGCTGGTAATAATACATGAATTGTTTTCAATGTCATGAAGTCAAGATACATACCAAGAAAGACAACTCCTCATCCTACCAGTTCACAAATGCCCCAACATCTATATTCTTGTACACACATGCTCGAACCTTAGTGGCTAAAGCCTGGACAAAATCACCTTGGGTTTCCACATCAGATTTGACCTGACAGACTAGGAATATGTCAGATAAGGTATTAATCTTCATGCATAATTTTACATCTCTCTAATCATGGAGTTCGAGCTTCAAAAGACAGAACTGCAAATTTCTCCTTGAAACTCATGCTGACAGAACAACTTTAGTTTCTTGAAAAATGGGTTATCAGACAAGGATTAAATGTCTGGAAATGCATGCAACCAGACCACCTTTTCAGCCTAGAAATCTGCGCTAGAAAACTCTACCTGTTCCTTCTCAGAATTTGTTCTTCTCTTCCAGCATGAAAGGTTTAAAAGATCACTGCCAAAGCCTTCTTCCATGGCCAAAAGCAACTCCTTCAGGTAATAAGGGCACAATAGCAGATTACAATGGCAGCCTTGCACATCAATCCAA